>JAIUZE010073257.1:0-369057 GCA_022085475.1 Heliosperma pusillum
GCTCTACTTTCGTGACTTTGGTTTGAACTCTTATGGTAGGACATCTAGAGATTATATTGGATTAACTAGTCGAACACGCTTGATTGATATGCTTGATGTGAGTCAACTTTGCATCGAAATGCTTCTCAATTACGTATTGTAAATCTTAGCTTGCATGCTCTTGCATTGTCTCATTGTGTGACTTAGTAGCTCAATTTAATTTCCGAAGGTATGCACTTAAGTCCTGCGGGACCGGGTACCCACAAAAATTGAACTCCACATGGCCAAAACAACCTCTTTTGTCCCTTTAGACTTAGGTCCTTGTTCTTGAGCCCACATTGCCTTATATTAACCTTGGTTACAACCCGGATACTCAAACTACATGCCATATACTCACCCACCTTGACTGTTGGTTGCGTGTTAGGACAAGGAGTACTGTAACTAAGCTGAATGAAATCTAAATGTGTGTAAAGTGATAATTCTGTCTGGGAAATGCTATCAGAACCGATCGGTATGATGTGAAACCGATCGGTCTGCTCATCAAAAGTGGAAGTTTTGCTAAAAACCTGGTGTGAAAAGGCACTAAGGAGTCAATTTTGCTAAGGCGCTGAGAATCAAATGAACAAATGAAGTCATAAGAAGCCAAACTAATCATAAGAGAAGAAATTATGGCTAAATCCTATAAGTGCTGAACAAGAAGCTGGGATGATGTTAATGAATGTTGTGAATGGGTAACATTTGAAGAAATAGTCCAAGTGGTCACGCAGCCACTAGTCACTAATGAGCCACACATGCCCAAACGCGTTAGCAACGCAGCCACCTTCCACCTTGAACTTCAGCCCCGTTACGCCTTGTACCCCGCATACCTTGAGAACATATAGTATCTTGAGTACTACTTCATTGATTTGAGTCATGCTGTTGAAAATGCTTGTTGAGTCTTTATTTTTGAGCTCGATTGCAAGGTCTTGAGTATTCATGAAGAGCATTGACTGTTAGGCTAGATGAGACTTGTTTTGAAGGTCGACTCTCACGCGTATGTTCCTGCTGCACTTGTAATGGCCATTGTTCACACTAGTTTGAGTAAATGTGTCTTGAGCTATGATATCGATCCATGCTTGTCTCTATTGCTTTACTTGAGGACAAGTAAAGGTTTGGTTTGGGGAGATTTGATGTGCGTATTCCATATGCACATTTGCCTACACATTTACCCCATTTGTGCATCATAGGTAGCTCCTTTGAGCTCTTTTCTAGTCGTATTCCTCTCGTTTGCTACTTTGGTATGTTTCATGTCTATTTTGCAGAGTTCACGCCCTTTATGGGTGATTTGAAAGCATTTTGGCTAAACACGAGGAATAAAGGATCAAGAACCAACCTTTCACCAACTCACGCAATCGATTCTGGATGAAAAGGAAGTAAAACAAGGCTCAAATACATGTCATACCGATTGGGCCAGCTATAATGAAGAAGCAACATCGAGCTCAAACAAATCAAGATTATGATTTGAGACCCTCCTTCACTAGGGTCATCTTTGAGAGGCCATATCTTGAGTTCTAGACATTGGAACGAGGCGATTCAAGTTGCCACGGAAAGATCTTCTTCTTATCTTCGAAACGCAACCAAAAACGCCTCATTTGACCAAGTAACGAAGAAATGGCGGGCGTTTGAAGTTCAGTGCGCTGTGCAGGAATTCTCACCGATCGACCTCCTGCCTTTGACGATCGGTTTATACTCTTCACCGATCGGTGGTGGGGTTGTAACACCAAGAACGATCGGTAAGGTGCTTAGACCGATCGGTGGAAGTGTTAGCATGATCATTGGACACCCTCAAGACCCAAGAACGATCGGTGAAGCACCAATGCCGATCGGATGGAGCAACCAAGACCAAAAGATGAGTCCAATTAGCATGATGCCGATCGGCCCATCACTTATGCCGATCGGTGCCTTCACCAAAGATCCAAGATTGAGCTCAAGACTCTAAGGTCCAACATGGACCGATCCAATACGCAAGCCCAGCTTCAGCTACAGGCCCAAGACTCAATTCTGGAGGCCAAAAACCTAACCCTAGACCTAAAGGAGGGTTATAAGTGGGAGAAGCAGCGGATCTCGAGGGGGGATCTCACCACCGCAGCACAGATCCCTTGTCACGGATCTAAAGCAATTTCCCATTTTTCATTTATGTAATTCCATTTCATTTAGAAGTAATTTCGTTTTCGTTTTCGATCATTTACAACACTATACCGATCGGCATAGCCTTATACCGATCGGCATCCTCCTTGTTTTTGCCCTAATTCAGGTTCTGATTCAGTTTTATTTCGTTTTCTGTCATTTTCGTTCATGTTTGTACGTTTCTCGACCATGAATCTTGCCATACCATCCTGTGTCTTCTTGTTTTGCTTAATATCTATCACCATGAGTAGCTAATCTGCATGCTAGGGCTAGGGTGAACTATTGTGGATCCGGGATTTGGGAGTTCCAATTAAACCGTTTATGCATCTGAACCTATGTTTGATTTAACTGTCGTTTGACTGACCTAGGACGCTAGGTTATCATTTGTTTAGTGTTTTTCCCCTGAGACTGGCCAAGTGATTGGGAAAATAGACCTGACACCGATCGTGGGAAGCCCTTCACCGATCGGTGGACACATAGGATAGTGATTTCTGTGAGACCGGACCAGTTATCAGAGTCGCTAGGGGTGGTTAGGAGGCCGGACAAGCAACTTTCTGACCCTTTAGGCTGTTTAGACCTTGGCTCGACCTATCCCTTTGACACCATAGTGAACCCGTTCTGCCCTAGTCTTCGTTTCATCTGATTTTCATAAATTTACTTCGTTTTATATTTGTTTTCATTTATTCACTGCTTTCAATTTCGTACCTTCTAAACTCACCTCTCAACCTGTTAAACCTGTCACCTTAGCAGAATTGAATATCGACCTAAACTGATTAGATACATCACGCCTCCCTGTGATCGACCTGGACTTATCACTAGCTGCCCTAGTTAGTTTTAGTTTGGACTTATAAATATTGTTTGATAGCGGACTTAGAACGACATAAATCTCGCCTATCACAGTGTTGCCAGGACCAATTACGAGGTATTTGGCGATGCAGTTTCATACGACCCCACCTACGCAACAAACAAATACTCTATGATTTTCACACCCTTCACAGGTGTGGACAATCATAAGAGATCCGTCACTTTTTGTGGCGCACTTATTGCAAATGAGAATTTTGAGTCTTTTAACTGGGTGTTCAAACGGTTTCTCATTGCAATGGGAGGTAAGGAACCTGAGTACTTAATTACCGATCAAGACCCGGGTATTATTAAATCATTCCCACTGGTTTTCAAGACAGCGAGGCACCGTTTTTGTATGTGGCATATTATGAATAAGGTAAATTCATTTGTTAATCTTTATTATTATTTTGTGTATGTTGTAGTTTTGCAATATTTTTCTTTTTTACTTTAAGCATGTATATTGTAACTCTAAGTAGTTTTTATGAAACTCTAACACCAATTTAGAGTGTGTTGTTGACTGCTGTTAAGTCGTGTATACTGTAACTCTAACTAGTTTTTATGGAACTCTAATTACAATTTATGAAACTTTAGTCCATGTATTCTGTAACTCTATTTATTATTTATGAAACTGTTTTTGTATGTGGCATATTATGAATAAGGTACCCAGCAAGTTTGGGACCGCGAGGAAGGACTACCCTGATTTCTTGAAGAAATTAAATAGTATCGTTTGGGACGA
Organism: Heliosperma pusillum; assembly: GCA_022085475.1. NCBI lineage: Eukaryota > Viridiplantae > Streptophyta > Magnoliopsida > Caryophyllales > Caryophyllaceae > Heliosperma > Heliosperma pusillum. The sequence continues at coordinate 3,725 of JAIUZE010073257.1, forward strand.
AGAACTAGAGAATTCCGACTTTGACAGTAGATGGGTAGAAATCATGGAGGAACACGGAGTTGGAAAGGGGGATTGGTTTGAAGAAAGCTATGATAAAAGGAATCAGTGGGTGATGGCCCACTGCAGAGATCTTAAAATGGGGGCTGTCATGAGGACTACCCAAAGGTCGGAAAGTGAGAACAGTTTTTTTAAGCGGTTCGAGCACAAATGTGGTACGTTAGTTGAATTCTAGATGCGCTTTGAAAGTGCTATGGATCAGCAAAGACATACACACAAGAGACTTGACAACGAAAATCGACAATCAACGCCTCAGTTGTTCAGTAAGTCTGCTCTAGAGAGTGACGGAGCGAGGTTATTCACACATGCGGTTTTTGAGGAATTTCAAGAAGAGTACAAGTGCTCGACAAACACATTAACTTCTAGAGGGTTCTCGGAAAGTAACAACATGGAGCTGAATACGGTGAAAGATGCTTTGAGAAATCTAAACTTCATTGTACAATACAACCCAGGTAATACAGATACACCCACTATTTATTTGCAACCACAAAAATTATATACAGTTACATACACTGTTTAATACAGTTACATATTATATCGATAAAATTCTAACTTCAACAAAAAGTTTGGTAACTTTAATTAATATGTTATGTAACTTCAATTATATGTTTAATACAGTTTCATAAATTGTAGTTAGAGTTTCATAAAAACTAGTTAGAGTTTCATAAAAACATTCAACAACAATTTCATAAATAATAACTAGAGTTATAGACTATATAGACTAAAGTTTCATAAATTGTAGTTAGAGTTTCAAAAAAACTAGTTAGAGTTACAGTATACAAGACACAACAGCAGTCAAAAACACACTTCTTTAGGTGATGAACTAAAGTTTCATAAATAGTAGTTAGAGTTACAATATACATGCTTAAAGTTACAAGCAGACATCTATTTGCTTAAGTTACAATATACATGCTTAAAGTTACAAAAACAACCTTTAAAGTTTCATGTAGGACACGACACAACTCCAAATTCATAAAAACATTCAAAATTATAATGTGGACTACAGAATTCAGTTACAATACACAAATCTAGAGTTACACTAAACAGGTTTAAAGTTAAACACGTATCTTGTGAAACTCTAATATTATTATTACAAGACATGCATTGTATGAATATACAGTTACTAAACTGTCATTGTTGTGTCAATTTGATGCAGGTACGTTAGAGAGTAGCTGCACATGTAAGTTATTTGAAAGAAGGGGTGTACCATGTAGGCATATTCTATGGATTTATTTAGGTAATGGGCTGGAGAAGATACCCGAGTCATCATTTGCTAAAAGGTGGACGAAGGATGCTTTACGTGATATAAAAAGCAATCACAAGGGGTGTGTAGGGGTGGGTGATGTGGATATCATTGACAAAAAGCAGATTGAAATGACGAAATTGTGGTCATAAGTACACGAGACAATGGGTGTACTTATTGGACGGGAGAAGGAACATAATGAGGACCTTTGCAAACTGATAAAAGAGTTTAGGGAAAAACTCCTACCTTCAGTTCCGCCAATGACCAAGCATCAAGAGTTAGAAGAATTACTTGGTTGTGCTACAAATAACGAGATTACAATACTGCCACCGAAAATTTCGAAGAACAAAGGTAGTGGAAAGAGCATGCTGTCTAATAAGGCAAAGGCTGTCGCCTGTGCAAGTAAGCCGAAACGCATGTGCAATAACTGCAAGCAAATGGCACATCATGACAAACGTAACTGTCCTAATCCATTTGTGGAACGTCCTCCACAAAATGTTGACGATGAAGAGGAAGAATGTGACAACCCTCGCGAATGCGGAAATATAAAACATACAAGCATGTGAATTATATAGCGGAAATAGGTAATTTTAAAAACTTTTATACATGCAAGTTAAATAAGACGAGGAGTGTCAAAATATTACAACTAAATGCGGAAAATACAACAAAGAGACGGGGTCTCTTAAAATGTTAGCAAAGAACAAGTGTTTAACAAAACTAGCTAAATTCGTCTAGAGGTGAAACTTCCAGGGAAAACGCCCGCTAGCTCACACCCAAACCCCAAAATATCATATCCAAAAAGTCATCCAATGCAAGCAACCTGTTCATTCATGAAAAACAGGAACGCCACAGTCAGTGGGGAGTAACTCCGGGTTCTCCCAGCCATATCCCATTAAACGTACATAGAAGGAAATACGAAAGTAAAATCATGCATATATAAATATACATGTGAGATACGATAAGGATAGATAGGCAATCATATATAAAATGATAAGATCATGTGGAAATCAAATCCGAAACCATCATGTTATTCAAAGACTCGGGGAAGACACTCTTAGGCAACCGAATACGCTCACTATAAAACACCCCGGCCCAAACCTTGGGTCGGGAGCGGTCACTCATGATAGCTCTCCAGGCTGTGTACATGGCCCACAGATCAACACGGGTCCTTTCCAGCGCATTTGTCCTCACTCATGCACATCCCGGGAACCTTCCCAGGAGGTCACCCATCCTAAGACTACTCTCAGTCAAGCACGCTTAACTTTTGAGTTCTTTTGCATGGATGACCAGAAAAGAAAGTGCACTTTGTTGATATGAGTAGTACTTTCAAACCCTTTAAGCACTAGTCATTTAAGCATATCAATGGACCTCTTCAACAAACGTGGGGTGTTACAATCACCCCCACTTGAAGAACGCAACGTCCTCGTTGCGCCTGGGAGCATAACCGCTAACCCAGAATCCTCCCCCGCTAGGTGGGTGATCACAATGGAGCGTATAACAACTGCCTCCATCACCAGACGGTCGCAGGGTTGCTCTGATACCATTTGTAACACACCGGCCCAAACCTTGGGTCGGGAGCGGTCACTCATGATAGCTCTCCAGGCTGTGTACATGGCCCACAGATCAACACGGGTCCTTTCCAGCGCATTTTGTCCTCACTCATGCACATCCCGGGAACCTTCCCAGGAGGTCACCCATCCCAAGACTATTCTCAGTCAAGCACGCTTAACTTACGTGTTGATTAGGGTTTGAGTGTATCATGGCCATGTTACAGGGTAACCTCTGAGCTAGCATACCAGCTTCCCTACCTCTTGTTATAGTTTATTATCGGATTCACATGATAGCTTTCACATGATAGGTTATGTGTTAGTTAATTGTTTCATAACATGAAAAGCATATCATATATGTTAAGGTTATTGTCCATATACATTGCTTTTATGTTATTCATGTTTTATTAAACTTGACATTTCGTGGCTGGGAGGACTCGGAGTTACTCCCCACTGACTGTGGCTTCCGTGTTTATATTTAATGCGGTCGAACAGGTGGTGATGAATACTTTGGGTACATTGACGAGCTAGCGAGCGAAGTATTTACCTTGGACCTATATTCGGTTCTTAGATTGTATATTATTATACACTCTTTTATTTCCGTATTTATACGGGAGATATGTCTCCCGTCTTGTATAATTCTTATGTATAATATTAATTTTCTTTGGTAATGAACCTTTTTATTTATGACACCCTTCGTTATGTATTTAAATTATTTTTTTTCTTTCCGCAAATTTGAGGGTGTAACAGTTGGTATCAGAGCATTTTTGCTCCCGACGCACGTTTGTGTACCCTTGTATAAATAACTTGACCTTAATAAAATAATAAACTTGTGAGATAGAAGGGTAGGATGGGTAGATTAGGATTTATGTTGTAGTCTATTTGTTTATGCTAATTGTTAGGAGTAACTTAATTTGTTTTGTTTCTTATGAAGACGGTTGGACCTCGTGTAGAAGAGATCGTTGTTACTGCCAACCAGGTCCCTCCTCATAAAGAAGACAATTGCCAAGGGGGCTATGCTTGGGTGGCTAGCCAGATTGCTAGGAGCAATATTACGCCTTAGGGTGGAATATGTGTTACCTAGAAGGAGTATCCGCTACGGAAGATTTGAAGATTTATAAGCCTAATTGAAGTGAATTCCTTCTTCATCTATGAATTCTCTCGTCCTTATAATATTATGCCCTGTTCCTTCTATCTAGGTGCTTCTTTCTCCTCCAACCTATTTACCTCTTGGAAATTACTCTTAATAGTTCCTCCATTATACCATTGGTATTCTTACCTTCCTCTTGTAACATTTGTATGGATGTCATAACCATCGGTTTGAGGTATATTATACTTAGTCGGAAGATCTTTGAATCTTGTGGAATATTAGTATTTGTTAGAATGAACTTGTGATTTGAGGAAAATGGTATAGATTTAATTTCACCCTATGGTGGTGAGAGTTGGTATCCTTGAGGAAGGTGTGGTAAGATATGTTTAATGATTTTAATGCTAGATGCTTGTCATGAATTGTGTGTAAATAGTTCATGATATTCGATGGTGTAAGATCGAATGAGTTGGCTATGACTTCTTAACTCATTAGTAATTTAGTCTTTTGGACTTAGAAGTTTAGTATTGGTTTGAAGACCATGCTTATGATATGTCTATTTTGGAGTAAATAAGAAGTTTCGAATATGGTACTTAACCATCTTATTAAACTAGTTTCATGTTTAGATGATTATAAGGATTTGAGGATAAACTTGGGATGAAATTCTCCTAGTGGTTTTAGACTATGAAAACTTGAAGTTGTAATATCATTTCTTTTGGAGGATCGAATTAAGTATGATGGTGGTTAGTTGTGGTGGTTAAGGATTTTAGTGGTTCTGTAAATGTTACTTGGAAAAAAATAGTTGTTTTAAATGTTGGACCCTAACGGGAATAATTACTTTGTGAAATTAGGATAGGATGAACAACTTGAGGAATATTGTCATAAGCGAAAACCGATGTATTGAGTGTTTGAAGGAGCTAAATAAATTGATTTACGGTCGCATTGCCCTATGATTGGCAAAAGTTAAGTGAAATGATATTGGGTGACTAATCTCTTTTGAGGAGTTGTGTTTTAACTTTTGAAGGTGAGAAAGTTAATTGTTAATAACTTAAGATAATGAATTTTGGAATAAATTGGATCAAAGGATTTCATAGTAAGTCTCCTTTACTTTGGGGTTGTTAGCGGCATTGTTTCCCTAATTATACATATTTTGATGGTGGTTTCCAATAAGAGTTTTGATGGACCTTAGAAGATTCTAATTGAATTTGAATAATTGGGAGTTATTACTTGATGTGTCATGCTTATGAAATATTTTGGTAGGAATCGGAGGATTGAAAGTGTTGAGGATTATTGCACTCTCTTGTGGACTAGATTCTAGTGCAGTTAGTGTTGTTGAGTTACGATAGACATTTGAAGTATCATAGAAGGAAGATAGTATGGTGATTCATTCCTCTCTTTTCTCTCTTTATATTCGATTTATTCTTTCGAATATTCCGTTCCTTCTATCGAATGTCGTATTTATAAGTAGATTATTACTAGAAGCTTTAGTTAGAAATTTTAGGCATAGATAGTAGAATTATTACCTTTACTATAAAATTTTTGAACTAAAAGCTTTTGGAAATATTTTATGATTTCAAGTATTTTACCGTCAAGGAGTGTTGAGACTTGTTATTGGAGACGTTCGATAACTAGTTTTCTCATTTATTGATGCGAAAATGTATCTTTTGAGTCTTTGATTTGGGACGTCGATGTTCTTAACCGCGGACGAGAACCTTCCGTTCCAGTGATAAGACCCTGTATTTTTATTACGAATATATTTTAAACAGTTTTGATATAGACCTACATATATGTTACTTTCCTTCTTCTAAGTTTCGAGGACGAAACTTTTTAAAAGGAGGGGTGATTGTAACAACCCGAAAAGTACCCAATTTTTCTAGTAAAAATATTTACTAACACTTTTCAGCAAACTTAAGGTTTTAAAATAGAAATTTTTGTTCCGAGTCGTATTTTGAAATTCCGCGTTCGTATTTGGAATTTCTGAGAGATTTCATGAAAAGACCGTTTTTAGTCATCTTTGACTTTTCTTGACTTTTAAGTCGTCTTTGACTTTTCCTTGACTTTTTAAAAGTCGTCATTGACTTTTCTTGACTTTTAAGTCGTTATAAACTTTTCTTGACTTTTAAGTCATCTTTGACTTTTCTCGACTTTTTAGTCAACTTTGACTTTCGTTGACTTTTCCCGACTCGCCTTGTAATTTTGAAGACCGAAATTTTATTTAAAAAAATAATATTTTTAATTTATTTTTATTAAGATTTATTAGGATTTATGATAATTTAATAGAATTATTTTGAATTTATTCGGAATTAAAGAGAATGTTTTATGATTTAACCTCAAACGTCATTTAACTATTCCCTTATCCCTTCCCACATTCCCTCCCTAACTATTCCCGCCGTTTCACTTAAGTCCCGAACCCGACTCTTTGACATGAGTCATACGCCCCCAGTCACTTTTTTTCCACTCATATTAGATCTTTAATTAATATGATTAAACTAATAAAAATATCTAAGATATTTGTAACTTTATCGGTCTGTCAACTTAAACTCCGCAAATCGCGTAAAAACAGACCCGATTCCTCTCCATTTCACACGTCTCTTTTTCCCCTCTTAAGCCTTGATATTTCCTGCACTGAAAACTATCACGAAGACAACTAAACAATGACAATTATTGAGATTCCGACCTTTGCAATAACCTGTTTCGGTTTGAATTGATTGTTAAAGGACAAGGATAGGACCTTAACCAAAGCACAAAGCCAATGATTGAGGGTTGAACTTTGATCCCAGCACACAGCTAAGGACCCAAGCTCTCTTCCAAGCACAAAGCAAAGGAAGTTGTCTCAAGCACACAGCCAAGAGATGCAACAGAAACAAGGTCTCAGTTTTATGTTTTACTTCAAATCTGATTTGTATTTCATTAGGTGAAGGCCTTATATAGGCAAGGAGATTACATCCTATTCGTTCATTACATCCTAGGGCCACAATGGGTTTGCAAAAGAAACAGAAATAACAGCTACATTGTTCAGCATAAAGCAATAAAGTAGAAAAGTAATTCTAATAGGACAATCTGCCTTAATTGGATTGTTGGGGTTGAAACTGGTGGAGGGGTGGACTTCTGAGCTTGATTCTTGAGCTCAACTGAAGTGGTATGGATGCCAAAGGTCCTGCTAAAAGGCCCTCGAGTTTGTTTGATCATAAAAGGAAAGTTTGATAGTGACATGTTAACTACTGCAAAAGGCTGAAATCTGGACAGTCTGAAGTTGTCCCTAAGCTAACTCTTTGTGTGTTTGTTTCTGGGGAGGGAAGTCCTGGGGAAAGTTGTAGAGGACCTTCCCAAGACATAGGTTTGAGGGTTGTTAGGCTTGTTTGATTGTGTGGGGCCCCATGGACCTTGTTTAGAAAGGCTGTGATAGGCTGTTTTTGGCTGGGGGCTGTTTTTGTTGTGTTGGGTTTGTTGGGCTGTTGGCTGAGCTTTGTTGTGGCCTAGTCTTGGGAAGTGGATGGCTAGGCTTTGTTCTGGTTGTGGTGGTGTTGTCTTAGCAGGCTTGAAGTGGTTGTGGCTTGGACTGAATAGAACATTGTCATAGCTGGTCATGGTGTTGTCTGAATGTAGGTTGTTGTTTTGATGTTGAGTCTTGTCTTGAGTTTGTGTCTTGTCTTGAGCTCGTGTCATGGCTCGTGTCTTGGCTTGGTCACATACTCCCGTTGCAACCTCCTTTTCTTGAAAAGGATTTGCCCTCAAATCTTCCTCACCTTCATCATCTGATTCACCATGGTAAGGACTCAGGTCTCCAACATTGAAAGTACCATGTACACCATAGCTTCCTGGTAGATCCACCTTGTAAGCATTGGTGCCTATCTTCTCCAATATCTCAAATGGTCCATCAGCTCTTGGCATGAGCTTGTTTCTCCTCTTGTCTGGAAATCTCTCTTTTCTTAAATGCAACCATACAAGATCCCCTGCCTTGAATTCCCTTGCTTTCTTAGGCCCCTTGGACCTAGCTTTGTACAACTCATTGGACCTTTCAATCTGCTTCTTGACTTGCTCATGAATCTGTATCATTTGCTCAACTCTTTTCTTTGCATCATAGCTTGCCTTGTTTCCTTTGACTGGTGCTAGGTCTGTAGGCATGAGAGGATTAGTGCCATAAACTGTTTCAAAAGGACTTTTACCTGTGCTGCTGGAGGGAGCTCTGTTGAAGGCAAATTCAGCTTGTGCTAGCTTGAGGTCCCAATCTTTTAATGACTTAGAAACAATGCTCCTTAAGATCTTCCCTAGTGTTCTGTTAGTGACTTCTGTCTGCCCATCAGTTTGGGGATGGTGAGAAGTACTAAACAATAACCTGTCTTCAACAGCTTCCACAAGGTTCTCCAGAAATGGCTCATGAACTTTGTGTCTCTATCTGAGACAATGCTTCTAGGGACCCCATGTAACTTGACAACCTCCCTAAAGTATAGTTCAGCTACCCCCAATGCATCCTCAGTCTTCTTACAAGCAATGAAATGTGCCATCTTGCTGAATCTATCTACAACCACCATGATTGAATCCTTTCCCCTTTGAGTTCTAGGTAAGGCTACAATAAAGTCCATACTGAGGTCTTCCCATGGCTTGTTGGGTACTGGAAGTGGTGTGTAAGGGCCTGCTTGAAAGTGTGCCTTGGCTAGTTGACAAGATCTGCATCTCTTGAGGGCATCTTGCACATCACTGAGCATCTTAGGCCAATAGAACTGATCTTGTAAGATGTCATAGGTCTTCTGTACCCCAAAGTGACCAGCAAGGCCATTGGAGTGAACCTCTTTGACCAGTAGTCCCCTATAAGGTCCCTTAGGCACACACAGTTTGTTTCCATAGAATAAGTATCCTTCTTGAGCTGTGTACTTGCTCCCTTTCTTGACTTGCCCTTCTTGGTGTACCTCCCATTCATGCTTGAAGTCTGGGTCCTCTTGATAGAGCTCTTTCATAAATTCAAACCCCAACACCCTTTGCTCCATGAAGGTCAACATTACAGACCTTCTAGACAATGCATCAGCTACAACATTGTTCTTACCTTCTATGTACTTGCTGGAGAATGAGAAAGATTGCAAGAACTCTACCCATTTGGCATGCCTGGGGTTGAGTTTGTGTTGTCCATTGATGTATTTGAGAGCCTCATGATCAGAATGAAGCACAAAAGGCTTAGGCTTCAAGTAGTGTCCCCAATGATTCAATGCCCTCACAATGGCATAGAATTCCTTGTCATATGTGGAATAGTTAAGCTTGGCCCCATTTAGCTTCTCACTAAAGTATGCCACAGGTTTCTTTTCTTGAGTAAGCACAGCTCCTATGCCAAGACCACTGGCATCACACTCTACCTCAAAGAGTTTGTTAAAGTCTGGTAGAACCAATATTGGAGACTTGCACAATAGCTCTTTGATCAGATTGAAGGACCTTTCAGCCTTCTCATTCCACTTGAACTCTCCCTTCTTCATGCACTCAGTAATAGGGGCCATGATTGAACTAAACCCTTGTATGAACCTCCTATAGAAAGATGCCAACCCATGGAAACTTCTTACATCAGTAACAGTTTGGGGAATGGGCCATTCCTTGATTGCTTGCACTTTCTCAGGATCAACTGCTACCCCTTTCTTAGAGATGATGAACCCAAGGAAGTAAACCTCAGGCTGCATGAAGGTGCACTTCTCTAGCTTGCCATACAACTTGTTTTCTCTTAGGACCTCAAACAACAACTTCAGATGTTGCAAATGTTCTCCCTTAGTTGAACTGTAAATAAGAATATCATCAAAGTAAACCACTACACACTTGCCTAAGTAAGGCCTTAGGACCTCTGTCATCAACCTCATGAAGGTGCTAGGGGCATTAGACAACCCAAAAGGCATCACCAGCCATTCATAGAGCCCATGTTTAGTCTTGAAAGCTGTCTTCCATTCATCCCCTGCTCTTATCCTCACTTGGTGGTAGCCCTGCCTCAGATCAATCTTAGTGAACACTTGAGCCCCACTTAGCTCATCCAGAATATCATTAAGTCTAGGTATGGGAAACCTATACTTGATGGTAATGTTGTTGATGGCCCTACTGTCAATACACATACGCCAAGTCCCATCCTTCTTTGGCACAAGCAAGGCTGGTACAGCACAAGGACTGAGGGACTCTCTGACATAGCCCTTGTTGAGTAGTTCACCTACTTGAAATTGGAGCTCTTGTGTAGCCTTAGGGTCACTCCTGTAGGCTGGCTTGTTGGGTAAGATAGCTCCAGGCACTAGGTCAATGTGGTGCTCTATCCCTCTAAGTGGTGGCAGTCCACTAGGAAGCTCAGTAGGGAAGACATCACCATAACTTTCTAGGATAGATTTGACCTCTTCAGGGATATCAATGATACTCATCCCAGTCTCCTTGACTAGCAATATGTATACAGGTTGTAGCTCACTTAGCTCTTGTGCTATTTCTGATTCACTTATCAACATGACTTCTTTGGAAGCCTCACTCATGGGGTTTGGGTTGATCTTTAAAGCAGGTGGTAAAGGTGCTAGGGTGATCTTCTTCTTCCCATACTTGAAGGTGTAAGTGTTGTCTCTCCCATGGTGTATGGCATCCCTATCAAACTCCCATGGTCTCCCAAGCAGAAGGTGACATGCATCCATAGGTAGAACATCACAAAGACTCTCATCCACATACCCTTTACCAATTGAGAAAGGTATAACACATTGTTTATCCACCTTGATCTCAGCCCCTTTGTTTAGCCATCTGAGTTTGTAAGGTAGGGGGTGGTCTTTGGTGGGTAGAGCTAGCTTGTCTATCAGTGTTTTGGAGGCCACATTAGTGCAGCTTCCCCCATCAATAATGAGGTTACATACTCTACCCTTGATGGTACATCTGGTCCTAAAGATCTGGTGTCTTTGGTCCTCTTCCAAAGGTTGTGGTTGAGTATGCATTACCCTCCATGTTACCAAACTTAACCCTGCATCAGGCTCTATCAACTCCTCACTAGCCTCTACCTCAGGCTCTTCCATCTCTTCATCACAGACCAACACTTCATCATCTCCCCAATGGATTACTTCTAGGGTACTCAGAGCCCTTTTAGATGGACATTCTCTAGCAAAATGTCCATACCCTTGACATTGAAAGCACTTTTTGAGAGGGGTAGTCTTCCTTTGGCCTGCCTCAACAGCCTTGCCTTTATCAAGGTTGAAAGGAGTCTTAACAGGAACCACAGGTTCTCCTATCTTAACTCCTACAAAAGGTTTGAAGGTGGGGGTTCTGGAAGGTGTCTTAGAAGCACTGGCCTTTCCTTTTCCCAATTTTTCTACCCTTAAAGACAAGTTGACAGCTTCCTCAAAGGAGTATATGTTTTGTAGCCTGACTTTGCTAGCTATCCTTTCATCCAACCCCTCTAAGAACCTTGCTATCTTTTGTTCAGATTTCTCAACAACCTCACATTGCAAAGTGAGTTGTTCAAAGTCTCTTAGGTAGGACTCTAAAGGTCTTTGGTCTTGCTTTAGGTGAGTAAGCTTAATGAACATGTCTTGAGTGTAGTCCCTAGAGACAAACTTAGCTCTCATTTTCTTTTTCAGTTTGAGCCATGACTTTACAGGTTCTTTCCCTTCTCTAACCCTCAAGGTTTTCATGTTTTCATACCAAAGTGAGGCATAGCCTTTTAGTTTCATGATAGCAACCTTAAAAGCCTTTCTATCAGTGTATCCTTTAAACTCAAAGACTCTTTCTACAGACCTTAGCCAATCTAAGAAATCATCAGGGTTCAAGCTACCTAGAAAGTCAGGAATCTCTACCTTGATATCTTTGTCTTGGTGTCTGAGAAGATTGTGATCTGAGCCATCTGAATCTGACATTTCAAACTGATCTACAGGTTGTCTCCTCCTTACTCCACCTTGTGGGAAAGGTGCTCCTCTTCCTCGACCTCTGCCTCCCCTTGTATCATTGTTCTGTTGGCCCTCAAGGAGTTCATTGACAGATCTAGAGACCTCCATTACAGTTCTGACAAGATCTTGAACTGTGTTTTCAATACCTGTGATTCTCTCTTCACTCATGGTTGTATTTTGTGTTTTTAATGTAGTTAGGTAGATGAACTCACAAACCAAAGCTCTGATAACCAATTTGCACTGAAACTATTCAGAAAGACAACTAAACAATGACAATTTGATTGAAGTTCAGACACTTTGCAAATACTCTGTTTCTGTTTGGACTAATTGACAAAGAACTAAGATAGGACCTTAATCAAAGCACAAAGCCAATGATTGAGGGTTGAACTGTGATCCCAGCACACAGCTAAGGACCCAAGCTCACTTCCAAGCACAAAGCAAAGGAAGTTGTCTCAAGCACACAGCCAAGAGATGCAACAGAAACAAGGTTTCAGTTTTATGTTTTACTTCAAATCTGTCTTTCATTCATTAGGAAATGGCCTTATATAGGCAAGGAGATTACATCCTACTCGTTCAATACATCCTAGGGCCACAATTGGCTTGCAAAAGAAACAGAAATAACAGCTACATTGTTCAGAATTAAAGCAATAAAGTAGAAAAGCAGTCTAATGAGACAATCTGCCTTAATGGGGTTGTTTAGGTTGAAACTGGTGGAGGAGTGGACTTCCAGGCTTGAATCTTGAGCTCAACTGAAGTTGGATGAATGCCAAAGGGTCTGCTAAAAGATCCTCGAGCTTGTTTGTTCAAAATAGGAAAGTTTGAAAGTGACATTTAAACTACTGCAAAAAGGCTGAATTCCTGGACAGTTTGTAGTTGTCCCTAAGCTAACTTTTTGTGTGTTTGTTTCTGGGGGGGGAAGTCCTGGGGAAAGTTGTAGAGGACCTTCCCAAGACATAGGTTTGAGGGTTGGTTAGGCTTGTTTGATTGTGTGGGGCCCCATGGACCTTGTTTAGAAAGGCTGTGATAGGCTGTTTTTGGCTGGGGGCTGTTTTTGTTGTGTTGGGTTTGTTGGGCTGTTGGCTGAGCTTTGTTGTGGCCTAGTCTTGGGAAGTGGATGGCTAGGCTTTGTTCTGGTTGTGGTGGTGTTGTCTTAGCAGGCTTGAAGTGGTTGTGGCTTGGACTGAATAGAACATTGTCATAGCTGGTCATGGTGTTGTCTGAATGTAGGTTGTTGTTTTGATGTTGAGTCTTGTCTTGAGTTTGTGTCTTGTCTTGAGCTCGTGTCATGGCTCGTGTCTTGGCTTGGTCACATACTCCCGTTGCAGGATGAGACCCAAATAGAATACTAATTATTTGTATACGATATAGTTTAATTAAGGCATTACATATATTTGATATGTACGTTTATTTACGAGACTTATTTATTGGAAATTGAGTTAGGAACTCATTCCACGTAAGTTTATTATATGATAACTGACAGAATAAATTTTACGTCTTATTTTAATGCGATTAAATAAGATTTTATTTAGTGATTAATCATTAATTCATTAAATAAGTTGAGATTATGCATATATTTTGAGGTAAAGGTAATTAATTAATTATATTTACAAAGAGTTGTAAAATAAATTAACTGGACATTGTGGGACCCATTATATATTGATATAATGGTTAAATGTCACTTAAAAGTTAAGTGTATATTGATTATTAATTTGAGTCATATAATTGTTATATGATCAAATTAACACTTAATTATACAAGATAATTAAGCATATGATTAATAAGTATTTGTGGGACAAATATCAAAAATCAAAATGGTCTATAATGGAAATATGTGCACCGGTTTGTGCATGTGCAAAGGGCATGATTATTGTTCTATTTTTTGTCCACAATTCACTTGGTGATTGTGACATTACATGATAACTCTAATCATCACTATCATACTTACACTCTACATATTTGCATGAGAATAAATTATCAAAATTAGAAGCCACATGTGGCTTGTGGGTGCCGGCCTAGTGCCTTCAAAAAGGGCAAATGTTGTTCAATTTTGACTACTTCATTTTTGGTGTTTTTATTCTCATATCTCTCTAAAAACCTCTACTCTCTCTACAACTCTTATACACTCTAATATTATCTACATATTACTAGTGTAGTAATATACTAATATTAGTAGTATTATGTCTTACTTATTATCTAGTTAATAATAAGCTAAGATTATTTGGGTTTAATCTTGGGTGCAACAACAAGGAGACCTTCTACTTTGGAGGTAGTTTTATGGAGGATCATCCACTAACTACATGCTCAAGAACAATAAGAAGGAGTTCTTATTGTGCCCTTATTAACCGAAAAATCCCAATGTAAGGATATTTTCGCCTTATCTTTTCTTTTATGCTTTTATATTTGCTTGCATGATAACTAGATCCTAAATCATTAAGTTAATGTAATTTAATGAACGAATTAGAGGTGTCTAATTAAAGGTCTAGGACTCTCATGTGGTATCAGAGCTCAATTGTTACATGCATGTTGATTTTAAGCATTAAAATCGAGTTATACGATAACTTGGGTAAAATTGAAAATTTGTGTTAAAAATTGGTTCACACGAAATTTTTGATTTTCATGCATACGTACTGACCTCAAAATGGTTGTGGTCAAATTTGGTGATTTTAGGGATTAATTTGCTATTTATTTTGATTTATGGCCTTTAAATCATGTTAACATGCATTGTTTATATTAAAAGTTAACTAAATATAGTTTCATGTTAACTAAATAAAATTGAAAATTTGTGTTAAAAATCCGATTTGCCTTGATTTTTCTCGTCTTACTTTGTTTGTTCTTAAACTACTTATCCTATTGTCCATTCAGCCCATTTTGGCTTACACTCTATTCGGCCCATTGGCAACTAACACGTTTTTTTTGTGGTTTGTAGCTTAATTGACATTTAGTATTTGATTTTGCTTGCTATGAATCGTTTAGTATTGCGTATTTTGCATATTTATTTCTTGCCTTAGAGTATGTTATTCTAGTCATTTTATATCCTTGTTCTTGTCTTTTCAATGATGCAAAGAGGGGGAAGAAATGATATGATTTGAGTATTTGCTTAAGCTTGCTCCTTGTCAAGACTCGTTATCTCTTAAAGTCTTTCAAGTTATAACTTTGGCTAGGTTGTTATGTTCTTGCGATCAACGTTACTATAACTTTAGTAGTATTTTGTTGACGGGGAACCATGCTTAGTCACAATCATAAGAGAAATCATAAGAGACTAGTCATCATCAAAAAGGGGGAATTTGTTGGACCTATTTTATAGTTTTGATAATGACATGTGTTTACTTGATATATAATATGCATGTAATTGTGTACTTTAGTCTTATCATAGCTAACAACAATTACAAGAAAGGAGATCAAAGTTATAGGAGCTTAAGGCATAACTTGGAAGATTTCTGTGAGACAAAGTTATAGGAGCTTGAGGTATAACTTTGGAAGTTCCTATGCAAAGTTATAGTTATTCTGGTTATAACATTGAAGAAACAATTCAAGCAAGATCTACTTCAAATAACACAAGACTCAAGATGGAGGGTCTTTGTGATCAAGATGAAGAGATGATCCGTATACTGAAAATCTTTGTGAAGATTTGATAATATAGGTCGTCATTCGGTAACTATCCCATTAGAGTGATTTTAAGTTTGTAAAGTTATTACTCACTTATAACTTTAAATACTAAATTTCAAAGTTATAGCTTTAACCTATAACTTTGGATGATAAAAGTTGATGCATGATTTTAGAAATAAATATTTTAAATATTTTCAAAAAGAAAAAGAGTATTTTTATATTTATCAAAAGTTTTAATACATGATGTATTTATGAGATTCTATTGGTTAGTAATACAGCTTATGAGTTGTCATGCTACCTAGGGTTTCTAATATATTCTATCTCAATTTGTTGTTAACCTAATAAACCCACCTAGTGGTTGTGCCACCTAGGGATTCGTGAAACCTAAGGATTGTGCCTCCTAGGGTTGCGTGCTCCTAGACTTTAGTGAGATAAGGAATTTTGGCCTCTATAGGTTTGTTTCCTTGTTTACCTTAACCTAGGATTCTAATAATATCTTTACAACAATATTTTGAGATATTAAGGATAAATATCTTTCTAAAAAGATGAAGCAATAACATTTTAAAATATTGAAGATAAATATATTTCATAAAGAGAAAGCTAGAGTTTTAGATTTTATATCTCCTATGCTTCTATTATAAATACTCCTTCTATCTTATTCATTAACAACGACTTTTATACAATTGAGAGAATTTTATAAATTGATTTTAAAGCAAACTTTGAGCAAAATATTTATTATTTTTTGTTTGTTTTTACGAAAAAGTCGTGCATCAATTATTGTCAATCGCACACGTGCAATACGTTATTGGATAATAGTACATCACATAATCTTACTTATTCTTTAACGAGAATCCTTGTGAGTTATATTGTACTTTCTTACTAACGTAAGATAGTATAGAGTATTTAGCGATACTCACCTTGAGTTATAATCATAGTTGATTATACGAGTGGGTTGATAATTTTTGTAATCCGGAGAAAGGTACTAAAGATTATTAATCGAGAATAGTGGACGTAGGTTTTAACTTGTGAAACTGAACCACTTCAAAAAATTACGTGTGTTCCTCTCCTTTTCGTTATTTCGTTACTTGCATTTACTTTGATTAGTTAATTAGTTGATTTTAATCTATAGAATCAAATAATTAATTACATATCGTATAAATCGAAGAAGTGGGGCTAGTTTTTAATACTCAATTCACCTTCCCTTCTTTCGTATTCGATCAGTAGACTCTAAAATCCCAAAATGTAAGGTCTAAATGGCTAAAGGTAAATCATCGTGGAACGACGCTCGCTAACTTACATTAGTCTAACCCCATGTATCACCGACATGTGCCTGTTCATTAATTAAACATGAATGTCAGTGGGGAGTAACTCCGGGTTCTCCCAACCATATCACATCAAAACGCACATAAGCAAGCACAAAATCATATTTCATCATGCATACATACATATCATGCCGGATACAAGAATAACATTGTGTAATGACAATATATAAGCATATGAATCATCAATCATATCGCCATCATGTAATAATGACTCGGGGAAAACTCTCCTTGACAACCATATGAATCACTAAGAGCTTGCATCTCACCATTACAGGCCATATGCTTGAGAAGGTTAGGGACTCAACAAGTAAACCAAACATAGGCATACAATATTCAAGCATACAACCCAACACACGATCAAACATACTAGCAAACACACTCTCATGGTAAATGACGCGCACTAGCATCTGCACTTTGCAAGACAAGACGAACTAGTCCACGGGATAAACGTTTCCCTGAACCGTATACGATAAACATTTCGTATACTCAAGACTCTAATCCTCCCGGTAGGACGACGATAATATATTAATACGAATACTTAGATTCCCATCCTTTCCATACAGTCTATGGTGCATCCCTTTCTAAAATTCGATATCGAACCCGCCTAGCCGTGACTTCCCTCAAAATTCCCTGTGCCATTGCATTCCACGCCGTAACATTTAGCATGTAGCAACCAACTTCCCTTGCCAACATAAGCTCCGTCTCGGAACCATGTGGGGTTAGGAGTAAAGCATCCCGAGGTTTACACGGTCCTAGTCTAAACCTAGCAAGACTCTCGGAATAAACGAGTTCCGACTCAACATGCGATCAACATTTCGCATCCAAGACTCGATCCTTCGGCTAAACCATACGGAAGCGAGTACCCCAAATTCGGCTAAACCACACGAAAGAGGCAGAGGGAGTACAAGCACCATCTTCTGGCTAAACCACGCGGAAGATGGGGTCTAGAATAAATAAGCAAGTACGCTACATGCAATGACACCACCTCGCAAGGATACACCATTTGACGGTCAGGTCGATCAACGCATTGCGTTCGCCTCCCAACAACGTCATCATATCCCTACTAACAACAATAGGATGTATCTCTATCGCTCCGACATAAAGTCTAACGAGTATAAGGGTACAAACGGGAAATGAGAGCTCAATATCATCTAACAACCAAGACTCGACGGACTACTCAAGATATACATGACTCAAATGAGCTAAATATCCAAAACCATCACTAAGCATGTGAATAAATCGTGTGAGATACAATTGATTTGGCTAGTCATAATAAATCATGCAATTGATTCATTGTTTACGTCATACAACATCTTTCGAATTGTTGCTACCATAGTACAAGATCTAGCGAGTTTTCACGTTTAACTAGTTTGAACTACCATGCTATGCTTTGTCTATTCAATTCCCGTCGTTCGGTCTTAGGAAAGAACATCTGATTTAGTCAAAGATTGGGATCAAGAACCTTCAACTAACAATACAATTCAAGCATGCAATAGAACAATGACATAAATGCAATAATTTCTTTCCAAAAATTTCAATTACTAATCATACATGACTCCCTTATTCCCCTAGGAAAAGGATTACTCACTCATGATTAACCAAGATAGAACTATTGTCATATTAAGCTGAATTAGATTAGTCATGGATGATGTATGAATGCAATACAAAGTTTATAATGGTGGTAAGATTATGATGATAACAATGATTAAAAGTGACAATCACAATGATAGGATTATATGAACAAGAACTTAGATTATGTCATAAACTAAAAACTATATAAAATCCACCCAAGATACTAGTGAAAGTACCACAAACAATAACCAAACTCTTTCTTACCCTTCTAAAAGATTAAAAACTACTAGAATTTTACTACAACAAAAGAGAGAACTAAAAGAAAACTAAGAGAGGATTTGAGTTGTGAGATATGTTGAGATATGCTGAGGTGCTCTTCTTATATAGGCCTTGGAAGACGCGTGAAATCAATACCCATCAATACATTTCATAAATTGGAGGGAGTCCAAACGAAATGCGAGTAGAAATACATGTCCCCGATCGGGTTTAGGTGTCCCCAATAATGGATGCATCTCTCTAAGCGTAGTTGTTTTATCTTCCCTCTTTCACGCTTCCCCATGTGTGAAAACCCGATAGGGGATGTGATATCTTACTTTGAAAGACTTATTTGAGTGCTTATCCTTGACTTTCATTGACCCCTATGGCATAGGAGTTGAGATTAGGGGTTGGATCATCTTGACTTTATCTTTGTCTTTGGTCAAATTCTCGTAGGTACATGGTCTGGCCTTTTTTCTTCTTCTTTGGGACAAGTGAATTATCCCGATACACTTCTAATTTGCAAAGACTCGCTTCTACTAGTCTCCTGTTTCAAGATTATCGCTCGGTTTGACAGGAAATGACGCAAAAACTTCCTTTAACCTACAAAACTCAATTGGACACGAGAAATGCCTAAAGAATGTTATTAGCTCATATAATCTCCTTAAAAGGCGCAAAAGATATATAGAATTGAGCTAAACACACATCATCGATCGAGCGGATCAGTGTGGGAGTTTCTAATCGATTCTTTTTTGGGTCACTCGGTCGAGTAAGGTTACTGGGTAAAGTGGGTCGAGTACTCGATTGAGTGCAGCTGGTTCGATAAATGTCGCGAGCGGTTTATTTAACATTTCTTCTAAGTTTAGTATATGGTTAGCGTATGATTATCAGTTCATTTGTCATTATTCTTCAAACCTTAAACTCACCCTAATCACTCTTAATCTCCTTGAAACTGACTTGTGGTGATTCTCATCGGCAGATCGATCAAGCTAGTCTTTTTCTCGTATTCGGTAAGTATTGTTAGTCTGAAAGTCTTCAGTATTTGTTTAACATGTTAGGGTTTGAGTTTTGTGATAATTATTATGATTATGTTAGATTATCGATGGGGGATGAGCAGTAATTATATCATTATGATTGTGTAGACGGTGATTTCGAAGAAGAAGAAGAATTCTTGTGCGATTCCTTGTTCTTGCTTGCGATATTACGGATATGTTAAGGTACGATTTTCCTACTCCGTTTTATATATGCGATTGATTGATATTGTGTTGTGATAATATGTGTGTGATGTGATTATTATGGAGTTTGATGGGTGTTTGAAGTTTGTGTGCTTAGCGGAGCGGTGGTGGGATTACCATCTCCGGGTCTCTAAAGTCGCTCCTTGTGCTAGTCCCGGCATGGAGGAGCTGCGCGCATGGTGTATGGCCTGAGTACTTTGGGGTGATCTGCTGCGGTATGTACCATATTTTGTGTGTGTGGCGGTGTGCTTGTCGATGGCACCGCGGTGGTGTCGGTGGATGATGATGATGGTGTTGGAGGATGGATTGTGATGCGCTTGTTGATGGTATCGTTGTGCATTGTTGTGACAATGATTGATGTTGATTGTATATTTGGAACTGACCTTGTGTTGTTTTCTAAAAACTACTGTCATACCTTTGATATTTTTGGCGAATTATGAGTTGGTGATTAGTAGTTTTGCATGAGATTGTTAGACGCTTCTAGGAAGCGTGAAAGAGCTGCCGATCATAATGAGTTTGAGTCTAGTCTTAATACATTAGCTATGAGTCATTGATTTAATGTTGGAGTCAGATTATTGTGTAACGGGATTTGGTATTGTCTTATAATTTTAACGGGATTTTAGGTAATAAAATAAATGAATTATAAAAAAGGTTTAAGGGATTGACTTTGGACCTCAAGGGACACCCAGTTTATGCTCGACCAAAAATTGGCACCGACTTTCGACTTAGAGTCATTATCTCACGAAATTGATTCCCAAACCCATCCCGTTAGAATCCCACTTGACAGGTATAAATTGGTATCTAAAACCATTGTAAAGGTATAGGATATGAAATGATCTCATGATAATCTTATTATGAAAACACTCGCATAATACGAGAACATAGTATCATTATTTTTTTCCCTTTTTTCTAAGTTAATTGTCACCCATACTTATTAATGTGTTTTATAATTTATCTCACAATAACTTCTTGTTTGACAATCTCACATCCGATTTAAAAAATAAAATGCCAAAGGAGGTTGTGATATGTACAAGCATATGGAGCGTCATAAGACTGTAGACCTATCAAAATTTGGTCCGACCCATAAACCCGACCCAATATAATGGACAAGGTCCGAAAATTATAGGGTCGTGTTAAAGAACGTCGACAAATTACTAAATAACATCGACAATTTGTATTGAGTTTCTAACATTGCCCTTTCATTATTTCACTATTACATTATCTCTCTAACCTCTTTCTAAAATTATAAAACAAAATAAAAAGACGGTTTTTTCACCATATGACGGTTTTTTTACCATAAGACGGTTTTTTCACCCAAAGTAATTTACGGCGGTTTTTTTACCGTCTTTCTAAAAATAATGTCAACCAATGATGGGTATAACGATCAAAGTAGACAATTCAACAACGAAGAAGCTAGTGACGAATTTCATGAGGTATGATTACGTTTGAATTACGTTTTCTTATCTTTTAACATTTTATCAAGAAAAAAAAATATATTTGACGATTAATACACGTCCCAAACCGATGCTTGGACGTGTATCATTCATGCCCAAACCTAGGCTTGGACGTTTATCATTCACGCTTGGACCTAGGTTTGGGCGTGAATGTTATACGTCCAAGTCTCCACCAAAATACCTCCACTCCTGTAAACAGGGGTCTTCTTACCACTCATAGGCAACTTCAACTGCTCAGCCAATGGCCTTCCAAAGTAGCCACAAACAAAGAAAAGAGGATCAACCAAATTACCGACCGCTCTCCACCTTACAAGCATCACCATCCACTCGGATACCTAAGATTTGTGCAACATCGTGAAGAAGTATGGTAATCTCTTTGAATGACATGTGAAAATTGTTGGTGTCCGGTTGCCACCTCTCAAGGAAAGAAGAAATAAGAGGCATGTTCAAGTGCTCAGCCATGCACCCACGAAGGTGCGAAAGACCAGTAGTCCCGATAATCCCCATAACCCCTTTAGGTAGTTTCCATTTATTCAACACCTTCATCTTACCGAATCGGTGGTAACCCGTCAATACTGGACGTCCACCCTTTTTAGGAGTGTCCCACAATTTTTGGGCAATGTGACCTCCAAAGCTAGGAATAACATGAGATATCAGTGGTCCACCAGGGACAGGTTCTGTAATGATCCAAGAGGTGTCCTTGCCCGACTTCTTTTTCATTGGGGCCATTACGCTATTAGAACTACCTTCCGAACCCCGTCCCCAACGACCCTTCTCCACCCGTCTTACCTTCAAGCGTGAGCCACAAGACTCATGCGACCCATCTTGCTCCACCTCCTCCACAACCTCCTCCACAACTCGATCCGCCTCCGCAAAGTCATCATCATGCCACGAATAAATACTACCCTCTCCAACTACCGGAGCTACCTCACTCACAATCGGGTTCGTCTTCCGACCACGTGCTGATGCGGTGACATCTCGGTTATCAACTCGACTAGTAAATAACCCCTCCCTTTACCGGCCATCTGATCACAAATAAAAATTAAAATTAGGGGATTTACATATATTAATTGATTTTAAAGATATTTAAGTTCTTTTTTTAAACAATAGCATAATGACGGAAATTATATCTTCATTAAACAATACTATTAGCTTACGGAAAGATACGGAATGACGGAAATTATATCTTTTTTAAACAATGGTGACAACATTTTTCTCCGGAAAGACGGGAATTTTTTTTAACTATAACAACGGTAATATGCTCGTTAGTGTTAAAAAAAACTTTCCGGAGAAAATAATTAATATTCATAAAAGACGAAATTAGCTCACGGATTTTTGACGATTATATTTTTTAAAAACAACACCGACGAATTTAGCTTAGGAAAAGACGGAGATTATATTTTTTTAAAACAATATCGACGAATTTAACTTACGGAAAGACGGAAAAATTGAAAAAAAAAAAGTGACGGTTGAACTGGGCGTGGAACAATCACGTCCAGACCTAGGTCCAGGCGTGAAGGTTTCACGTCCAGACCTAGGTTTGGGCGTGACGGTTTCACGTCCAGACGTAGGACCAGGCGTGAAACCATCACGCCCAATCCTAGGTCTGGACGTGAAACCGTCACGCCTGGACCTAGGTCTGGACGTGATTGTTCCACGCCCAGTTCAGCCGTCACATTTTTTTTTCAATTTTTATGTCATACATTGGCTATGGTTCGGGGGATCGATCTATACCGTTCTAACAATAATTAAAACTACGATAAATCTAAATCTCCTAACAAAATACAAAAACAAAAACAAAATTCAAGTAATCAAGAGCACTTACATTGTCGAATCGTTGAACTAGGTGGCGGAATTGTCGGAATTGAAGCGGTAGTGTTGGAAGTGAAACGATGATGACTAGAAAAAATATATTTCAAAAACGGTTTTTAAATTTTTGGTGAGCGTTTTTCTGTTTTGGGAATTATATGAAAATAGTTGGTGTTGGGAGTTATAAAGGAAAAGTTAGAAAGAGAGGCGTTTTAGATAGTTCATTATTTTTTGTCGACGTTATTTAGTAATTTGTCGACGTAACAGGTTGGAAATTATAACATGCAACGCGTTTGAATGAAACCCAAAGCGACTCATTATCTTGACCTTAATCGGATCCATACTGAGAAGGAGCGGTGGAGCCGTGAGACAGGTGTGTACAAGTAAGAGTTGTCCGAAAATAAATTAGATAAAGAATTGACTAGTTCCCTCCAAAAAGTCAGAAGTTGCAAAATGTTATTATTGACAAAGTAGCAAAACAAACGAAACTGAGGAACGGGCAGACACAATCAAACAACCCAGCGCGCCTTTCTTCCTTTTCCTCCTCTCATACTTTTCCCCAAAATTCGATTCAATTCAATTCAATGAGTGACGCGGAGGACACATCGTCGGGTTCGGAGGCGATGACGTCTTCTCCGGCGCACAGTGAGAAGAAGAAGGATAGGGCGAGAGTGAGCAAGACGTCGGCGATACTATGGCACGCTCATCAAAACGACTTCGTTGCTGTCCGAAAGCTTCTCGATGAAGATAGTAGTTTAGTCAACGCTAAGGATTACGATAGTCGTACTCCTCTACACGTGGCCTCCATCCATGGCTGGATTGATGTTGCCAAATGCTTGATCAACTTTCATGCTGATGTCAACGCTCTTGATCGCTGGAAAAATACTGTATTCTTTCTTTCTCTTTCATCATATCTCTGTCTTTCTGTGTGTTTTTTTAATGTATACTAAACCGATCGTGGGACTCCAACCATAAGAGATTGTTTCTCAACCTGGTATCAGAGCGAGTGTGACGAAGAGGTCACATATTCTAAAGTGGAATATTAACATCAATATGGGGAGGCCTAATCGATACAGCTAACGTGGCTTGGCATGTGAACCGGAAATCAATTGAGGTTCTACTTACCAATCTTAAGAATAGGGGATTTAATAATCAAAAGATCGATATACGCAGCGGAAATAATAATTATACGATCCTTTAATAGACCTATTGCATTCAAACTGATGTAAATAAAAGGGATTAATTACATACCTGGAATTAAGACGGATTAACAATTAACTCCGAAAGTACGAAGTCTCTAGTGTATCCACACCGGGTACGAATTACACTCTCAACCTTTGAGACGACTCGGAAATATGAGAACCCTTGAGAAAAACCCTTTTTCTCTCTCTTCTATATTTTGGTGGAAAACTAACTCAATGAATTGTGTTCTTTTCCAATTACCAACTCCAAGTATTTATAGGGAATAATAAAATAAACTCCTTATTTTATTTCCTTATTTTAATACTATGGAATACTTTCTCCTTTTATTATTATATCTTTTGTGTTAGCAATTAATACAATAATATGTCATCTAGATACTTTAATTATTATCATATAATAATATAAAGTCATCTTAAGTGTAAACGTTAACCCGTAAGTGTGTGACCATCTAGGTTCAACATTAAGCCAGTAGTAATTAACGTTACCGATCCGATTGGGTCTGGGGCATAATTCCAACAATCTCCCACTTGACCCAGAGTCAATCGTCTTAATTACTAATCGAGGTTGGCGTCTAACAACACTCCTCAACGACTGGATAATGTGAATATCAACATCCGATGAAGACGAACCTGGTTAAGGGTAATGTATCATTTCCTTCCATCTTTCCAACTCCGGATCATCCTAGGGTATGGTTAAAAACTGTCAAACCCTGTTAGATAACCACTATGTTCCATGTCAATCACTATGGTTGGCGAATCGACTTCAAGAAACTCATTTCTTGAAACATTCATTTGCCTTGGCCAAGGTCTTGATACAACCAATAAGATTTATGACAACATAGAGTTCAAACTCGTTACCTCGAGTTGATGGATTCCATCCGACTCACCACTAACTTCATAGGTACTCAATTAAACCCAATAACCGTTCAACTAGTATTTTTACACACTAGTTGTCAGGCATCAAAGTATAACAAGTATTCTATTAATTACAATGGTGAACTCAGGTCAAAGGAAAAAGAATTACATTCACTCCTTATGAGAATTTCCACATTGACAGTTAATAGGTAAAACAACCACTGGGAAACCTCCTTTCGGTCAGTTCAATGATCATATCTCCATATGGTCACCTATACATACAACGTAATGAATGAGATCCATTATATTCATCCAATGAATAAAGTTGTACATATATTAGTCCTTGTGGATCATCAAAGCCCCTTTTGATAACCCTTGGACCAAGAACTTCTTTTGATCAAACCCTCTAATGCTTGACTCTCATTATTATAATCTCCATTATAATGTCAAGCATACAGTTAAATCAAGGACTTATCACATATGGTTCTCAAACACAATATGATAAAAAACAATGCCATTTTATTAATATCAATTAATAATAAATAAAACAATATGAAATGTGTTCAAAATATGTTACATAACGATTGGGTCTAGAGCATAATTTCAAAAATCATCTCCCACTTGACCTAGAGCCAATCACTCATGAACTTTAATCCAATACTCCACTTATGCTTATCAAAATCTTTTGATCCAAGCGCCTTCGTGAAGGGATCTGCGGGATTTTCTTTTCCTTCTACCTTTTGTACTTGAACATCTCCACGTTCAATAATTTCTCTAATCAGATGAAACTTTCGCAGAACATGCTTAGATCGTTGGTGTGACCTTGGCTCTTTGGCCTGTGCAATAGCCCCGGTATTGTCACACATTAAAGGAACAGCTTCCTTCACTGAAGGAACTACACCAAGTTCAGTTAAGAACTTTTTAATCCAAACGGCTTCCTTAGCAGCATCACATGCAGCTATATACTCTGCTTCAGTTACTGAATCTGCAACTGTGGCTTGTTTGGAACTCTTCCAACTCACTGCTCCACCATTCAAAGTGAAAACAAAACCAGAGGTAGACTTGCTATCATCCTTGTCTGATGCAAAACTAGCATCAGTATAACCCAAACAATTAAGGTCATTGTCTCCATAAATGAGGAATTGGTCCTTAGTCCTTCTCAAGTACTTAAGGATGGATTTCACCACTTTCTAATGTTCCTCGCCTGGATTCCCTTGGTACCTACTCGCTACTCCTAGCGCGTAAGCAACATCAGGCCTTGTACATGTCATGGTATACATGAGAGCTCCCACTGCACTTGCATATGGGACTTTGCTCATGCGTTCCCTCTCTTCTAGAGTCTTAGGACAATCCTTTCTAGATAGAGAAATTCCATAGCCTATTGGTAAATAGCCCTTTTTGGAATTTTCCATGTGATACCTCTTTAAAATTGTATCAATGTACATAGACTGGGAGAGTCCGAGCAACTTGCTTGATCTATCTCTATAGATCTTTATTCCAAGAATATAAGTTGCTTCTCCCAAATCTTTCATAGAGAACTGTTTAGATAGCCAAGCCTTTGTCTCTTGCATGGTTGGTACATCATTTCCCATTAGTAAAATGTCATCAACATATAATACTAAGAAAATGATAATGCTCCCACTAACCTTCTTGTACACACATGGCTCCTCCTCACATCGCACAAAATTGAACTTTTCAATTGTCGTGTGAAAACGGATATTCCAACTACGAGAAGCTTGCTTTAATCCATAAATAGATCGTTGAAGCTTACATACTTTATTATTAGAAGATGGCAATGTGAAACCTTCAGGTTGAGTCATATAGACATCTTCCTTTAACTCCCCATTGAGGAAAGCTGTTTTCACATCCATTTGCCATATCTCATAATCATAGTATGCAGCTATAGCAAGCAGAATCCGAATAGATTTGAGCATTGCCACAGGGGAGAACGTTTCTTCATAATCAATACCTTCCTTTTGATTATACCCCTTGGCAACAAGACGGGCTTTATAGGTCTCAACCTTAGCGTCTGCTCCAATCTTTGTTTGGGTTTCAAGTCTTTAGAGTTATCAACCAAAGTCCACACTTTGTTGATTTTCATAGACTCCATCTCGGATTCCATAGCCTTTAGCCATTTCTCATGGTCTGGACTTGTCATAGCCTCTTTGAAGCATCTAGGATCGTCATCAATGTGAGTTATATCATCAATATGATTAGCCTCATCATCTTGCACTAATAGATTTAATCTATTTGGTGCACGACTTTCCCTAATCGACCTTCTTAGAGTCTTATGTACTATTTGATTTTCTGGTTGCTCAGGTTCCACGGTTGATTCATTAATCAACTGATTTTCCTCAACATTTGAGGTTTGACCTGTTGATGGCAACTTTAAAACATCAAATAAAGGTTGCTCATTTGGCATCTCATGCTCCTGAGTTATTGTTGACTCATTGGTATCTTTGATCTCATCAAGATCTATTTCTACACCATGACTTCCTTCTTTAAGGAATTCCTTTTCTAAAAAGGTTGCATTTCTGGCCACAAACACTTTGTGTTCAGAAGGGTGATAGAAATAGTATCCCATAGTCTCTTTGGGATAACCAACAAATCTACATCTGTCAGATTTAGCTTCAAGCTTGTCTGACTGCAGTCGCTTAACATAAGCTGGACAACCCCAAATCCTCAAATGCTTAAGGTTAGGTTTACGTCCTTTCCATATCTCATATGGTGTTTTAGTGACTGCCTTAGTGGGAACTTTATTTAATATGTACGCAGCAGCTTCCAAAGCATATCCCCATAAGAAAATAGGAAGATCAGTGAACCCCATCATGGATCTCACCATATCTAATAAGGTTCGATTTCTCCTTTCTGAAACACCATTATGTTGTGGCGTTCCAGGAGAAGTCCACTGTGACAAGATCCCATCTTGTCTTAAATAATCAATGAACTCATCACTGAGATACTCACCTCCACGGTCAGATCTCAGTGCCTTTATATTCTTACCAGTTTGTTTTTCAACTTCACTGCGAAATCTTTTGAACATTTCAAAGGATTCTGACTTATGTTTCATTAGATAAACAAATCCAAATCTTGACATATCATCAGTGAAGGTTATAAAGTAAGAATATCCACCTTTAGCTTGAACTTTCATTGGACCACATACATCAGAATGTATGAGTCCTAAAAGCTCACTAGCCTTTTCTCCAGTTCCAGTAAAAGGAGATTTGGTCAACTTTCCTAGGAGACAAGATTCACAAGTGTCATATGATTCATAATCATATTGACCAAGGCACCCTTCACGATGCAACTTGTTTACTCTTTTCTCACCAATGTGACCAAGCCTACAATGCCAAAGGTAAGTTTGATTCCCTTGATTATTTCTCTTCCTCTTTTGGCCAGAAACAGTCATAATAGGACAAATCACTAGCTCAGGTAAAACATAAAGACCAAATTGCAAATAACCATTCACATATAAATCATCACCATGATAAATAGAGCATTGATTATTATAGAAAATTGTTCTGAATCCACACTTGTCCAAAGACGAGATGGAAACAATGTTCGAAACAAACTTAGGAACATAATAACAATCTTCTAAAGTTATGGTCTTGCCATTAGGCATTCTAAGAAAGACGGTTCCTACAGCTAGGGCAGCAACATTTGCTCCATTCCCAACTTGCAGGTTGACCTCTCCCTTCTTTAACCATCTATTGATCCTTAAACCTTGCAACATATTGCAAATGTTAAAGCTACTACCGGTATCTAATACCCATTTAGTAGTATCAATAGTTGTCAAAGAAATCATGAAAACATTTTTCACAATTGTTTTACCTTGTTGCTTGTCCTTCAGAGCTATCTTATACTCTGGACAATTTCTTTTCCAGTGTCCTTTCTTCTTGCAAAAGAAACATTCATCCTCTGACTGGCCAGTCATCACCCTCGTACTCATACAAGAGATACTAACCATATCCACAGATCCAGATTTAACTAAGGACTTAGATATCTCATATCCAGTAGCCTTACTCTGGAACTCGTACATCTTCTTAAGATGTGCAATGATCTGTGAAAGAGTCATATTTTCATATTGCCTCTGAAGTTCGGGACTCATGGAGGCCAAAATAATGCACTTTGCAGCAGTACTCTCTTCAGAGTACTCTGCACATGCATCTAATGCACTTGCATTACTTTCTCCCTCTAGAGGTGCTACCATAGCGGGCTTATCGATCACATCGATTAGTTTTTCATGCATGAGAACAATTCTCAGGTTCCGGTACCAATCATCAAAATTGTTACCAGATAGTTTGTTAGCATCAAGAATGTTTCGCAGTGTAATATTAGCCATTATGAGAAATCTGATACAAAAGGAAAAACAGAAAACAAGAACACAAAACATACATCATTAAGACATGGACTTTATCTAAATGATAAACAATAAACTTTAAAACATGAATGAGCCCCTTGGTAGTCAAGTCGTTTCTCAAACATAATTAAAGTCCTGGTACATTACCATTAATATTTCATCATATGAAATTAAACTAGACTCTATACTACATAGTCCCCTGGTAGTCAGGTCGTTCCTATTAGTATAGTTGAGTTCATCCACCCTTGTGACAGAAAATTAGTTAATCTCATACCCTCTGGGTAGTCCAGACTATAAGTACAAAATTAAATAACTTTTCTTCACACTTGTATCATATACAGTAGACAATATTATTTATCTCTGAACTACAAGTCCCCTGGTAGTCAGGTCGTACCTTGTAAACAAAAATAAATTTTATTGACTACTTGGATGGAAAAGTCTCTTTAATAAAATATCATATATTTTATTAATTACAAAACTCAATAATTTTGACTTGTCAAGATTTTCAATTATTAAAACAATTTTAATAACAAGAGTGATCATATCTCATATAACCATAAGCAACAATTATTATCTACGACATGATAACAATTAGCATAATGCGTCAATCATATAAAAAATAACTCAACAAACATCAATTCTAATGCTGTTGCTAAAGCCAACCATTGATCCGCATAACAAAACGCATTATAGTTCAAAACAGATAACCAATTCTCCAAGAATTTGTCAGATACAACAATAGTAATACTAATAATGTCATGCATCACAACCTAATCATAATTAAGTAATGATTATAAGATGGTTAAAACCCACTTCCATCATATGGAAATAACATGCAGTAGAGTTGACAATTCATTATTATCTCAATGAACAAAAGTTCAAACAATCAACAAGTCACGCACACCGCTTAACTTAAAATTCACATGCATTAATTCAAATTGGCAACTTGATATCAAATTAAATACTCCGTATCACTGACATTGCGAAGATAAGACACGCAGCGAACTATTTCGCTCAAAACGAGTGATGTACGACTATGATAACAATTCTCTGCTGATAAAAAAAATATCACGAGAACAATTCTCTTGATGCAACGGATTAGTCAAACCCAATTTTAACATACAATTTAAATACAAAATCAGGCTCTGATACCAATTGAAGGATCGATATACGCAGCGGAAATGATAATTATACGATCCTTTAATAGACCTATTGCATTCAAACTGATGTAAATAAAAGGGATTAATTACATACCTGGAATTAAGACGGATTAGCAATTAACTCCGAAAGTACGAAGTCTCTAGTGTATCCACACCGGGTACGAATTACACTCTCAACCTTTGAGACGACTCGAAAATATGAGAACCCTTGAGAAAAACCCTTTTTCTCTCTCTTCTATATTTTGTATGGAAAACTAACTCAATGAATTGTATTCTTTTCCAAATACCAACTCCAAGTATTTATAGGGAATAATAAAATAAACTCCTTATTTTATTTCCTTATTTTAATACTATGGAATACTTTCTCCTTTTATTATTATATCTTTTGTGTTAGCAATTAATATAATAATATGTCATCTAGATACTTTAATTATTATCATATAATAATATAAAGTCATCTTAAGTGTAAACGTTAACCCGTAAGTGTGTGACCATCTAGGTTCAACATTAAGCCAGTAGTAATTAACGTTACCGATCCGATTGGGTCTGGGGCATAATTCCAACAATAATAAGGTATAGCAACAAAAAAACATGGGGTAAGGTGATTGAAGAAAGCACAAAAATCGGTCTTATTTTCCTTTCTTGTACGTCTGAGCGTAGTTATTGTGTTCTTGCGTTGCAAATGGTTCATAGACCAGCTCAATTGTACTGTATTTTACGATGTGTTTTCACTATGTCACAGCCTCTAGCTGATGCGGAAGGAGCAAAAAAACAAGAAATGATTGAACTATTAAAGTCATATGGCGGCTTGTCTTACGTAAGTTATTCTTCGTGACACAAGCATTGTCTTTGCTCAACTTTGTTTCAGTATCTCGTTGACTTTTTTATTCGTGTTTTTCATGTTGGTGTGTCTATTGTTGCTGTCTCATACTTGAGGAGTTGCTCAGATTATGCTATGTGATTGTCATAAATCACAAGGGCCATATTTCTTTCATCTTAATCAACTTGTAGTCTTGTACTCATCTGAGCAGGGAAGGGGACGAAAGGAAGAGAAAGGGAGTGAAGGGAAGGGGGAATGATGCAAGGGAGTTTTTCGTCCACGTCTTTCCTATGTTTGAAGGATTTTTTGTCTGTCTTGAAGCCTCCTTTTTGCTCAGCAAAAAGGGACTTTATATCGCTCGCTGTCCCTCCAATTCCATCCATCCAAACAAGTCCTAAGGGTTTATTGTCTTGTTATTCCTTAGAAATGGCCGTTAGGCCTATTTTCATGTATATTCTTTTTTCATTCTAGACATGGCAGTTTCATTGACATAAATAATTTAGATTTGAGTGAGACACCTGATTGAGCTGTTAACCTCTCATGTTTGTGACTGTTCTGCTTTGTCATTTACGTGAGGCCATAGGGAATAATGTACTCTGACTTGTTCATTAGTGTTGCTCAGAGACTTGGGTAACCTAACATCCCCCGTAATGAATGTCAAAGGAAAGACCAACTAGCAGGTGAAGAAGTGTAGTCGCAGGCAATAGAGGATATGATGAACCTTTAAGAATACGGTTTTGTTGAAATATTCAGCCATTCACTGATTCGATCCATTGTGTCAATTTTTTGTCATATTTGAGTCTGTGACTTTTCGAAAAACATAATATAAATGAGTCAGCTGTGAGAATGTGGCCTTCGTTGTCTTTTGCCTGATATTCGCCCACCTCACTGACGTCAGAAAATAATAATCCAGAAAATATGGTGAAGTCCTTAGAGTTTGTCACTTCGTTGGAATGAACACATATATTGCTTGAGGAATGGCCTTGAACCTTAACCTGTAAATGTGTTCTCGTACGCTGCTACATACAACTTCATTGCTGTTAGTATTTCTGATATGTTTGTGTATGCATTGTATTGGTATAACTTATGCGTATATTCTGAATCATTTAATTTCTTTGCAGGGGCAAAATGGAAGCCATTTTGAACCAAAAGCTGTGCTCCCTCCTCTTTCAAACAAAGGTGATTGGGAAATAAATCCATCTGAGCTGGACTTTTCTGGCTCCGCAATGATTGGAAAGGTGTGATACTGTGACCAAGAATTTCTGATTAGAAATTATTATGTTTTTTCCAAACTGTTATTTCTTCCAAGTCCCTCGTCGAATCATAGTAATCCGAACAATAATACAATAGGAAACATAGGAGCTTAATGACTTTAACCTCCATGACAAGCAAATGTCGTGCTAAGAGTTTCATGAAAATGAAAATAAATAAACAGTTGGGTCCTTTGGTGTGATTGAGTTGCCCACGGGAAGCAATTAATCATCTGAGCGTTCCAACTAGCTGGTTGTTTGTGCAGTCTTGTTGATTGTCTTTCGATCATGCCATTTGCTCGGCTGCTGTTTTCTGTGTTCGTGTCTGAAGTGACTTGTGACTATAATTTTTCTCTTGACAGTTGGTTGTTGGACTATTTCATTTAATATATAGCTTTGGTGATACCCAATCTTTATTTGCAGGGGTCATTTGGTGAAATTTTGAAGGTACATTGGCGGGGAACTCCAGTTGCAGTCAAACGCATACTTCCATCTCTTTCAGATGATAAGCTGGTTATGTAAGATCATCTTCCAAACAAAGCATGGTTCATACTATTATGTTAATACTATTTCATCAACTATAGGCTTAGTATAGCATTTCCCATTACTCTTTTGGCTATATTCAATAGTAGGATCAGACTGCAACTTTTAATAGTAGTGATTAGAGGTCAACATGTAAGAGGACATTGTCCAGCAAACAATTAGAAGACATTTGTAGAAATATAATCCATACCTTTCTTAGGGTGTGTTTGAATATAAATAGAGGAGGCAAAGAAAAGAAAAGCGGATGGAGGGAGGGAAGGGAAGATAATCGTGTTAAAAACATAGAGAGACTGTTTCAGATGACCCAAAATGATAATTGTGTCAAGAATTAGATTAACTGACTGCTACTTCACTATAAAAAGAAGCTTAGCTTATTTAGTGAGTCATTTTGCTTTACTCTGTTATAAACCAGAATCAAATAATAACGAGTCTCTGGTTTCATTCATTTTGGTAACCAAACAAAGGAAAATGCCCCTTCCCTTTCTCTTCAAACCCTTTCATCCAAACACAGGGTAATGTATGAGAGCAGACACTTAGAGTTCTTGAGATACCGCAACTTTATTCTTAAAAGATAGTGATATGGTGCTCTTGTGTCCGTTAAATTGGGATTATCTTTGTCATTTTGTTGATACTTCTTTAGTTTCATGGATCGGCAAGCGATGTAAATAACTTTAGATTGTTTTGTGGACATGTGTAAACTACCAGCTGATTACTTTCTCCAATATTTATTCTTTAGTCAGGATTTCAGACATGAAGTCAACTTGCTAGTGAAGCTTCGTCACCCTAATATTGTTCAGTTTCTTGGAGCTGCTACAGAGAAGAAGCCTTTGATGTTAATCACTGAGTTTTTGCGAGGGGTAAAGTGTGACTGCACATTCAGCTAAAATTTTGGTTCTCTCCATCAGAATAGCTTGCATGTGAACATTGTTCGTTATTCTTATGAGTATCCTTATTTATATGATAGGGTGATCTACATCAATACCTTAAGGAAAAAGGAGCTCTTAGTCCTGCAATGGCAGTTAATTTTGCGATGGATATTGCAAGGTATCCTGGAGTTAAATTTGGTTCTGTTACGCTTATTTTATCATATCATGGTTGAGAATTATGTTCAGTCACTGCAAAATAATATTATTAAGGAATATTAATAACAAGATGTACAAGCCAATTATCTGCTAGTAACTGCAAAGATTGGATGGAAGGTATTGAGACAATTGAGTGCTTTTACTGGTAAGTGGGCAAGGTTGTAGACTTGGAGTACTGCTGAAGCCTTTAGCTTTTGTTGGTTTTCCCAGGTGACAGGTGCAGGTAAAGCTTGTTGGTTCATGTATATATGCGTGAAAACATTATGGCTTCCTTAGTCACCCTTCTCTTAAATGTGTCACTAGTGTTATTTTCTCGTGTGGTTTGATGGTGAAACTGATTGCATGATTAGTGTCTTTTACACTGCTAGTTTACTCCAAAGACCGTTTCAACTTCAGTGTGTCTAATCCGATAATCATGCGCCTGATTTTTGTTTGTCAGGGGAATGGCTTATCTTCATACCGAGCCAAATGTCATCATCCACCGAGACCTAAAACCAAGGTTAGTGCGTAGTCAACTCTTATCTATTTCCTAATAAGTTCTTGAGGGGGTTAAATACACTCCGAGGGGCGAGGGGTCTAGAGTTGCAACAATCTATCCAAAGTTGCGTGTAGCATATTTATATTTTTAGGATTGTTTGAACTGTCGATAGATGTTTCTGACACCCTTTTTGTTTGCTCTACTGGATGCCTTTGGCATTCTTATCAGGAATGTCCTTTTAGTCAACTCAAATGCAGACCACTTAAAAGTTGGAGACTTTGGACTTAGCAAGCTCATTAGGGTTCAACATGCTCACGATGTTTACAAGATGACTGGTGAAACTGGAAGCTGTAAGTAGCCATCTTGCCTAGAACCGAATGAGATCCTGTTGTGTACGTTTAATCCTTATTGTTAATTTTATTTTTTGTGAAAGCAGACCGTTATATGGCTCCTGAAGTCTTTAGACATCGTAGCTATGACAAAAAAGTTGATGTTTTCTCTTTTGCCATGATTTTATATGAGGTGAGTTTATAATCGTAATTCTTGAAAGTGCTAAATGAGTCCTTCAGTTCAGTTTTCTTCATCATTGTTTGTAACTTCTCAGATGCTTGAGGGAGCTCCTCCGATGGCGGGTAATGAAGCATACGAGGCAGCAAAATCTGTATCAGAGGGTCGTCGGCCTAACTTTGGATCCAAAGGATTTATCCCTGAACTGAAAGAGTAAGTTGAATGTTCACTTTATAATTCCTAAATATTTGACCCTATTTCCACCCAAATATACTGGTAGGTTCTTATTTCTTTTTTAGTGCTGATTTTCTAGCCCATTAAATTTTGTTGGGATAGTTCTCTGGGTGAACCTATTGTTGCAAAGCTTATACATGTGGGATCCTGGTTGAATCATATTACTAGAAGAATGAATAAACATAGCCATTTGACATTTTACATAACACCGAATCACCGTCTATGGATTTTCACTCAATTACAGGTTAATTGAAGACTGCTGGGCGGCTGATACGAATAAGAGGCCTTCTTTCTTGGACATACTTAAGAGACTAGAGAGAACAAAGGAACATCTTCTAGGAGACCATAACTGGCACTTCTTTTCTTGATGAGATGTATACCAGTTTCATTGATCACATTGTGGCTCAAGGTACTGTTTCAAGCCTGATAGGCCCTAATCCTTATTCTTTGTACATGTGAAAGATTTGAAAACTGTTTGTTGGCTCCTGTTATTTCGACGATGTTGTAATTTGGATATTTGAATATTTAGCTAGGATTACATATTCTGGCACGACCTTGAGGGCTCGGTTTGTGCCTGGTCGTGTACTGAAATTTTGAAACTCATTTTCACTGTAAATGACATTGTTCTTGTTCAATAGATTTCTCGGCCAAGTGCCCTTTGTAAATGATGTACTTGCAGTTGATGTGTTTGGAAATATATCATTTCAAGTTTGTCTTGTGGGAAGTGTTTTGCTCTCAATGAATCTGTTGCCATAATAGAAAATCAGCGGTGCATAAGTTCGATGTGATTTTTTTCTTTCTTTGGCCGCTTGTTTAACTGTAATTGCCTTCATGGTCGGAAAGACTTTTTCATCGAATTGGCGTGTGGCTATATTCAAACATGAATTCAGATCACTGCTTTTAATCTTCAACTCGTTATCTCGCGTTCCTGTCTAAAAACTGACACTTTAAATGGTAGGATACTTCACAGCGATTCTGCATATTTATAGCCAAAACTAACTCTAGACACACATCCCATGTCAGATACTTAGTGGACTCTAATATAGCTTTTGACAATACAACGAACACCGAGAAATATTCAAAGACTAGAAAGCTAGAAGTTTGTCAGAAACTTCAGTACAAAGTGATCGTTGAGAATTTTTCGGAGTTGAGACATTTGTAATTGTGGACAACACATAAGTTACTGTCAGTTTACTATCCGAATACATTTCGTGAGAGTAAGGCTCACGAATTTTACAGTACAGAAGGTGAAACTCTTCGGAGGATGATCTACTTCAAAGTAGTTTTTTTCGCTCAAAAAAGGTCTTTAAGTGCCAGACTTGCAAGCCCGCCACTGACAAGCAAATAAACAGGGAAAGTAAACTCAGCCAGTACATTCTAGAGTTGGTTGATCTGTTCAAAGCCTGCATCTCTTCTTCTCTGAAAGCAACAGCGGCAGTAACAGAAGTTAGGAATAACAATTTTTGTTAGAGAGCTAAAGGTGGTCTACAATGTCCCATTTCATTTGAATGCGGGGAAGAGAAAGTTCACCTATCACGAAGATAAAACATTTCCTCATGAATGGAGTTAATTGTATCCAACAGCTTCTTCAACTCCAGCTCCATAACCTGATCAAAAGAAATAAATTTTTTTAGTTTGTTTGTTAACAAAAGAAAAAAAACTCCGTATCCAAAAATACTGAAGTAGTTTCTTTGTATGTGTGCTCACTCAAATAGTTGGTAGAATCCACCCTGTTAAAAAAACAGAAAAGTACTTTTTTTTTGTTGGTAAAACAGTACTATTTGGTACTTAAATCCTTCCCATCGTTACTACCTATCACGAAAGAAGCCATCGCCCTACTCAATTACTAATCGTGATGCATATGCCGTAATCTCTTTCATATAAGATGATTCTTGGGCGGGACCCTCACCTTATGAGACCTCATAATTGATTGCCCAATTCCCTTTCCCTCTTTTCTCTCTTTAATTTATTTATTATGAGAATTGTAAAAGTTAGAATAGAAGCTAAAAGACTTAAAAAGGCTTATATAGTGACAAGGAAAATTAATAGGAAACTAGAATAATAATATAATAATAATAGTTATTAGGAACTAATATATAATAATAATACTTATTAGGAAATTAGACTATAATTCCTTTTCCTTTTAAGACTACCATCACTACAAATAACTATATTACCCACTTTACATATATCACATTTCTAATACACGTTGACCAAGTTGACTTTGACTTTTACTTTAAAAATACGGAGTATTACAATCTACCCTCCTTAAAACATACTTCGTGAAATACTCGAAGTATAAATTCCCAAAATGAGACTACCTCAAAATATAATTCTACTCCTTAGTTACTTGACAGTTGACACTCACAAACCTACATGCTTACCTGGCTTTGCTAAACAAAGTACTAGAAAGCCGCATGTTACAGCAGCATAATTGTTGTTGGTGCAGATATGCAAACAAACTATGATTATAATAAATCACTACCACCACAAGCACGAGGTAGAGAAGCACGATTCTATTTCCCGAGTCATATTCCAAAACAAATTTTCCACCAATTGAGCCTTGAGGAAAGCATCCAACCGTTTTCCAAGGGTAAAAAAGCGACAGCTAGAAAGGCTTCTCCTCAACCCATCTCTATAATCTTAGCACGAGTACTTGCCAACTACGTAATAGGTGACAATTTTGCAGCAAATTCTCTGAAACACTTCCATGAGTTCCAACCCTCATGATATTTACAGAGTATTTTAGAAGTTTTAGTGCGAGACTTCTTCATATACTACGAGACCACATAATATTTCATGTCATCAATTCAAGAACTCTCCTATCTAATCTAACCTAATTTCTCCACCTAATCTGCCCCTTCTAAAACTCATCCACCACTGCCCCAAACCCAGACACTACTACAATGCTTTAAATCCACCACTACTGACATAATCCTTGCTCTTGATGTCCATTAAATAAGGTATCAAAGTAAGACCTCCACCTATCCTTTATTTCGTTCTCCCTAACTATAATATATACTGCATTGCTAGGATGTAGACTAGTTTAAATATTAAAGAGAGATTAGAATTAGAAGAAGAGAAGAGATAATAAGTGGGGATGGTTGGAGAAAGTAACATACATCGATGGAGCCCTTTTTAGCAACACTCCCCCAATCCTTAGCAGCGACACCGGTCTTCCAATCAAAATCAACGGTGACGGTGGTTGGTGGTTTGTGGTCTTCACTCCAAAAACACGCCATGTAATCTCCGGCTTCAACCGCTGTAAATGCGTACTGCCCCGAATCCACCTTATCTGCCGTATGGTAATTACTCCCGTACGGCGACGTCACCTATTATTTCAATATCATTTAATCAATGTATATATATACACAAAAAGAAAAGAAAAGAAAAGAAAAGAGTACCCGAACAGTGAGCTTGTGTGTGTCCGGCAAAGGGGTTCCTTCATTGGGATTGACGATATGATATTTACCAACTGTCATTGAATTACTCTTCACGTCTTCTGATATGCATTTTGTGTGTCCTGATTGTAGATCAAATCTCAGGGATTCTGATACCTCTATCAATCCTATTGTTATTGTTATTACTATTACTATTCCCACTATTTTCCACCAAATCATGGCTTTTATTTATTTATTAATTATATAACCTAATATTTGTTACGATTAATTCGCCTTTTGATTTAATTAATGACTCTCTATCTTCTCTCCAGATTATTTCGATGAAGAGGAGAAGAGAGAAGAGGAAGACACAGATTCAATATTTAATATTTTAATGTTTTGATTTTGGGGGAAATAATGGCAACGCAACATATTTTTAATAAAAAGTTAAACGAATGTAACAACGTGATTGGAAGAACGGGTGTTTCCACATCACCTGCTCTCTACGTTAATACGTTTCATCCATTTTATTACACTAACCCTATATCTATTTAATATGTCTGATTTCACTTTTATTATCTTTTTTTTAAAGTATATTAATGTCCTTTTATATTAGTTCATCAACTCATCCTAATTTAATCCCTTCTATACTATTTTCCTTCCTAAAGCACATCATGAAAAAGGGCAATTTGGACAACATGATAGCCTTTTTTTTAAAAGGTTAAACAACAACTACTGTAGATCTTGTGCGAGATTTTCGGAATTAAATCACAGAATTTCAGTCTTTTTAAATTTAATAAATCTACTACTAATTACTAGTTTAGATCCCGCGCAATGCGCGGTATTTACAAATTTTTATTTTTTTTGTGTATTAGTGTATTACTCGTACTTATAAATTAAGTTACACATCATTAGTTTTCAATTTCACTTCCATGTATTTTGTTTTTAGGAAAAAATAGATATGCAAAAGTAATAAGGCCAATTGAGTAATGTTGGGAATAATTAAGCTAATGATAACAACAATTATAATTTTTTTATACCGAGTAATATGCATCAAATCATCCTTCAGTAACAATATCAAATGAAAGATTTAGCAATTTGTAACTAATGTGCTTATAAAAAAACATTTTATCTTAATAAAAATATTATAGTTTCGAGTTTGCTTTAAAAAGATAGTTTTACGAAGAGATTATATGTTAATGAAAAGACAAAAGCTTAATTAAGTAAAGTCTAATATCAATTATTGCTTATTTAGAGGAGTGCATTTTGAATAGAAAACATTTCAACTTTCTTATTATCTTAGTATATAAAGGAGTCATTTACCATTAATATGCTTATGATTTGAATTTATTAAATGTTCAAATCAATAATTAAGCCTACTTTGTATTCCAAAATATGTACTCCCTCCATTACTTATTTTATGACCTTTTAGGTTCATGCACACAAATTAAGGCTTGCATTTATTCTTTTTTTTTTTTTATCTTCCTTAATTCCCTTTTTGTGCACGTGTCCATGAGGAAGAGTGCATTGTTAACTTTGCCTTTTTTTTCATGCATTTTATTGGCTGAAATAGAGATTTCATGTGACCAAGTATTGGGAACTGGAGAGTTTTTATGATGAAATGCTAAAACGACAAGTATAGAGCAAAAAGTCAAAAAAGCTAGAACGACATATAATAAGTAATGGAGGGAGTATAAGATCATGCATTTTGAAATTAAATAACATATTTTTCAATAAAATCATATAAAGATTATATATATTTTTAATATCCATGAATTTCCAACACAAGTATTGTTAGGTTAAAAGTTAGGCCCAATAAAGTTATAAAATAAGGATGATAAAAGTGAGGCTCATTTATAGAAAGTTTCATTTAGGCGGGAAAAATTTGGAGAACTCTTAATATTTTAGTATAAGGGGGATGTTTCATACTAAGACGTGTAATATATAGAAGGCTAACACTTTAACCTTGAAAAATATTGTCGGCTACTATGACAAACTAAATCAACTATGGTTTATAAAATAATGTCAATCTGTAATTATTCGATTAAAGGTATAAATGTTAACTAATGTAATAATCATATAAGATATGTGATATAGTAACTTATTCGTACGTTAAACCAACGGAATCAAAACTAAAAGTAGATATTGAATGGTTACACGATATAGAGAATACAATGACATTAAATGGTCTTTTTTAAAATAGAAATAAAAAAGTTGAACTATCTCACCGGAAAAGAGCGTTTCACTTTGTAATTCGTATTTCTGGAAAAAAGCCTATGAAAAACAGATACGGGGTACAAAATACATAGAACAAAAAGTGAAACGTAGTTGGTCTAGACGACAAACACAATATTTATGATATCTGTATATGTAAGAAAATATGCTAATAATAATAATCTTATTATGAGATAAAATATGACAAACAACTGATTATGAGTAAGAATATAATTTGGTTAGTTGTTTTATACAGGGTAGATTTGTAGTTCTATTGTAGTAAATATACAATATTGTAGAATAATTTAAATATTTTAATGCGGAATCAATAACTACATGATTGGCTCATTTTAGAATAGAATATGTTCATAGAGTGAGTCCCAATCCGTAAGAAAGAAAAATGATGCGGGAAAACTTTAAGATAAACTTATTCTTTTAGTTAATATGAGATTGAAGAATGCATAACTACATGTTTGGCCCATTTTGAATAGTGATATGTGCATAGATTGAGGCCCACTGCGTGAGTAAAAAAAATTGAGTGGGAACACTTTAAGATAGACTTATTCTTATAGTTAATATTAATAGAAGATTGAAGAATCCATAACTACATGATTGGCCCATTTTGGAATCGAATATGTTCATAGAAAGAGGCCCAATCCGTGAGTAAGAAAAATTGAGCGGGAAAACTTTAAGATACACTTATTCTTTTATTAGTAGGAGATATGAGATGGTATATTGTGTGGGAAATCGGTATTACCACAATACAAATATTATAGGATTATAACGAAAAGTAATAATTTGATTATGCAAGTCATAAACGAAAACTAGAATAAGAATAGAGATTTAGAAATCAACCTCTGGTCCTAGCAATTGGCGTAAAGAACAGAGATATCAAAGTAGATATCCTCCTAATCGTTGCACCCAAGATTGTATGAGATATACCCTTCTCCTATGCTAGAAAGAGAACTAAAGTTACTGTTAACTTTTGTTTTGTGTTTTGTGAAAGAGTTACTGTTAACTTTTTCTTTTGTGTGATGTCTGTCGGTTGAGATGGAGGCACAGTAAGAATAGATTAGGTTAGAAAATCCAAGCCTAATTTCCCTGCCTTCTACTCCCTCCTCACGGCTCAATGTGGGCTTTTACATATGAGGAGATATTTTTGGTCTCCTCAAAAATAACTACCCATTGACTAAAAACCGAGTGTATCTGGATACATTCGTTCTTGGTCATTTAAGCTTCGAATATAATGTAATATCTTATAATCGTCGTTTTACATGGACCGACATTATAATCCGTCATTAATTATAAATATACGTATATTTATAATTTGCCAATTAATTATAACGGTTAATGTTTAATTAGCTTACATTATATACTATAATTAAATATAACTTTTTATATTCAATTTTTACGAATTACAGTTAATTCGTCTCAGCTAACTTTCGTCTCATCATCACATTGACTAACCTTTTAGTCAAATACACTGACTAACCTTTTAGTCATATAATAGGGTATCAATATGATTATTTTCTCAAACAATCACATCTCTCAAACACATCCTATAGGTGTGACTTTTAGGGACCAGTTGATCACCGCCATCTGTATGACAATAACGTCAAACTTATCTAGCAAGCCAACCGTTATCGATAAACGTTAATCAACTGATTATTATACAAAGTATACCCTGTGAACCTACAGAGATTTATTTATGTTATTGCACTAACTGTGGAGGACACTGGCTCCAACAATCTCCCACTTGTCCGTACAAGTGTATGTGCGATAACCGATTCTCATATCCATAATAAATTTCTCCCACTCAATGTAAACCAATTTGCAAAGTCTGTATTCACAAAGGTCGTAGTTTACAAGTGATCAGTATCAAGAGTGGTTTCCCCGACTAGAGAGTAACTTAACTGATAAACGAATCTTTATTCGAGCATGGCCATGCATTTCAGTTACAGCTCCTCGAGTGGCCCTGAGAAATATCATATCCTGATAAAGGTTGGATATTTTCTTCAACTCGAATCTTGCAGACACAAGCGCAGTATGAAATGACCCAGTGAAAATCTACTTAGCCTCCTGTTACGGTCGACCATGAGAAAGAAACCAAAGTCA
This sequence comes from Heliosperma pusillum, assembly GCA_022085475.1. Classification (NCBI taxonomy): domain Eukaryota; kingdom Viridiplantae; phylum Streptophyta; class Magnoliopsida; order Caryophyllales; family Caryophyllaceae; genus Heliosperma; species Heliosperma pusillum. The sequence continues at coordinate 46,980 of JAIUZE010073257.1, forward strand.
CCCAAAAACTGCCTTTATCTCAAGAGACAGTCGATAGTCAAAAGAATCGACTCTAGGAACACTATGGATGTCCTATCCACGACCTGGCACCTAATGTTCCGAAACATTTAGAACTCCATAACGTCGTCACAAAATTGTCCTGCGAGGTATCATTATAACTCACATATGTGATCGATCAGTCAACTGTTTGACTTATGGCTCGTTGAACCTACCATCAATCGACTGCAAAAATAATTGCCAGAGTTATCAGCTCATGTAGGCGATTACGGACCAAAACAAATATAATGTAATTCAGTTTCACTTTGTGGTGTTCAATGTTGTCAGTACAACCCACATGAAAAACAAAATATAAAACAAAACGATGATTTTATAGATAGTTTTTATGAAAAAGATACAGGTGTCTAATCCATACAAAACAACTAATACAACTCAGGAACACGTTTGATTCCCATGGAAATAACGTGCCCTTCATGTTTATCATATCTCAATGGTTTGGTGAGAGGATCTGCGACGTTATCATCCGTAGCAATCTTGTCTATCACTATCTCCCTTTGCTCCACGTAATCTCGGATCATGTGAGCCTTCCGTTGTACATGCCTAGACTTGTTGCTGGACTTAGGCTCCTTAGCCTGGAAGATGGCACCACTATTATCACAATAGATGGTGATCGGGTCATCCGAACTAGGAACTACAGTTAGTCCTTGTAAGAATTGACGCATCCATATAGCTTCCTTCGCAGCCTCTGAAGCAGCATAGTACTCGGATTCAGTCGTAGAATCTGCTATAACAGTTTGTTTGGCGCTTTTCCAGCTGACCGCAGCGCCATTAAGAGTAAAAACGAATCCAGACTGAGATTTCGAGTCATCTCGATCCGTTTGGAAGCTGGCATCTGCGTAACCGATTGCGCATAGCTCAGTGTCGCCTCCATAAGTCCATACCCAATCCTTAGTCCTCCGTAGGTACTTAAGGATATTCTTAACAGCCATCCAGTGTGTTTCACTTGGATTGCCTTGGTATCGACTTGTCATACTCAATGCATATGCCACGTCTGGACGTGTGCATATCATGGCATACATGATCGATCCTATAGCAGATGCATAAGGAATCCGACTCATGCGCTCGACCTCTTCCGATGTCTTTGGTGCCTGAGTTTTACTCAACTGCATCCCAGAGACCATTGGAAGGTTCCCCTTCTTGGAGTTGGTCATGCTGAACCTCTCAAGAATCTTATCTATATAAGACTCCTGACTGAGGGATAACATCCGTCGTGATCTATCTCTGTAGATACGGATCCCCAAAATTCTTTGTGCTTCACCCAGATGTTTCATCTGGAAATGGTTCTTTAACCAAACTTTTACCGAAGTTAAGCGAGGTATGTCATTCCCAATCAAGAGTATGTCATCGACATACAATATTAGGAAGACAATCTTGCTCCCACTCGACTTGATATATAAGCATGGTTCCTCGACCGATCGAGTAAATCCATTCTCTTTTATCACCTGGTCAAAACGATGATTCCAACTCCGAGAAGCTTGCTTAAGTCCATAGATGGAACGCTTAAGCTTGCATACCTTCTTAGGATCTTTAGGATCAATGAAACCTTCGGGTGTGTACATGTAAAACTCCTCCTCCAAATAAACCGTTACGAGGGGTTTTCACATCATCTGCCATATTTCATAATCATGCGAAAAGCAGCAATGCTAAGATTATCGAATGGAACGCAGCATGACTACGGGTGCAAAGGAGATTTCATCATAACGCAATCCGTGCATGAGGAAAACCTTTGCCACTGTGGCATTGTATGTATCTGGTTGTCCTTACAGAATGCTTTATTTTGTAAAGTCATTGCACTGAAGAGGCCGAACCTTATCAGGTAAGTAAACCAGATCCCATACGTCATTCTCATACATAGAGTCCATCTCGGATTGCATGGCATCAAGCCATATCTTAGAGTCGGAACAGGTCATGGCACCTTTATAGGTAGCGGGTTCGTTACTCTCTAGGAGTAAAACGTCATCTCTCTCATTCTCCTCGACCATACCAATGTATCTGTCTGGAGGAATAGAGTGTCTACCCGACCTCATAGGTTCCAAAGGAATATTAACCGCAGCCGATGATGAAGGAACAGTTTCCTCCATTGGTTGCTCGGTTGTTGGTTCTTGAATCTCCGACAGATCGAAGGTTCCATTACTTGTCCTATTCTCGAGAAACTCTTTCTCTAAGAACGTCGCACTAGCCGCAACAAAAACTCGATGTTCGGTAGGCGAGTAAAAGTAATGACCAAACATCCCTTTTGGATAAACAATAAAGTATGTCTTGACCGATCGTGGGCCGAGCTTATCGGCAGAGTCTCCACTTGGACATAAGCCCGCAGCCCCCAACCCGAATAAAGGACAAGGTAGGGACCGTCCCTTCCATAACTTCATAGGAGTCTTGTCTACAGCACTGTAGACGGACTTTGAGTTATGTATTAAAGCAGTGACAAAAGAGACATAAACCCACAAGAGTCAGGTACAACCGTGTTGACTCATCATGGATCGAACCCATATCAAGTAATGTCGGATTTCTTCGTTTCGGAACACCATTCAATTGTGGTGTTCCAGGTGGAGTTAACTGCAGTACTACACCACAGTCTTTAAGGTGTCGATCAAACTCCTTCGAAAGATATTTGCCACCACGATCTGAACGTAGTGCTTTAATCTTTCTATCCAGCTGGTTTTCAACCTTATTCGGGAATTCCTTGAACTTGTCAAAGGACTCACTTTTATGCTTCATTAAGTAGACATAACCATATCTACTCAAATCGTCCGTGAAAGTGATAAAATATCTATAGCCATCTCTAGCGTTGATTGACATAGGTCCACACACATCAGTATGTATGAGTCCTAATAGGTCAGCAGCGCGCATTCCAACACCTTTGAAGGAAATTCGAGTCATTTTGCCTTTGAGACATGATTCACACGTGCCAAAAGATTCATAGTCAAATGGGGAGATAGTCCCATTGTCAATGAGCTTCTTCACGCGTTTTTCATTTATGTGTCCCATACGGCAATGCCATAGATAGGTTTGATCTTTGTCACCAACCTTTGCTTTCTTATTACTCACATGCATTATATCTGTGGTTTGATCTAAAACATAAATCCCATTTATGGAAACTGCTTTACCATAAATCATTTCGTTTAAAGAGAAAATACAGATATTATCCTTTATTACAAACAAAAATCCGTCCTTATCCAGTACGGAAACTGAAATAATGTTCTTAGATAACCTGGGGTACATAGGTAACAGTTATTCAGAAATAACTCAAATCCACTCGGGAGTTGGATTACATATGTTCCCACTGAAACGGCAGCTACTCTCGCTCCATTCCCCTCTCGCAGGTCCACATCACCCCTTGCGAGAGTTGTGATGTTTCTTAGGCCCTGCAAATGATTACACAGATGAGAACCACAACAAGTATCTAATACCCAAGTTCCGAAACTTGCATGGTTAATCTCAATCATATGAATAAAAGAAGAAGACATACCAACAGGAGAGACGCGACCTGCTTTTATGTCCTCACGGTACACGGGGCAGTTCCTCCTCCAATGCCCAAGCTTGTGGCAATGGTGGTGGCACTACACGTTACTTCATCGCTCTTTGTCTTGCCTGTGAGCTACGCTAGTCTCACCAGGCCCACTCTTGCCTTGCCCTGACTTTTTGAATTTCGGCTTCCCTACAGCTAGGTTGGCCTTAGCCTTGCCCTTACCTTTGCCCTTGTTGGCAATCATGAGAACGTCCTGTTTCAGACTCCCACTTAATTTCAGATCACTCTCTGTCTGTACAAGGAGTGAGTGGAGCTGATGAAGACTCTTCTTCATATCATTCATATAGTAATTTGCCCTGAAAAGGGCAAAATCATCATGAAGTGAATGAAGAACGCGGTCTATGACGATCTTATCATCGATTTTGCAACCAAGTGCCTCCAGTTTCTCGACATTCTCAATCATGTCAAGAATGTGTGGGTCTAACCGTTGGCTCCTTTGGAAGTTTCGCTTCATAAGAAGCGAAAGGTATGCACATAGCACGAATCCATCCGGTGGCTTTCGAGAATCGTTGAGAGCGTGGTGAAATTGAACATGAAAATCTTGTTTGCAACCTTCGGCAAAGGAATCGCTCTTTGCAAATTTGATCCATTGAAAAGATGAGTACGTTCTTTATCGCACCCGCCTCCATTACGAAATCACTATAAGCAAGTGATTCATTTGCTCCTGCATTGGGGCCTGGGTTTGGCGGTAGTGGCTTAGTCAAGTACTTGAGCTTACCGTCAGCAATGGCTGCATTCCATAATGCCGCCTCCCAGTCCTCAAAGTTGGACCCGTTATTCTTCGGTCGCGTTGACTGATTCATAGTGTCCATGAACATCTTAAGCCAGGACTCACGTCCGAGCGTGGCACTTGGCATTAGGTCATCAGTGTGACACCCTCAAAAATCGCGGAAAAAAATTTAAACACGTAATTTCTAAATAAAAACTGCATGGATATGTTTGTAATATGTTCATTTGAGTAAAAACCTGTAATTTTTAAAACCTGAACCTGTTATAAAGATATCCTAATAGAAGGTGTCAAAACATGCAAGGTCTAAACAAACTTATTTACATAACCATCGCTATAAATAGCGGAGAACAAAATGATACAAAACAAATGTACAGATGGAGACATATGTCTCTAAAAGTGTGACATACAGGTCACTACAAAATGGGAACCAATCTAAGTTCCAAGGTTACTTTGCTCGCTAGCTCGTCCGTGTACCCCATATAAGCATCACCTACCTCTCAATCGCATTTTATACAAACACGAAAGCCACAGTCAGTGGGGAGTAACTCCGAGTTCTCCCAGCCACGAAATGTCATGTTAATATAACATGAAAGCATATAAATATGAGCAAATATAATACATAGCCCATTTAAAGGCTAAACTATCAAGCTTTTCATGTGAAATTCAATATAAATAACATATAGTCCTAGTATGTGAATACTAAACCAACTCAAGCTACACTATCATGTGAGTCACATATCATACGGGAATCCAAACTCTATCAACCATAGCCGGCTTGCATCTCACCTTCTATGTTTCATAGAATCATCAAACAAGAAAGGCAATATATCTAGAGACAGGCATAAGTTCCTAGTACAGTCAATAGTCACTTTGTAACTCGAGTCTATACCACGAGGGAGGGAAGCTAGTATTTTAGCTCAGAGGTTACATTTAAAACATGGCCAAGATACAACTCAACCCTAATCCTAGACTGCGCAGACCTAGAGAAATGCGGATAAAACCACCGCACCCAAGACTCATGATAAAACCACATGAGTACCCTAAGGAGTCCACCAAAGGGTTGGCTAGTACTTAAGCTAACCATCCACTCACAAAATAGGCAGAAAAGTCATGCCCCAGCTTGGATATAAAACCCACCAAGCCAGGAACACAAAGGCTATTAAGCCGTGAACATACACTCGTCAAAGACTATAATGACCTATCTATGACAATGACCGAAGATATTTACTTAGGACCTCGTCCTAAGTGAATACTTTAGCCAACTTAACAATAAGAAGGGCAAAAAGTCCAAACTTGTACACACAAATGATCACAACCTCGCTTATGGAAGGTTACACACGAGTATAATCAAATGATAATACAACATTACAAAACAACATGGCCAAGGCATCTAATTTCCAATATATAAATTATAAATTTTTAAGCATCATTTTATAATATTCATTATCAACCAAAGTCATCCAAACTTACCCCAAAGACAAATCCCCGACCCAAGTCCCGCGATGGGTCATTGGTCAAATCAGGGATGGCCGGTTTAAACCTAATTTGACCAAACTCATTCGGTCATATTGGCCCAGCTCAGAGTCTTGACTCATTTTGACTCAAACACAAAGCATCAACCAAAGGCTCAAACACACAACCCGAACAACATCCAAACCCGGCTACACACATGCCACAAACACGCCACAAACACGCCCCACACACGGCCTGTTTTGGGGCTGTTTTGGGCAGCCCTACTATCTCATTCCTTTTCCATCCAAAACCCGTCTCAACAATGATGCAAAACCATTCCAACAACACACAACCATTATCAATTCAATTCAACACTACAAACATATGAAATAACCATAAAACTAATAAACTTAACAACAATAATTCATATGAATAAAACCTAACAAATTACTACTCACATAACATCCAACACATAACAAATGTAACATTATATCGTCGAGTAACTCGGAATAGTTACCTTAAACTAGAAAAAACAAAAGTAACCCTTGAGAAAACCTTAAAAACAGTAGCTACCCATCATCCTCTACTATATAGGAGTCCCCTATATCATCCTCATAATCTTCACCTATTAAAAACAACAAAAACACAATGATAATTACTAAAACCGAAATTATGCTCAAAATCATCTAAATCGACATAATGAAAACTGAAATTAAAACATACTAGGTAGTAGATCTTGAAGAGAGGATTCCGAAAATATAAATTTTGTGAAAATCGGACTAGAAACAAAGAAATTATGATGAAATTAGTGATTGAAAGGAAGAAAAAAGTTAGGGTTTGGTTGATGTTGATGATGAATGTTTTAGAACACAAATGAAAGGGTAAGGGGGCTGTCAAGAGTCAAGGGGAGTTTTGGTCTATTTTTTTTTACTCGGTTTTGATTCGTTTTGACGGAAATTCGAATTATTCGTCAAATGCGATTTCCGACAACGCTAAAGTTTTTAAACACAAGTTTACTAGAATTTTAAGTACTCCTATGCCTAATATCCTAACTCATTTACACAACGACCGTAAGAAATGGAAAATCCCATTTTTACGACTTTTCTTTGAAATACTCTTTTATTAAAGAAAAAGGTTTAAATATAGTTTAAATTACTTTTAAACATTTCCAAACTATCAAAAATAATTATATTACTTCAAAATAAAATAAAATTATATTTTGTCGAATTATTATTATTTCAATTAAATTAATATTAAATTAAAGTTGATTTAAAATATTATTTTTAAAATATAATAACGGTCCAAATTTACGGGGTGTTACAATCATCCCTCCTTTTAAAAAGTTTCGTCCCCGAAACTTAGAAGAAAGAATCATTGTATATATATAAGTCTATCTTTTAAAATCAAATAAATAAAATTTTCAAGATATGAACGTATGAAAATATAAGTGCCCTTTCAATGGAACGGAGATACTCTTGTCGATCACTCAAGAACATCAATATTCCAATTCAAGGACATAAAAATACACTTTTACACCAATGAATGAGCAAACTAATTATCGGACGTCTCCAATAACAAGCTTTAACACCCATTGACGTTAAAAACAGTGAAAAACATTAAAATATTTTCAACACCTTTAGTTTAAAATTTTTATAATAAGGGTGATAACTCCACTAGCTATAACTAAATTCTAACTACGGTTTCTAAACACTAAGCAAGGACTATTAACGCGGAGAATACGTAAGAAAAAGGAATAACCTCACGAGAAGAGTTCGGGTTATTTAGCTAACATAGAAGATTCAGGCTCCCAAGTTTCTTCTTCGACATTTCCACAACGCCAGAGGACACGAACTAGGGGCACAACTTTGCTCCTAAGTTGCTTGTTTGCTCTTCGAGGATCCGGATCGGCCTTTCTTCCAAAGTCAAGCTAGGCTCTAAATCTAGAATTTCCTCTTGAATGACATGGCTCGGATCACTAATGTACTTCCTTAACTGAGATACATGGAAGACATTATGAACCTTGCTCAAATTCGGAGGCAAATCCAAACGGTAAGCAACGGAACCAATCTTTTCAAGCACACGGAATGGACCAATATATTTGGGACTTAGCTTCCCTTTTACACCAAACCGGTTCACCCCTTTCATAGGTGATACCTTGAGGAATACTCGATCATCAACTTCAAAGGCAAGTGGTCGACGACGGATATCGGCATAAGATTTCTGTCGGTCTTGAGCGGATTTCATGCGCTCTCTAATGATCTGAACCTGATTGACGGTCTCAGTCACCAAATCGGGTCCTAACACATGAGCATTTTGGGCTTGATCCCAACAGACAGGAGTACGACACTTCCTACCATACAAAGCTTCATAAGGTGACATTTTAATAGAGGCTTGATAGCTATTGTTGTAGGAGAATTCAACAAGAGGTAAACATGTCTCCCAAGAAGTATGAAAATCTAAGGCACAAGCTCGGAGAAGATCCTCTAATGTCTGGATAGTCCTCTCAGTCTGTCCGTCTGTAGCGGCATGAAAAGCTGTACTCATTAGTAGCTTACTACCCATGGTTTCTTGTAAAGCAGTCCAGAAACGAGAACAGAATCTAGGGTCTCGGTCTGAAACTATATCTTTAGGAACTCCATGGTAGCGTACTATTTCTTTCACATAGGCACCAGCTAGAACATTTAAATTCCATGTTTCCTTGATCGGTATAAATCTAGCACATTTGGTCAGTCGATCTACAACTAGCCAAACAGCATCCTTTCCACCAGTAGTTCTAGGTAAAGCCATCATAAAGTCCATGGCAATGGACTCCCATTTCCAAAGAGGAACATCCAAAGGTTGTAGCAAACCTCCGGGTTTCTGATGCTCAATTTTCACTTTCTGGCAGGTAAGACATTTGCTAACATAATCTAGGACATCAATCTTCATTCTAGGCCACCAAAATTGTAATCTCAAGTCTTTAAACATCTTGTCACCACCAGGATGAATAGAATAAGGAGAAAGGTGAGCCTCAACAAGGATCCTCTTTCTCAACTCAGCTACATTCGGAACATACATCCTACCATGGTAACGAAGATATCCATCAATATCCACCACACAATCCTTAGCTTGCCCAAGCTGAATTTTTGCTTGAATGGATTTGAAAGTAGCATCTTCAGGTAGGCAAGTACGGATCTCACGGTAAAAGTCAGGTTCTGCACTCAAGGCACTAAGATGATCAAAGCCCTTCTCAACCAGGCTTATCCCGAACTTTTGAAATTCTACGATAAATTCATGAGGTAATTCACGGATAGTGTTCAAAGAGTGACAAGTCTTTCTACTCAAAGCATCGGCCACCACATTTGCTTTCCCTTCATGATAAATTAATTCAGCATCATAATCATTCACTAACTCTAGCCATCTTCTTTTCCTCATATTCAACTCTTTCTGGGTAAAAATACATTTCAAGCTTTTATGGTCGGTATAAATTCGGCAATGAACTCCAATAAGGTAATGTCTCCATGTCTTCAAGGCATGCACCACCGCAGCTAACTCAAGATCATGAGTCGGATAATTCACCTCGTGAACTCTCAGCTGTCGAGAGGCATAAGCAATAACCTTTCGATTTTGCATTAAGACACAACCTAGACCATATTTTGAAGCATCACAATAAACATCATAGTTCACACCATCGTCAGGTAAGGTCAACACTGGAGCAGTAGTCAACCTAGTTTTCAAATCCAGGAAAGCATTCTCACATTCATCGGTCCACACAAACTTAGACTCCTTCTTTTATTAGGATAAGAGGGAATGGAAGAAGCAACATAAGGCCTAGAAGGAACAACATAAGGCCTAGGAGTAGGATAGAATAGCCTCTTGCCAAGAGATGTACTATAAGCACGAGCCTCTTCATCAATAGCTTTAAGAGAGCTCTCGGCCCATAAGGCATCATCGTAGATCGAGACAAAGGATGTAGAATCTCTACGAATCATACTCTTAAGCTTTGGAGTAAGCTTTTCAAGATAAAAGAAAACTTTTTCATCTTCATTTTTGACAAGTCTAGTGGCATAGTGAGAAAGTTCATTGAATTTATCGGTAAAGGCTTGAATAGAAAGATTTCCTTGCTTCAATTCCATGAACTCTTTAAGTCTTTGTTGTTTCAGCTCTTTTGGATACTAGTTTCAACTAGATCCTTAAAGCGATCCCAACCAAAGCCAGGTTCAAGAATAGAAGTAGGACCAGTCATAGACCACCATCTATCCGCTTCTTTCACAAGGAAATGAGAAGCCAATTTCACCTTGTCACCTTCACGAACTTCATACAAGACGAAACTCTTCTCCAGTTCACGAAACCATTCAGTGAGTGCCACCGGATCTACTTCACCACCATACGTCTTAGTATTGTTTCGAGTTAATTGATTTGCCACCCAAGTATAAGTGCCAGGGGCACCTTCTGGAGGCGGAGTAGGAAGAGGAGCAGGAACAGGTTGGTTTTGTTGATTCTGAAGAATCTGAGTAAGAGCTTGTAGGATTGCATTATCTACAGTTCTTTTTGGAGGAGCCATCTTACAAAAGAAGACATTGGCTTATTTAACAAAGACTTACTTAACAAATAGCAATCACAAAGAGACTACAACATAAAGTCCTAAATCTACCCATCCTACCCATCTCTCAAGTTTATTATTTCAAGGTCAAGTTATTTATAGTAGGGTGCACAAACGTGCGTTGGGAGCAAATAAGCTCTGATACCAACTGTGACACCCTCAAAAATCGCGGAAAAATTAAACACGTAATTTCTAAATAAAAACTGCATGGATATGTTTGTAATAGGTTCATTTGAGTAAAAACCTGTAATTTTTAAAACCTGAACCTGTTATAAAGATATCCTAATAGAAGGTGTCAAAACATGCAAGGTCTAAACAAACTTATTTACATAACCATCGCTATAAATAGCGGAGAACAAAATGATACAAAACAAATGTACAGAGGGAGACATATGTCTCTAAAAGTGTGACATACATGTCACTACAAAATGGGAACCAATCTAAGTTCCAAGGTTACTTTGCTCGCTAGCTCGTCCGTGTACCCCATATAAGCATCACCTACCTGTCAATCGCATTTTATACAAACACGAAAGCCACAGTCAGTGGGGAGTAACTCCGAGTTCTCCCAGCCACGAAATGTCATGTTAATATAACATGAAAGCATATAAATATGAGCAAATATAATACATAGCCCATTTAAAGGCTAAACCATCAAGCTTTTCATGTGAAATTCAATATAAATAACATATAGTCCTAGTATGTGAATACTAGACCAACTCAAGCTACACTATCATGTGAGTCACATATCATACGGGAATCCAAACTCTATCAACCATAGCCGGCTTGCATCTCACCTTCTATGTTTCATAGAATCATCAAACAAGAAAGGGCAATATATCTAGAGACAGGCATAAGTTCCTAGTACAGTCAATAGTCACTTTGTAACTCGAGTCTATACCACGAGGTAGGGAAGCTAGTATTTTAGCTCAGAGGTTACATTTAAAACATGGCCAAGATACAACTCAACCCTAATCCTAGACTGCGCAGACCTAGAGAAATGCGGATAAAACCACCGCACCCAAGACTCATGATAAAACCACATGAGTACCCTAAGGAGTCCACCAAAGGGTTGGCTAGTACTTAAGCTGACCATCCACTCACAAAATAGGCAGAAAAGTCATGCCCCAGTGATGATCGGTTCGTCGTCAAAACAAACATCAAAAATAACCCAATAAAAGTAGTATAAAGGGGTCGAAATCCACGAGGATGGTGGGGTCAACTACTAGTTCGATTGCATCCTATTCTAGCCTAAAATAAGACGGATTGGAAAGTTAACTAAAAACTAGGAAAAACAAGCAATTGCTAAGTAATAAAGATGAAAACAATTAAGGGAAAGACTAGGGTGAAGGGTTCACCTTAGGGGGATTTAATGGGTTAGTCGGGTAACTAGCAAATGGGTAAATAATTCGAGTAAAATCGATTGCTAATGTCTCAACAATCGATAATCATCAACAAAGCCATCGCATTTGTCTCAAATCACCCATATAAACACTTAGTCTAATCGTCTCTACCACCGTCGCTTAAGAGAAGATCAAACCATGCTTGATAAAATGGTAACTTTCGTTCACACATTTCATCAAACACTTGGTGTTCATATGGGCAATACCCAAATCATTTACCACAAACTTACTAATTAACCAACCTAATACCCCACATGATCCTCCCTTAGGCTCCCCCTAAACCCTAGAGGGGAATCTACTCACACATGGTAAAGGGAATCAAAGCACTAAAGGGAAGGGGGAGTTCAATCAACATTATGCTATGAGAAGAATAAAGATAACAATCAAAAGATGAACTATAAACTAGAAATGGAAATTAATTGCATAAACAATAAAAAAGATGAGAGATTTAATACCAAACAAAACTTATATTGATGAGTAGGGGGAATGTCTTCACCCAAGTCTTCAATACAAACCCCAAAAATGAAATGAAAGACTAGATTCAACAACTTGAAATGAGAAACTAAACTAGATTAGGGAAATATTAGGAGAGTAATTAGGGATTAATTTAGGTTACAAATTTCTAGGGTTTTGTGCTAAAAGGAATGTAAAAACTGCTTACAAAATAATAAGGGGGGGTATATATAGGTATCTCGAAATTAAGGAAGAAATTAGAAGAAGAGGCGAATTTTTCAGTCTTGTGTTCCCGGCCGGTCGACCGGCCGCCGGGCCTCTGACCGGCCTGGGACACATCAGTGACTTCAGGAACTCCGTCTTCAAAAATCCCAAAATTTCACTAAGTATGGAAAAATGGGGGTCTGGGCCGGTCGACCGGCCGCCGGTCCCCCACCGGCCTGGAGCACATTTACACTCTCTTGTGGCTTCTGATGTAGGCGCAGGCCGGGTAGTCGACCGGCCGCCGGTAGGCCGGCCGGCGCTACCTGGGCCTTTTCTTCACTTTTTCAACTTCTTTCATTTATAGAGTGGTGGTCTGGGCCGGTTGGCCGGCCGCCGGTCTGGGGACCGGCCTGGGCTACCTGATGACTCAATTCTTCACTTCTTCCTCTCATCTTCGAATCCCGACTCATGCAAGACCCTATTGCTCCGATTTCTTCATTTCCGCCTTAATTCCTACAAATTAAGACCGATATTCATAGCACGGGAAAACGGGAAGCAAAATGCAATCAAGGGCACGCAAATCCGCGTAAACGGACCAAAATGGGGACGAAAATGAGGGAAAAACGTGACTAATTAAATGCTTATCAAAATTCCCCACACTTAAGACTTACTCGTCCCCGAGTAAGTAAACAAAATTCGAGACCCATAAGTACCCTTATTCAATACTACTCTAATATAAGGCTACAACCTAAACTATTAATAATATCCGACGGTAGGCAATTAACGGGCCTCCTCCGTCCCTTCAACTCACAACGAGATACTCATGAGGTAGAGTACCTCCTTGCAAGGCAAGTAGGGGCTTGCTCAAAACCTCGACGCATCCAAATGAAAAACACGTAAGAACACGACAAAGATGCATCTAACAAAAGAAAAATCACATGCCTCATCCATGTGACGGAAATATCTAAAAGGAAAACCGTTTAAATAATGCATGATCCTTGTAAGCCACTAATATCATAAAGCATGGAAAAATATTCGCCTCCTAGCGGTGCAAGTCTAATGAAAATTTCGAACCCCGTCTACTATTTGCTTGGCCAAAAGCGATAAAATGGAAGATGGAAATGAAATCCTCGTGACGTTATTAAGCACAATAGCATATGGAATTCACGTTTCTCAAATAAATGAGACACAAGGGTCGTCCCGTCTCACTATGCAACTTCAAAGGTGAATGATTCAAGAAGGATAAAAGGAAATTGAGATTTGAGTCTTATTGCTTGGAAATTTTTTTCATTTCACACTTTGCTTTCTTTTTCTTTTTCTTTCTTTTTGATTTGCATTTTGGTTTGCAATTTTTGGCATGAAAGCACACGGTTTCCGTCAAGGACATGCGGTCGGAACCAACAATAGGGGTATCCCCACCGTAGTGGCATCGAAAGGGGGCCTAGATATGGGCCCACTAGAATCCCTAGAAGTTCCGTTTTGCACTTCCTCGACGAAAACAAGAAAAGATGATAATTGACTCAATATTTTCAGCTTGTTTGATTTGTTTCCTTTTTTTGATCAAAAGTGGAAGAACAATGAATCATGGTTGGTTGCATAGCAAGAACGGTCACCTAAGAATCCTTTCTACTATCGGAATATTCACATCAATCGAGGTTGTCGAGGTGGAATAAGCGCAAACTCGTGACTCGGCATTAGTAGACGGGTTAAAACTCACTAAAAATGCACAACCCAGGGCGTCTAAAATTCCACGATTAAGATGAACACTTTATGAATAAAAAAGTAACAAAAAGGGACTATGCACATTCAACAAGTTTTCCAAAAAGACAATTATTAAAACATTTTTCTAAATGCAACTACATGCCATGATGCAATCTAGCATATATACAACTTAAATGCACATGCTCTAACCGACTATATGACACATAAGCTAATGCTATCTCCTAACAGCACACAAGTGGCACACACGCCAATCAACAAAATTCACACCATCGTCATCAACACATCCCGTCCTCAAGTAAGAAGGAAAGGAGATAAGGGAGAAGAGAAATAGGAAAGATCTCACCAAAGCGTCTTCATTTTCCCTTTTTCGTGCCTCTTATGATGTGGGGCGCACCTATGGATGGAGATAAAAAGAAACACACGGCAATATATACAAAAAAAACTATATACAAACTAATCTAAACATATATTTTTTTGGAAAATTTTCAAATTTTTCGATTTTTAGGCATTTTTCAACTTTTTTCAAAAATCAACGATATATACAAAGGAAATAAAATCCTCCCCACACTTAAGTCTTACTCGTCCCCGAGTAAGTGACTCAAACATGAAAGGAGGGAAAAAAGAAAAGGAAAACAAAACAAATTTTTGGGTTTTTCAATTTTTTGGGAATTCCCTCCCCACACTTAGTATTTACATGGTGTGAGGGGTGAATTCAAAACAAATAACATGTTTTTGGGTTTTTAAATATTTTGAAAAATAAAAACTTGTTTTTGGGGTTTTTAAATATTTTGAAAAATAAAAACTTGTTTTTGGGGTTTTTAAATATTTTGAAAAATAAAAACTTGTTTTTGGGGTTTTTAAATATTTTGAAAAATAAAAACAATATGAACAATATATACGAGAGGGTTAGCTCTAAGTAAATGCATGGACTAAATAAAAGTCCTAAAACTAAATGCAAAATGATATAATACAATGTCATGATCTAAGTAAATGCTAACACTATATGCTAATCTAGAGTCTCGCTGCGGTGGTAAGGTGCATAAATGCAAGCCCCTCATGGGGGTACCTCCCACAGGAAAGTCTAGTGTGCCATATCGGAGTCTCGTCGTGGCGGTAAAATGCATAAATGCACACCCCTCATGGGGGTACCAACCACGGGAAAGTCTAAAAATGACACCAAACAAAATGCAACTACGCTATATGGATGCAAGGCTAACATGTGACGATATGTTACAAAATTAAATTCTAATGCAAGCTTAAATGGATGCAACTAAATGGATAACTAAACTAAGATATAATACAACTATATAAATGCATGCAAAAATATAAATATGATGAAGATTTGGATTAAAAGGGATCATACTCATGGGTTTCCGGCCTCAAGAGTATCCAGTGAAATCAGAGGATGTAGTATCAAATTGGCCAAGACTGGCCTCAGCAAAAGACGCATCTACATCCTGGGCTCCCGAACCAGAGCCGCCACCCTCCACAATCTCGAACCGTGGACCCATCCTGTCAAACCACTCGGCATTCTGAGCCGCAATCTCTGGGTCCACCTCCTCCTCATCAACTACCGGCTGAGCAAAAACCGGCGCAGAAGAATAATAGTCATGCTGAATATTGAAATCACCAAACACCCTAGAACCCTGATCATACCCGCCCTCTGGCCACATGAAATAGGACGGATGTGGGCCAACTGGCTCCCTATACCCCTCCCTACACCAATTATCGTAAGAAGGGTATTGGCCAAGAGCTAAATCATAATACATCCTGTCCATCCTCTGCGACAAAAGAGCTCTATCCCGAGCTTCCTCCTCACGCCACTTAGCTGCCGCCTCTCTCTCCCTAGCCGCTGCCTCTCTCTCCGTAGCTGCTGCCTCGGAGGCCAAAGTCATATCGGCCATGAACTGGATCAAGGAAGGATCCAAAGGTGGGTAACTGGTAGTGGTGGAAGTGGATGCGTCGGGTTGGGATGAATTGGGCCAAGGGCGCCACTGCTGCTGAGGATAGAAGGGGCTCATATAAGGCAATGTGGTGGAAGTGGGGCCCCGCTCCTCTCTCCTATATGTAGTGACGGGGGCAGTAGGATCTCGCCTAAATGCGGTAACTGGAGCTAAAGGAGCTTCCGGGGTTTCTTCAGGTGGTGGTGGAGGGTTCTCCTCCTCTAGGGGGAGAAGATAGTGCGCGCTATCAGGAACCACTTTCATAGCCGCACTATTAGGGAGGGGAATATAATTTATCCCTCGAATCCTCCAATAAGTCTTCCCGTCCTCAACTCTCTTTACTACCCAGTCAAGCTTCTTTGAAATGTAATCCTCCGTCAACAGGGAGCATCCCCCTAAACACCTCAAATTACGCTCATCAAGAGCATCTCTACACAGGACATGGGCAATCTTGGTGACAATTCCCCCTAAATGGATTCCAGTCGGGCTAAATGGGTCATTGGCAATTTTCTGGAAGTGGATAACGACATGATGACCGATGTTGATCCCAAATTTATTCGGCTATTGGAACAAGTAAGCCGCCAAAATCGAAAGCTCATCGGCCCTAAAATTATGACACTCCTCTCTCCCAAACAACGTCCCACCCATAAACCTATGCCAAAACCTAATAGGGGCATTGTGGCAAGCATTTGCCGGCCTCTTAGTTCCCTTCGCAAATTCAAAACCCGATATAGCAGTCCACACATCATTCACATTAAAGTTTTCGGGGACTTTGTACGACTTATGAAATTTGACCCCTAAAACCTTACAAAATTTCTCAAGGGGAAGGTTAAAAGCAGTATTAAGAAGGCGAAAGGAAACAATTTTGACCATACCCGTATTCCTATCCTTCTCATGGCTAAACGAACTCAAAAACTCCCAAGTGAGACGGGGGTAAGTACGGAAGTGCTGACCGTAGAGTTCCCCCATACCCAAACCTTTGAAAAGCTCAAGAGTGACCGTATCAAGGCCGAGGTTCCGCATAGTATTCCGACAAATAAAACGGGAGTGGGGAAGAGGTCTACGTTTTAAACATTGAAATTTACCTCTTGCGATTTCGCTTACGAAGACGATATCCGGAAAATCGTTATCCGGACCCATTCCCGCCGTCACTTGCTGGAGCCTAGCCTCCAACTCCGCCTCAAGTTGAGCCCTTGTTCTTTTCCGAGGTGGTTGTTGAGCCATGGTGATTTTCGTTATAATCAATTGAAAGAGGGAAAAGTTGGGTTTTTTGAGATGTGGGATGAATTTGGGTTAAGTAGTGGGTTAATTTTTGGGTTAGTTGTTGGATTTGGTGAATTATGTGGTGATTTGGGTGAGTTTTTGTGAGTTTTTTTTTGTGGGTATTTGTGGGTATTTGTGGGGATTTGAAGGAAGGAAGAAGAAAGAAGGAAAGAAGAATGAAGAAGAATGAGAAAAAAAATAATGCTTCACGAGTTGAAAAAGCTACGGGTTGTGTTCTGGGCCGGTCTGGGAACCGGCCGCCGGTCGACCGGCCTGGAACTCAAGGCAAAAATTTGATTTTTCTGGTTTTTTTGATTTTTGTGTGTTCAGGTAGTCTAGGCCGGTCGGACCCCGGCTGCCGGTCGACCGGCCTAGAACTCGGCTCAAAACATACAATCTTCAAAATTTCAGCTATGATGTGCTCTGGGCCGGTTGCAGACCGGCCGCCGGTCCACCGGCACAGACTACAGTTCAAAATTTCCCAAAAAACTCGCCAACTATGATAAAGAGCTCCAGGCCGGTCGGCACACCGGCTGCCGGTCGCCCGGCCTGGAACACCTGATACTTAAGTTTCCTTCTTCAAAATTCACATTCTGGAGTGCTCTGGGCCGGTCGGCACCCCGGCTGCCGGTCGACCGGCCTGGAGCACTTCTTCATATCTTCACCTCGTCTTCAAATTCACAACAAATCCCCTAAGAAACCCAAGTCACCAACAAACTCGACCCTACCAACATATTCCCAATGATACGGTTTCAAACCAAACCCGACTACAAGTGTTTCAAACTTTCCTAAAACTTCTTCCTAAAGACGAAAAACCCGAGTACACAAATCCAAATCTTCACAACTATTCCTAATATGCATGCTATATACAAAAAAATTGGTGGGGTCATTTGATGATCGGTTCGTCGTCAAAACAAACATCAAAAATAACCCAATAAAAGTAGTATAAAGGGGTCGAAATCCACGAGGATGGTGGGGTCAACTACTAGTTCGATTGCATCCTATTCTAGCCTAAAATAAGACGGATTTGGAAAGTTAACTAAAAACTAGGAAAAACAAGCAATTGCTAAGTAATAAAGATGAAAACAATTAAGGGAAAGACTAGGGTGAAGGGTTCACCTTAGGGGGATTTAATGGGTTAGTCGGGTAACTAGCGAGATGGGTAAATAATTCGAGTAAAATCGATTGCTAATGTCTCAACAATCGATAATCATCAACAAAGCCATCGCATTTGTCTCAAATCACCCATATAAACACTTAGTCTAATCGTCTCTACCACCGTCGCTTAAGAGAAAATCAAACCATGCTTGATAAAATGGTAACTTTCGTTCACACATTTCATCAAACACTTGGTGTTCATATGGGCAATACCCAAATCATTTACCACAAACTTACTAATTAACCAACCTAATACCCCACATGATCCTCCCTTAGGCTCCCCCTAAACCCTAGAGGATAATCTACTCACACATGGCAAAGGGAATCAAAGCACTAAAGGGAAGGGGGAGTTCAATCAACATCATGCTATGAGAAGAATAAAGATAACAATCAAAAGATGAACTATAAACTAGAAATGGAAATTAATTGCATAAACAATAAAAAAGATGAGAAATTTAATACCAAACAAAACTTATATTGATGAATATGGGGGAATGTCTTCACCCAAGTCTTCAATACAAACCCCAAAAATGAAATGAAAGACTAGATTCAACAACTTGAAATGAGAAACTAAACTAGATTAGGGAAATATTAGGAGAGTAATTAGGGATTAATTTAGGTTACAAATTTCTAGGGTTTTGTGCTAAAAGGAATGTAAAAACTGCTTACAAAATAATAAGGGGGGGTATATATAGGTATCTCGAAATTAAGGAAGAAATTAGAAGAAGAGGCGAATTTTTCAGTCTTGTGTTCCCGGCCGGTCGACCGGCCGCCGGGCCTCTGACCGGCCTGGGACACATCAGTGTCTTCAGGAACTCCGTCTTCAAAAATCCCAAAATTTCACTAAGTATGGAAAATGGGGGTCTGGGCCGGTCGACCGGCCGCCGGTCCCCCACCGGCCTGGAGCACATTTACACTCTCTTGTGGCTTCTGATGTAGGCGCAGGCTGGGTAGTCGACCGGCCGCCGGTAGGCCGGCCGGCGCTTCCTGGGCCTTTTCTTCACTTTTTCAACTTCTTTCATTTATAGAGTGGTGGTCTGGGCCGGTTGGCCGGCCGCCGGTCTGGGGACCGGCCTGGGCTACCTGATGACTCAATTCTTCACTTCTTCCTCTCATCTTCGAATCCCGACTCATGCAAGACCCTATTGCTCCGATTTCTTCATTTCTGCCTTAATTCCTACAAATTAAGACCGATATTCATAGCACGGGAAAACGGGAAGCAAAATGCAATCAAGGGCACGCAAATCCGCGTAAACGGACCAAAATGGGGACGAAAATGAGGGAAAAACGTGACTAATTAAATGCTTATCACCCAGCTTGGATATAAACCCACCAAGCCGGAAACACAAAGGCTATTAAGCAGTGAACATACACTCGTCAAAGACTATAATGACCTATCTATGACAATGACCGAAGATATTTACTTAGGACTTCGTCCCAAGTGAATACTTTAGCCAACTTAACAATAAGAAGGGCAAAAAGTCCAAACTTGTACACACAAATGATCACAACCTCGCTTATGGAAAGCTACACACAAGTATAATCAAATGATAATACAACATTACAAAACAACATGGCCAAGGCATCTAATTTCCAATATATAAATTATAAATATTTAAGCATCATTTTATAATATTCATTATCAACCAAAGTCATCCAAACTTACCCCAAAGACAAATCCCCGACCCAAGTCCCGCGACGGGTCATTGGTCAAATCAGGGCTGACCGGTTTAAACCTCATTTGACCAAACTCATTCGGTCATATTGGCCCAGCTCAGAGTCTTGACTCATTTTGACTCAAATCACACAATTCAACATAATACAATTCATGTGAAAATTATCAACATAAGGAAAAATTATTCCAACTTATAAGCTAACCCATTTCCAACAATTTCTCATAATAATAAAAATTACTAATACACCAAAATATCAACATGTTCAATTGTACAAATGACAAACACAAAGCATCAAACAAAGGCTCAAACACACAACCCGAACAACAGCCAAACCCGGCCACACACATGCCACAAACACGCCACAAACACGCCACAAACACGCCACAAACACGCCACAAACACGCCCCACACACGGCCTGTTTTGGGGCTGTTTTGGGCAGCCCTACTATCTCCTTCCTTTTCCATCCAAAACCCGTCTCAACAATGATACAAAACCATTCCAACAACACACAACCATTATCAATTCAATTCAACACTACAAACATATGAAATAACCATAAAACTAATAAACTTAACAACAATAATTCATATGAATAAAACCTAACAAATTACTACTCACATAACATCCAACACATAACAAATGTAACATTATATCGTCGAGTAACTCGGAATAGTTACCTTAAACTAGAAAAAAAACAAAAGTAACCCTTGAGAAAACCTTAAAAACAGTAGCTACCCATCATCCTCTACTATATAGGAGTCCCCTATATCATCCTCATAATCTTCACCTATTAAAAACAACAAAAACACAATGATAATTACTAAAACCGAAATTATGCTCAAAATCATCTAAATCGACATAATGAAAACTGAAATTAAAACATACTAGGTAGTAGATCTTGAAGAGAGGATTCCGAAAATATAAATTTTGTGAAAATCGGACTAGAAACGAAGAAATTATGATGAAATTAGTGATTGAAAGGAAGAAAAAAGTTAGGGTTTGGTTGATGTTGATGATGAATGTTTTAGAACACAAATGAAAGGGTAAGGGGGCTGTCAAGAGTCAAGGGGAGTTTTGGTCTATTTTTTTTTACTCGGTTTTGATTCGTTTTGACGGAAATTCGAATTATTCGTCAAACGCGATTTCCGACAACGCTAAAGTTTTTAAACACAAGTTTACTAGAATTTTAAGTACTCCTATGCCTAATATCCTAACTCATTTACCCAACGACCGTAAGAAATGGAAAATCCCATTTTTACGACTTTTCTTTGAAATACTCTTTTATTAAAGAAAAAGGTTTAAATATAGTTTAAATTACTTTTAAACATTTCCAAACTATCAAAAATAATTATATTACTTCAAAATAAAATAAAATTATATTTTATCGAATTATTATTATTTCAATTAAATTAATATTAAATTAAAGTTGATTTAAAATATTACTTTTAAAATATAATAACGGTCCAAATTTATGGGGTGTTACATTCGTGTCTCCCCCCGTGCTCCTATGGTTCGTCACTTACTTTTTGGTGGTGATAGCATTATATTTGTACGTGCTAATATCGAAAAGGCATTGAAGGTGAGGGAGGTCCTGCGTCAATATGAACAAGGTTCTTAGCAAATGGTTAATCTTGATAAGACTGCGATTTCGTTCAATAAATGCACTCGGGAGGCGATAGACGCGCGAAGATTGCGGGTTTGCTTGGGGTTTAGGTTTTTGACAAACATGAACGATATCTTGGCCTTCCCACTATGGGGGGTCGTTCAAAGCAAAATATTACAAATATAATTCGAGATAAATTGACAAAGGAGTTGAAGGGGTGGCAAGGCTTGTTACTCTGAAAAGCGGGACGAGAAGCATTGATAAAGGTTGTTGCCCAGTCTTTCCCAATATACGCAATGAGTGTATTCAAGTTGCCGTATGATTTCTGTGAGAGCTTAAGTCGATTATCTCGGGAATTTGGTGGGGTGCTAAGGATGGACAACGTAAGATATCGTGGCTTTCTTGGAAAAAGTTGTGTGCTCCAAAATGCGACGGAGGATTGGGCTTTCAAGATCTTCATAAATTTAATATGGCGCTCCTCGGAAAACAAGCCTGGTGGCTTATTACGAACTGGGATTGACTCATGGTAAAAGTGTTGATCGGTAAGTATTTTTTGGATGGCTCGTTTATAGGTGCGGAGCCGGGTCATAACCCAAGTTATACTTGGAGAGGTATTTGGGAAGCAAGGAGATTATCCTTACAGGAACGAGGAGACAAATAGGTGACGGGTTAAGCACTTGGGTGTGGAAGGACCGCGGATTCCTAAACCCAGTTGAGGCAAGTTATTTCGCCTAAAAGAGAGGCCGAGGAGAATATGATGGTAACTAAGCCACTAAATACAAGTGGATATCGGTGGAACTCGCACCTTATTTGTAAGCTCTTTCTCCCGTTCGAACAAGAACAAGAACGTATTATGATGATTCGAATTAGTGCGTGACTCGTGACCTGTGGATACGTGGTGCTATAAGCTCTTTCTCCCGTTCAAATAAGAACAAAAACGTATTATGATGATTCGGATTAGTGACTCGTGACCTATGGATACGTGGTGTTGAGATGTTGAAAAGGATGGTTGCCAAGCCGGCATACCATTTTCTTGCGGATGATGGTCTAAATGTAGCGATGGCCTCGTTCAGGTTCGAGAAGAGGAGGACGTGGAACAAAATTAGGAGTACACTGGTGTTTCCCCGCATTAAAATCTTTATATGGCAGTTATGTAATGAAGCTTGGCTATTAATAATAATATCATGATGTGAATCCCAAGTACAAACGGTTTATAGCCAT
This sequence comes from Heliosperma pusillum, assembly GCA_022085475.1. Lineage (NCBI taxonomy): Eukaryota > Viridiplantae > Streptophyta > Magnoliopsida > Caryophyllales > Caryophyllaceae > Heliosperma > Heliosperma pusillum. Next base: position 69,974 of record JAIUZE010073257.1, read on the forward strand.
TCTGCCTACGGGATGAAGAAACTCATCTCAAACTCATCTCTATTTGCTTCGGGGTTGGTAGGGTTTCGGGACGGGCTGGAGCTAGAGTGTGTGATAGAGTGGGGGATTGAGAGGGTGAGGGAGTGGGTTTGAGAGGCGATGACACTACTACAAATTCATGTAATAACAACGCCCCATCAACAACGCATACTCACGAAAATTAAGACAAACCGTTGTAGAATGGATAATTATTTTTCTGTGTAATTTTATTAAACCTAATAACAACGGTATTAATTTTTCGCACGTTGTTATTAGTTTTAACAACGGGGTGAACTAAAATAACCGTTGTAAATAAATAAACTAATAACAACAGTTTAATCTATATCCGTTGTTATTTATTTGGCGCAAAATAAGGAAAAGTAATAACAACGGGCACGAACAAACCCGTTGTTATAATGTGTTATTAATTTGGCGCAAAATTTGGCGTAAATTAATAACAACGGATATGATTTTGTTGTACGTTGTTGTTAGTTGTAACAACGGGTATAACTTTGTTAACCGTTGTAAATAAGTAAACTAATAACAACGGTTAACTATGAATAATAACCGTTGCCAATATTTGTTAATAAAGATGAAAAAAACACACAAAACTAATAATATTGTACTGCAACACAAAAACACAAACACAAAGTGATTATATTGCAACACAAAACCACAAACACTAAGACTCTTTGTCATCATCTCCGTCTGCTATTTCTTATTAATCAGGTATTCTAATAATTTTTCTTTATTGATTTCCTGAATTTCGTTTATTTGTGAATTAGTTGCCTTATACATTGCATTTTCTGAATTAGTTGGCTTATTATTGAATTAGTTTTAATTAGTTGGATTTTCTGAATTACTTGGCTTACTATATATACTACGAATGTAGATAAATGACTCGAACTTGGATGAATGCTGCGAATATGAGTGACCCAAACTATAAGGATGGTTTAGCTGAATTTTATGAAGTCGTTGCGAACAATTTGAATGGTTCTTCTAGTATTCCATGCCCTTGTGAAAGATGTGGTAATATTAGGTATATGGCTATTCCGGACGTTAAAATTCACCTAGAAAAGTATAGTTTTAGTCGATCCTATACCCGTTGGATTTTTCATGGGGAATCATTAGAGGAAGAGAATAACTTTGAAGAAGATGATCTTGAGGTATACGAAAGGATAACTGATGATCCCGAGTTTGCCGAGTATGTTGAGTTGGAAGCAGACGAGTTGAATGTTGGGTCTACAGATAATGAAGAAAAAGATGATGAATCAAATGCTTTTGAAGATAACAACATTAATTTGGATGACCTTGACAACATGTATGAGAAGTTGTGTGAGTCTGAAGCGCCTCTGTACCCTGGTTGTAAGTACACAAAGATGTCGGCTGTGGTGAAGTTGTATAATATCAAGGGGGCAAATGGGGTTAGTGACACGTGTTTCACTAGTTTATTAGCCTTGATAAACGACATGCTTCCAGATGGTAATGTTCTTCCCGTTAAGACATATGAGGCTAAAAAACTAATTAGAGGGGTGGGTATGAAATATGAGAAAATACATGCATGTCCAAATGATTGCGTATTGTATCGAAAATTATATCAAAACTTAACCAATTGTCCGGTTTGTTTTGAGTGGCGTTATAAGGATAAGGAAGGGATCCCGGCTAAGGTGTTATGGTATTTTCCAGTGATACCAAGATTCATAAGGATGTTTGCGAATAGCAATGATTCAAAAATGTTAACTTGGCATGAAACTGGAAGAATAAATGATGGGAAGCTAAGACACCCGGCAGATGGTATGCAATGGAAATCGTTCGACGCTAAGTATCCCGAGTTCGGCATTGAACCTAGAAACTTACGTCTAGCGCTGTCCACTGATGGAATGAACCCACATGGAAACATGAGTACCCAACATAGTACTTGGCCAGTAGTGTTGGCAATATATAACTTACCTCCATATGTGTGCATGAAAAGAAAGTACTTGATGTTGTCGTTGTTAATTTCCGGCCCTAAACAACCTGGAAATAATATAGATGTCTATTTGGAACCTCTTTTAGATGATTTGCGAATTTTGTGGGATAGTGGGATAGAAGTATTTGATGCATATAGGAATGAAACTTTCAATTTGAGAGCGATGTTATTGTGTACAATAACCGACTATCCGGCTTATGGCGACCTTTCTGGGCATACGGTGCATGGGAAAGAGGCATGTCCATTGTGTGGGGAGGATATCGAGTCTGAATACTTGAAGTGTTCTCATAAGTATGTGTATTTGGGAAATAGGAGGGGCTTGGATCCTGACCATTCTTATCGCAAGCAGCAGAAAGCATTTAATGGACGTCAAGAACTTCGTCAACCTCCTAGAATTTTGAGTGGGCATGAAGTTTATCAGAAAGTAAAGCATATTGAGATAAAATATGGGAAGAAGAACGGCTCTAAATTGTCTACTCGTGGGTATAAGAAAAGATCCATATTTTTTGATAAACTTCCATATTGGCCTGACCTGGAGGTCAGGCATTGCCTCGATTTCATGCACATTGAGAAAAATGTCTGTGATAATATTATCAATACCCTCCTGAATGTTCCCGGTAAAACAAAGGATAACGCCGCAGCTAGGGAAGATATGCAAATGATGGGTATTAGGCTAGAGTTGGCACCACAGAAGAGAGGTAATGGTACATTTTTACCGCCAGCAGCTTATACCCTTTCACGGAATGAGAAAAAAGAGTTTTGTGCATGCTTGAATGGAATTAAAGTGCCACATGGTTATTCGTCCAACATCAAAAGCCTTGTGTCGATGCAAGACCTAAAACTCACCGGGTTAAAGTCACATGATTGCCACACTTTGATGCAACAATTACTATCCGTGGCTATTAGTTCCATTTTACCTGAAAAGGTACGATATGCTATTACCAGATTCTGTCTTTTCTTCCAGTCCATATGCGATAAAGTCATCGATCCCGATGATGCGGATTCATTGCAGGACCTCGTTGTCACCTCTCTTTGTCATTTTGAAATGTATTTTCCACCCTCTTTCTTCACTATCATGATTCACCTGACCACTCACTTGGTTAGGGAGATTTTGTACCTTGGGCCCGTGTACTTGAGATACTAGTATCCTTTCGAAAGATTGATGAAAGTGTACAAGGACTATACATCTAATCGGTATCGTCCAGAAGGTTGTATTGCTGAACGTGCTATATTAGACGAAGCTCTTGCATATTGTTACGCTCATCTCTCCCCTGAGGAGTTAATTGGCGTTCCAAAGAATCGTCATAGTGACTGGATGACCGGAAAAGGTATTAGGGGCCGGGTTGAAAAAATTGTGGCACGTGACATGTTACATTTAGCACATACGTATGTGCTAAACAACGAAGATGAGGTGCAACCTTATATTCAACAACACAAAGATGAGCTCAAATACGATCACCCAAACAAGAGCGAGATGTGGATTGCAAACGAGCATAAGAAGACATTTGGAGAGTGGTTTAGGAATGTTGTCTTGGAGTATAAGAATTTGTATGGTGATGACATCTCTCCTAGGTTACTACGTCTTGGGTTAGGTCCAAATGCCAGGGCCACTTTTTTCAGCGGTTTTGCTATTAATGGTTATACTTTTTACACCCGCGAGCAAGATGAGTTGAGCACAATGCAAAATAGTGGTGTGAGTTCTGAATTTGAGGCAATGCACTTTGCTACTTCAAAAGATAAAAAACCTATTTGGGGAAAATGCCTTTATTATGGTGTTATTCAAGAAACCTATTTGGGGAAAAACATAATATTAAGTTTCAATTATTATTATTAAGTAAGTTTATGTGACTTTCGGCCTCTTTCCTTTTTTAAAGGGCCTTTGAGAAGAAAAGAGCAAACGACGATCAACCGACAGAAGATTCTGATGACCCTACTTGCTTTTATTACGATAACAGGGGTACGTACGCGCAAATACAATACCTTAATAATTAAGTGCATTAAACTAATTACGCATATACATCTGTCTTTTTTAATTACGCATTAAACTAATTGGTAATTGCCTTATCGTCTCTTCGTTTTTTATGTAATAATAGGTCCCTAAACTGCCGGATATCATCCAATGTGGATACTACGTTTGTCGTTTCATGTTGGAGATTATTAGGCGAAGATATATCAGCATTCCAGAAAGAGTTAGTAGTTTAATGTAGCTATTATTTACGAGTACTTTTTTTCATTAGAGCTGATATCTTTTCTGCTATATATGATCGATGTTGTTATGTATGCCTATACTGTTGTTACCCTATTGATCAATGTCTTTTATTTGTTTTATCCGCAGTATTTAATCAACACGCCACATGTCCCTGAGTATGCTAAGCACCATATAGACGAGGTAAGAGACTTGTGGGGCAAATACGTCCTTGAACATTATGGTAAGAAAGAATAAATGAAACTTAGATTATTTTGAAAGCAGATAGGGAACTTTAATTTGTAGAAGTCATTAGAGCAAATTGTAAGTATGAATTGCTCTGAAGGAGATCATTTTGGTTGTATATATCATTTTGCTGCTGATGTACATGAATTGCTCTGATTTATATATAGATATATCATTTTGCTGCTGCTGAAAGTGGTTTATGCGTGCTGCTACTGCTGCTGATTTATGCAGGATTTTCACTGGCAGGGGAACAAATTACAATTTTTTCAAAAACAATAATAAAAATAATAACAACGGTTTTTCAAAATTCATTAAAAGCGTTGTAACATAGTTCCCACCAAAACTAATCATACCTTTAACAACAGTTTTATTAAATAGACCGTTGTTACATATTTCCCACCAAAACTATTCACACGTTTTAACAATGGTGTATTATGATATACCTGTTGTTATTAAAGCTTTCCACAACGGCTTGATTAATATACTCCGTTGTAATTAACTATATTCAAAACGGGTTTGAAAAACTAAAGCGTTGTTATAATCTTTCCCACCAAAACTACACACACGTTTAACAACGGTTTCTTTTCACAGAACCGTTGTTGTATCTTTCCCACCAAAATTATTCACACGTTTTAACAACAGTTATCTAGTAATAACAACGACTTTTTACCGTTGTTAAAAATATTCACAACGGTGTTTTCATTAAATATGAACCGTTGTTAAAACCTTTAACAATGGAGGCTTTAACAACGTCCGCTTTTTAATATTACAACGGTTTTTAACCGTTGTCATAGCCTGTTTTTGTAGTAGTGTGAGGGAGCTTAATGCGAGGTAGGTGATTACATTTATGATGGGATGTTGGCAATTGTGGGAGAGGCGGAAAAAATGTTTTTTTAGGAAGAGTTCGGGGGGTGGGGGGGTTTATATGGTAATTAATTAGGAGGGTGGACTTATTACGAAAGGAGATAGAGAAAGATGTTAAGAGAGAGGGGTGGAGGCTAGGGCAGGAGGTGGGAGTGACGCGGAAGGAGGGATGGACTAAACCAAATCTCGGGGATGTCAAAATTAATGTCGATGCGTGTATTTGGGAGGACGAAGAAGTTGGTATTGGGAAAGTGTGTTAGGGTGAGGAGAGGGACTTGATATGGGGGTTACGGTCAATAGATACAACGAAGCTAAGAGAAGTGGAGGCGGGAGAAATGTTGATGAGGTTGAAAGAGGTGGCGAGAAGAGACCATAGAAAGATCATCTTGGAGAACGATTGCCATGTCTTGGTTTATACGGTGAACCAACGTACTCACGGTGCAGTAGCTTTCATCTTATTGTGGACGATATTCTCTCTTGTAGTTGTTCTTTTTATTGTGTTTTTTTATGACGAGGGAGATGAATGCCTCCGGGCCCATGCATTCCCGCATTACCACATAGACCATGTAAGCCACCCCCTTCGGGGCTGCAGTGGCCAAGTGATCATCGCCCCAACTGGTAGTCGAACCCGGGACCTCTCAACTCCTGCATTTCTGCAAGCTTCAAAGTTTAACCCGGCTACCACTGGACTAACACCACTACCTGGGACCTCTTTTAATTATGTTAAGTGGTCATTTATCGGTAAGGAATTTAATAAGATTACCCATGAGCTTGCTCATTAGGCGGGTTTGGTTGAGTCATTTTCCTACGAACAGAGTTAGTTGCTTCTTCTGATTTGATAGTATATGCTTTACCTCCTGGTGAGGTTTCGATAAAAAAAAATGCTTGAGGATGGGTCACCAACATCATCTGTTAAGTTTGAGATGGTCGGTCAAAAATAAAATAAAAAATTATTGGAGGATGTGTCGCCAAAAAAATTGATTGAGGATAGGTCACCTTGGATAGCTAAGAAGTAAGAGAAGAGTTGAGAGCTCATTCAGAGATGTCAGTTAACTTTATGGCATATTTGTTGATACAGAGTTATGGCATTGAGGTATGTTATGTCTAAGGACAATGTATAAGGTCATTATTGTTGTGGCTAAACAAGTGAATTAAGGATTTGAGGTGAGTTACAATAGCTTGGAGGGTGGACTAATTACACAATCATTTTACCAAATAAAGCAACTAGTTAATAATTTCAAACAAAATAGAAGGATTCGATTATTTTGAGCCAAGTTCCTCTCCATTTCTTTTGACCATCCATTTCTTTTTCGACGGCCCGGATCGTATTCTGAGGGCATCTAAAGGCTCAAAGTTTTTGCATGAAAATAAATAGATAATGGGTGTAGAATAAACACTATTATTATATGATGATAAGAGAGGAAATGGAGAGAAAAGAAATGGAGAGTATCTTATCCCGATTACTTTGTGTGACTAAATAATAAGAATGATTTTCTAAAATGATGCTCAATCTCCAACAAATTAACAAATTGGGTTGAGTTTCAACTTAATTACCCAAAATGGGTCCACATCATCACCGAAGTTAGGGTTGGTTTCAAGTCGCTTTGCCGCTCAGCGACCATAACCATGGTGTCATTTGATCCCAATGAAAACCTCAAAATCCTAATTCACCTTAAGTCGCTCACCGGGAGAACGACTTCAACCCAAATCGCCCCCCCCCCCCCCCCCCCCCCCCCCCCCCCCCCCCCCCCCCCCCCCCCCCCCCCACCCCCCCCCCCCCCCCCCCCCCCCCCCCCCCCCCCCCCCCCCCCCCCCCCCCCCCCCCCCCCCCCGGCGACCATAACCATATTATAAATAAAGGAGGTCCTGCAAAGTTGAGCGACTTGACTCTAAGTCGTTGTCCGCCCCAACGACTTGACGCCGTCTCCCAGCTTCGACAAATCCAATCCTACGTGGACCCATTTTGGGTAATTAAGTTGAAATTCAACCTATTTTGTTAATGTGTTGGTGATTGAGCACCATTTTGGAAAAAAAAAAAAGTCAAATAGTAAGATCCTATTTGCGTTTGTGAAATGGAGAATTGAACAGTGGAGCGTACACATCGTTATTTTAAATCAAAGTATTCAAATCCTTATTTAATTCAAGGTTATTTAAATTCTCATTTAAGATGGAGATATCCGTCTAAAAATTAAACTCGATAAAATATGCACATTTAAAATGAATAAGACAAAAGTATAATATATTGGAAAAAACAAATTATTTGTCTCATCCACACAAATTATCGGTCTTTAAAAACTACAGTTTTTTGTTTGGTCTTCGTCCGTTTCACGATCGTTGTGCTTACCATGATATCCCATAATGCAAGTCCCCAAGCAATCATCCACTCAAAGAACAACACAGGCCAAGTGATTTATCAATTTATTTAAATAACAAAGTAAATTGTGTTTATTAATAGACCATTTACATCCACGAAATATACTCAATCACTAGAGCTGGCAAAAGGTGACCCGACCTGAATAACCGACCTGATTTATCTGAAAACCGACATGATAGAACCCGCAAATTTGCTGAACTGAAACCGACCTGAACCGATCCGAAGGTTAACCGATAAACCTATAGAACCTGAACTAATGACCCGAACCGACTTGTGACTCGACCCAACCCGACCCGAAACCCGTTCACCCACAAACACGACCTGACCCAAACCGAACTAAACCGACATGTAACCCGTTTTAACCCGATTAAACTCGACCCGACTCGTAGCCAAATAATCTTTTTTAAGAATCTAAATTCCTTTATAGTTTGTTTTTCTTGTTAATAAATTTGATATAAAAAATTATCGCTCATTTTATTTTTCAAAACAAAATGTAATCTTAAAATAAATAGTGAGTTGTAAAATTAGTACCCTATATTCCTAGTTAAACTTATTAATAATTATTTTGCAAGTGATATATGTAGAAAATTTTAAATTAACGCTTTGTGAGAAAAATAGTGTTTAGTTTTTGGCTCCATTGAAAACAATAAAGGGAAGAAAGAGTTATGAGTTATGACTATACAATCCGACCTCGGTTATTAATTATGATCTTAAAATCCAAACCTCAAATACACCATTCTAATAGAGCCTATTTAAAATTAAATACGTAGGATCACCGTCAAGATAATAAATAAAATTTATTTCATAGGTAATTCATTTAGTTCCTTGTCATACTTCATATGTCAAATGTTCAAAACTATGAACTACATAAACAACTAATTAATTTAGACCAAAAACATTATTTTTTGTCCATAATATAGGCGAATCCGACACTGTATAGGCACTCATCACATATACTTATAACCGAGGTCGAGCAACATAAGTGTTCAATGAAATTATACAATCATTAACTTTTATAGTGTTATACTCTTATATTTTACAAATATCTTTTGTATCAAGTTTCTCTAATCCAATATTATAATTCATAAGTTCAAAAGTGATCTTTTAACAGAACGACCCGACCATTGACCCGATTAATTTTCAAATTTAAGACGACAATATAAAATACTCGACCCATCAGTAACCCGAAACCAAACCGGTCTCGACCTGATCAAGCATATTGACCTGATATATCCCGACTCATTGGTCAACCGATCCGAAACTGAACCGACTTGTTGTAGTTATTGACCCGATTAACCTGACCCATAAGCGACCCAACCCGAACCCGACTCGACCTGAACAAGCAGCTTGACCCGACCAAACCCGAGCCCGACATGACCCGAACTGCCTGAACCCGACCCGTAACCGACCTGATTGACCCGATTGCCACCTCTATCAATCACTATACTCGATTTCATTATTTCTTTTTCAACTCACTTTCACAATTCCCACTCATCATTATATATCATCGAAAAACGTAGCACATCAATAATCTTATCAAAGTTAATCCTATAATTTTCACTTCCCTAAAACATGACTCTAACTATTACTTGTATAAATAATGTAGCTAGAGAGAAACGACTGTATACCTAGGGGTCGTTTGGTTACCCCTTCTATATCACAGGAATTGCAATTCATGTGATTTGCAAAATAAGTTGGTTGTTTGTTTACCCAAAATCACATGAATTGAAGTTCCATAGGAACTATAATTCATCCATAATGGAGGAAGTTGCTTACCTAGGTCCCCCTAGGTAAGTGGAAATTCCTATGGAATTCACTTCATATATCACAACCAAACAACCTTCCTCCATTTCATGTGAATTGCAAATTATGTGAATTATTACTTCCCTAAAAGTGCAATTCCCCCTTGCGAACCAAACGACCCCCTAGATAGTATCCCGTGTTTTGCACGATATATACGTATATTTAATTATTAATATTAAAGAAAACAAATATATACATAAACAATATATGATATTTAAGATTTTACTTATAAATCATACAGATTAATCTTCCTCAAATTTTATTTTTTAAGGTTTTTGTTTTTAGGTTGTGGATTAAAGTGACCGTCTATAGTAACGAGTTGAACAATAATGTGATAGTAAAGCAAATATAAAATGCGAATAAATATAATATGGACACAAGAAATTGGTGACGCGGAAACCCAATGTGGGAAAAACCACGGGGGGAGTCGGAATCCCGCCAAATATGCACTATAATCGAGAGGAGATTCTTTTAGTATCGAGAGAACAATTATTTTTTGTATGAAGTATGCTTGGCATGCTAAGTATGAGAGACAGAATTATCTTGTTTCCATGTAAGCTTCGGTGAGATTAGAGGAGTTGAGATGATCCTTTTAGTTGTATTTTGTGTGCTTGCTTGAGTGTCGAATGAGTCCCTTTCCCTTATGCTTCACTTGTCTTTTATAATACTTATTCTCTAGGGTTTCTGGTTCTTAATTTCCTCTTTAATTCTAGCAGCCGTTACACATTTATAGGAGGCAGTTATTTGACTGTTTTTAATACTCATTCAATACCTCCTATAATTGCTTCATTAAATGCTTCTTTAATTGCTCCATGATAAATAGTTGTTGTTGACTATTCCTTATTCAGTGGCGGATCCACACGGGGTCCCGGGGGGTCACGTGCCACCCCCTTTTCCCAAAAAAAACAAAAAATTGATGTTTGCGGCTAGCGTTTTAGTTTTAAAACAAGAATATCAACAAATTAGTGTAACAAGTGATCATGTAGTAGTTCTTGGTCCAGTGGTTTGAGTCTTTAAATTGACCGTGGTGACCCAGGTTCGATCCCCCTATGACACTATTTTCGTTGTTTTGTTTTTTGTACTTGTAATGACTATTAAAGAGGTATGTTTCAAAGGGGCTTGAACCTATTAATGAAATTTAATATTTTAACCACTTTGCTAACTTTAAAGTCTACTACATAATAAATAAATTAATCATTTTTAAACTACTACAGTATATTTCAAGAGCCATTAATTTGTATTGTGTTTTTTTTAAATTATAAACGATTTTAATGACCCATCAAGTATTTATCGGGAATGAAATTTTTTCTATTAAAACTATACTACTCCCACAACCCTTCAATTTTACTAAAGAGTATTGCGAAATTAAATAGTTATTTGAATGACATTTGAAACTATATCAATTTGCGTTATATGTTTTTTAATTGTCGGCAATTACAATCAAGAGATACCAAATGAAGATGGAAATTTTAAAAATACAAGAAAAAATACACCATCAAAAAATTGCAATATTTTTTGTCTCTCATAAGTTTTTTCCCTCATGAGTACAATACATAGTAGTGTAAAAAGTAATAGCTTTTGATCGTCTATATATATTTTTAATAGATTAAAAAATATGGTATACCTCGTAAAAGCTAAGAGAATACAATAAGCCGAAAATATTGGTAAAAATAATTTGTGCCCCCCAACCCGCAGATCCTAGGTCCGACACTGCCGTTATTGACTTTTTCCATTGAATGCACAAATATTCTCGTTCCTCCTCTCCGGATTTCTGCCTCCAGCGTTTCCCATTTGTTTCTCCAGATTCTACCTCCAGACTCTGGTTTCAGGTTCTGCCTCCGGACTCTGGTTTCAGGTTCTACTTTAGGTTTTCCTCCTAGATTCTGGCTCCAGACACTACTTCAAGTTTTACAATAGGTTCTCTCCCAGATTCAGGCTCCAGACACTACTTTAGGTTCTACTTCCAGATTCTGGCGAACTTCTGCTTCTTGATATTGCCTCAAGGCTCTACTTCCACGTAATTGATTCATGTTATATTGCCAATATCATTACTCGCTCGACACGTGGCACATACAAATTCTGCGAAATTTGGTCATAACAGCTTTTTAAAGTAATTTTAATAATTAACATGTTCTTCCTTGTCTCAATCAACTATTTATCTTTTATATTTTTATGAGGAATGTTTTAATCAAAGTTGAACAAATAATTAGAACATAATGATTGAGTATTGTTTGTTCGTCATCAATGAATTAAATTCTCATAATTTTTGAACACATGAATTGGACAATAATTCATGTAAATTGCTCAAAAATGTTTTGGTTGACATACTGAATTGAATGCAACCACAAGTTTCCAATTGTCTAGCGAGAGGTAATCTAGTTCCTCCATCATAAAGGAAATGACAATTCAAGAGTAAGGCTATGTTTGGTATGGTAAATAAGCTAACTTGTTTGACTAAAGTAATTTATTTGACAAAAATTTTCGCTATTTTATTTTCTTGTAAGTGTTTGGTAAGTAGCTTATTTATCATAAGTAAGCTACCTGAAATAAAAATTTATTCATGATAGCATTTTAGAAATAAGCTACATTTTTTTATTTTATGTAACTATTATGCCCCTTTAACTTATCATACTAGTACACCGTTTCAATAATAAATAAACGGATACCAGTCTCTCTCTTCCCTTCTCCCTCTCTAAAAAACCCTAAAAAGAAGTAACCTTGATCCGCCGCCTCCTACCGCCTCACACTCCCTTCCCTTCCTCCCCTACCTCTTCGCCGGAGATGGGCCCACTCATTGGCCTATCTCCGGCGAATCGTTACTTCTCTTACACCCTCTTACCTTCTGTTTGACCCTACTCCACTTCCAAGGAAAGACCGACGGCGCTCGATCCTATCACTGACTGTCCGGTGTTGTTGGTGGTTTGTTTTTGGTGGTCCTCAGCCTTCTTCTCGGCCGATCCTCGGTATCTTCGCCGGATTTGTATGTAATTAAGGTGTGTTCCCCCTCCCCTCGCCCCTTTCCCCACACCGGGTTAGAGACCTTCCGTTGGCATTGTCGAGTCTGGTTAATGGGTATAGCCCATTTGTTGTCGGGTCTTTGTGTTCCCTTTACGGTTATGGGTCTAGGTCGATTAGGTTCTCCCCCCTCCCCTCGCCCCCTCCCCACCTGTCGGTCCTATTGCTTGTGTCCGTTTTGGGTTGTCTTTGTTTTTTTCTGGTCAAATGGTTGGTCTTGTTGCATGCAAAGGTCCGGCTGATACTGGTTCTTTGGGTTTATAGTTGGCTTTGGTTTCGGGTTTGATGTATGTTGGGTTGTACGGGTGGTCTTCTTATGGTGGTTGAGTCCGTCTGTTTCTTTGGTTGGAGTGTTGTCTGTAATGGTGGAATATGTTGTATGAGAAGTGACTTGGTAGGGTGAGTAGGGGTTTGGTAGAAGTGATCGTGGTTTTGGATGCGGTGGTCCTCACTAGCAATGTCGCTTATTCGTAGTTCCTTTTTAATGCTTTTCCTTATAAAAATAATCGTCTCTTTCAAGAGGCTTTTCCGTAGGTTGTCTAGTGCCATGACTAGTGCTTTTAGTTGGTATTTGTCGAAGAAAATGACTATGTGCGTGGTTCGTGCTGGATGTTCATCGGATTCTCCGATGACCTTCTTTGTTGGGTGTTTGGATAAGCAGCGCTCTTTATTCAGCATCATCAATTTGCTCGACTCCCAGGGTTGCTGGTCTATGGACTGTGGAGATCGATCAACTAGGTGTAGGAGAATCTTCTCCATCGGAGGCAAGCTTGTTGGGCTCGCATTCCACCTTTTCTTTCTACGCTCTAGTGGCGTAAGTACACCTAGTTCGTCTCATTGGCCTCTTGGAGTTGATAGCATTACTGAAGTCGTTGATGAAGTCTACTGCCACCACTCTACCTTGCTCCTCCAGCATGCTTTTGTTACCCGTCATACCTCCAGTCGTTTTGATGTACCAGCTTCTATAGTTTTACGTATTCTGTTTATGTTAAATAAACTGGGATGTAACTATGGCTTTAGAAGCCAAAACATTATGTAGTTGCGTCTTTTTACGGCTGCCAAAAAAAAAAAAAAAAAAAAAAAAACTTATCATACTAAATACTTATTATGTGTGTGTATGTCATTTTTACTAAAAATAAGCTACATTTTCAACTAGTTTGTCAAACATTTTTTACATAATCAACTACCTTATTAGTTCCTAATTTTCACCTATATATCTCATCAAATACATTTTCAGATTTTAGTTAGTTTTCATTTCACCCTTTTTCCGAATAAGTCATTTCAAGTTATTGTTTACTTTTGTTATACTTTCTAATTAAGGGTCCCTATTCACATATAATAATAACTTTAATGGTTGCTTAATAATCTTACAAGGTACAAAGATGCTAATAAATAAAACTTAAATAATCGACTTATGCTCTTATTACACCTATATTTAGATGATATGGAGTATTTAAGTAAATAATTAACACGGGGGATAGAGAATTTTTGTTTTCTAAGGTTTTATTTTTCTTGTTTTAAGATGCATGGGTGATTTAAATGTTTACGGAATTTGAACTCAGGTCATGAGCGCACCTCTCATCTCCTTACTACTAATCTCCTTATCTCCTTACTACTAAGAGAATAAGAAATTCTCTTAATTTTCCCTCCAAAAAGCATCTAGCTTAATAGGGAAACAAGTAAATTTTATTTCAAGTAACTATTATTTTTTCCTTGAAATATAATCTTATATAATTAAACTCTAATCTTTTATTAAATTCGAAATTATGATTTTTTTCATTATAATAAAAGGAAATTGGTATGATTTTTTTCATTATAATAAAAGGAAATTGGTATTATATATATTTTTTTCAAGGAAATGATATTTTTTATTAATTTTTAATTAATACAATAAATATTACTTTAGATAATATAATAGCTTAAAACATACTTACTATTAGTTTTCTTGAAAAAAAAAATTCATCATAATAATTGTAGAAAAACTATTCAATGAAATCCATAGTATTATGGTAAAAAAAATAAACAGCATTTTCATTTAAAATAGACATTTCATAACTTACTCAATTCTCTTTGATTAGTTTTCAATTTCAATTTTATTGTTTCATATAAATGAAGTGAAATATTAAATATTAATGAAGTTCCAATTTAAAATGTATAATTATTAAATAATACATTTCAAGATAAAAATTCTATATATATATATACTGCGCATGCAATGCGCGAGATTCATACTAGTGACTTTACTAAGTAAAGTAGTTTTCTTCTGGTAGTTTTCTTCTGATAGTTTTATGAGGTATAACAAATTCTCCGTATTAGTTTGCTAAAAGAGTTACAAAAAAGAAAAAAGAATAAGTAGGTGTTGCTTAACAGTTAACACTATCTTAAATTAAGACATCTTACAACTTTCTTCCTTCTTCCTTCATCTTTATTTAATTCAACTATAACAGTCGTCTTAAACTAAGACGGTCTGCAATAAGAATTGATGTAAAATAATACGGTACGTCTCACTTATGACACGTATATCCGTTATAACTTTGTAACAGGTCAAATATCATCGGTATGGGTAGATAATTAGGAAAAAAAATGCATAAAATATTATAAATGACTTGTCTTTATCAATTTTCTAATTGACTTATCTTTACCATCCTTATGCCGTGATATTTCACCCGTCACAAACAATAATTAAATCCTGAAACCTAAAAGATTAACCAAAATCTTATAATTCTAAAAAACTAGTTTTATACCCGTGCTAAAATGCACAGATTGTTTTTAAAATTATGATGTTCGAAATATACTAGTTAAACAAATATATAATTACTGTCAATTTGTATCTCAATTTTTTGTTCGATCAACATGGAATTTATTATTGTGAGCCCATGATTCATATATAAGGTGTATGTGTGTTTGTGTTTTTTTTTTATAATCTTAGTCGATTTCAATTTGTTCTAAACATGTACTCGTATAATAGTATACGAAGTATATGAGAGTTGTATATTATGTATATAATTTTTGGAATGTAAATATTATTTTTCTTTTTATTTTTGGAATGGTAATTTTTAAATTTTGTCGATTGTTATATTTTTTTTCCCGGATTAACATAATATAAGTAAGGAAATCATATTATATAAGTCATACGAAGTATTATATCATAGGTCATCATATTATAATCAAATTATATAGTCATAATTATATAGTAGAATGTAAATAGTTGGTGTGGTGATGAAAGAGATAAATTAAATGTTTTTGGAAATTATGTGGGTCCTACATGCAAAAAAAAAAGGAAAAAAGTTGAGTTTTTTCCAGCCAATAGGAAGGCTGGAAAAAACTCAGCTTTTATATATAGGAGGATACGACATATTTGGAGTTACTGAGTGTACGGTTGTACTGCCCAAATCATCTAGATTTCCCAGGAAGTTTCCTTCCCATTTCTCTCCAATTTTATACCTTCTTTGTTTTTTTTTTCCATTTATGTCTACGGAATTATGTACATACACAAAAAAAAAAAATACACCTCCTAACAATGATTACATCCATGATCCATGTACCCATTTAATCTAAATGAACAAATGAGTCCCCCTAAACCTCATCTAATTAATATCACACAATTATACTCTACCGGTTCGATTAGACGGACCGGTAATACTGCTATTATTACTCGTACTTGTAGAAGGAGCCGGTCCGTCAATTTGGTTAGACGGACCGGGACCATTTCGATCCGGATGATAAATGAGATTGCAAATTTTAGGCCTTAACTTGTCCTTCCAAAACACAAGACTAGATCCTACTTCCTTCCCTCTATTCCTCACCTCAACAACCACCAATTCTTGAGTCAACCTATGAACCTCAACCACTAACCCAAAATCCCCATTTTGCCCCTCCAATTTCACCCCCATTCCCCCTTTAACCCTCTCCACCGCAACCCTCGCCCCATCCGTCTCACCCGCCGCAATCTCCACCCTCTTCACTACCGTCTCCGCCTCCTCAGCCGATAAAAACGTCTCGCAACAATTATTCTCTCCTTTATTTCCTAAAAACAATCCTGACAAATTAAACCCGGGCGAAAATGAAATTAAATCAAATGCATTTAAAAATCTTTCACCCCCTTCTAAATTATTATTCCTTTCAACCTCTTCTTTATTTGCGTAACTATCATCATCATAAAATCTAAAATTAACCTCTGTATAATCTTTTTTAAACCACGGATCGTTAATAATCTCCTCAATTGTAATCCTAGTAGTAGGATTAACATCTAAAAGACGATGTAACAATCCTTTTAATTCACCCGACATCCATTTCGGACATCTAAATTCACCCTGGTAAATTTTCCTATATAAATTCATTAAATTAGTATCATTAAACGGTAAATACCCCGCGGTTAAAACAAATAAAATTACTCCACAAGACCAAATATCCACTTTATCCCCAAAATACCCTTTCTTCCCCAAAACCTCAGGTGCAACATAAGCTGGTGTCCCACATAATGTCCCCAACATCTCATTATCATTACCTTTCTTCAGCGAACTTAACCCGAAATCCGTGACCTTCAACTTATAATTCTCATCGAGAAGTAAATTTTCGGGTTTCAAATCGCGATGAAAAACGCCACGAGCGTGACAATACCCGACTGCAGAAATTAATTGTTGGAAATACCGTCTCCCGAGATCTTCGCTAAAGCGGCCTTTGGCCACTTTAGCGAATAACTCACCACATTTAGCGAACTCAAGAATGAAGAAAACCTTAGTTTTACTGGCTAACACTTCTATGAGACGTATGATATGAGGATGACGTAACCGTCGCATGACGGTGACTTCACGTGTCACGTGATGGGTGAGATTGTTCTTCTCCACACGTGCTTTGCTTATGGCTTTGATGGCGACAGATTGGCCTGTGTGCACGTGACGCGCGTGGTATACTTTAGCGAAGCCGCCGCAGCCGAGAAGGCGGCCGACCTCGTATTTTCCGAAGAGGATTTTTTTGTCTGGTGTCGCCGTGGCGGCAGCGGTTGTTAGTGATTCGGGTTGGATTTCCGACATGGTTTGTTGAATTCGGGTTTTTTGGGTTTGTTGGGTCTTTGCATTCAATTCAATTGATTATTGAATTTGAATTCTAAATTGTTTTTTTTGATGAAAAAAAGGATGATTGTTTTTTTTTTTTTTGGAGAGAGGGGAGTTGTTTTTTTGAGTTTAGATGTGAGAAGTGAAAACAAATCCAAGAGAAAGAGGGACTGGTTTACGGTATTTATACAAAAATTGTTGGAAACTTGAGTGGTTGAACATGTGACATAGTTTACAGTTAGATTTTTTTATTTTTATTTTTTAAGATTTTTAGCCATGGGTATTAATTTTTTACATAAGTCTCTTTTAAGACGAATATATATGTCTTAGGTTAAAATGGGTTAAGTATTATTCACTTGTATGGAGAAGACAAAAATGAAATGTCTAGTGAATTATAAAATGGGTCGTTATTTAACTCGTCTTAACCTTCAGACGGATAATTCCGCCTAAAATGAGAATTTGTGTAATTTTTTCTAGGTTGATTAATGAGTAGGTTTGAACTTTGAAATAGAGGAAGCCATGAAATAGGAAATAGATCACAGATTTAATTTTACTCCTTTTAGTCCATTTAATTTGGGGATGGAAATGAATTAAGGGGCTTTTGATACAAGGTTGAGATAGATTGGGATATGCCAATTTTCAATAAAACAATAACTTATTATTTGTATAGAATGCGATATCATGAGGAAATGAATTTAAACCGTATATACTAACTCTTATTTGATTCACTTTGCAATTTTTATAGAGGGGGAATGAAGTTTGAAATTAGACGGCCGAGAAAGATGGTTATGATCGAGATTCCTTCTCCAAGGATTCATTGCCCACCTCTCTTTCCCTCCTACATCTCTCCAATTCATTCACCATAACATACGCACAACTATACACGGTCCAACCTAACATTGAATGCGTTGATCCAGTTATAACTGGATCTGATTGATCCAAAAAGTGGAAAACGATTTGAATCGTGGTAGGATTGTTTTGGAGGTAGGATCTCTATAGGATCGTTCAGGACCAGATAAGATTGGACAAGATCGGGTAGGATCGGTGGTAGGATCGTTCAGGATCGTAAAAAGGCTTATTTGTGTTCTAAATTTGTGAGGTTGTTGTTCTTTTGTACTTAAAACTCTAAATCAAAAGTATATGTAACACAACGATATGATTATTAAAACTTTCATGTCATTAAGTAGACTTTTAGTATTATACATCACAAATAATACCAATTCCTTTTGCATAACTTTATTTATCCAAGCTATTTGTAGGATCTTACGATCCTCGATTTGATCCAACGATCCGATCCAAAGTAGGATCCCGATCCTGACAACATTGATATTAATTTTTGCAATAGACAGTTACTCATAACATTATTCTTTTGCTTATTGTGTCCTTGTCATATTCCTTTTTATTTCCCCCCACATTTAATCCTTTTAGTTTGTTCTCATCATAGTCTTGATCTACTTTCATTTACTCCCCCACTCCCAACCACACAAATGCTTGTTTTTGCTTTCAAAGTCATCACATTCAAGTACTTGAATTAGGGTTCTAGAACAGTTGTAACTTATAGACCCTCTAGTACTATGTAATTGATCCAGAAATGATGAGCTCAAATAAAGATGACAAGGTTGTGATGAATGTCAAGGATATCAATGCTACAACTTGTCCTAGTCCAGCATGGAATAGATTAAATTTAGCTTATATTATTTTATTGTTATTTAATTATTTCAGCATATTTATCATATGTCGTAATTAGGTAATATCTGAATAAAGCAAGTCAATTACATTAGCTTTAGGAAAGTCAATTTAAGGAAAATCTGCTATGTCTTTCTATTCAGTTTAGGAGTATGAAATAAGGCAGGTAGGTTGATTATTAACTAGTATAAATAGAGCTCATATGTATTGCTTATGAGAAGACATTGAATGAATAAGAAAGAATTAAAGCAAAAGCTTTTGGTGTTTACAAGTTTTGTAAACATAGGATCGACGCGTTTCGTTCCGACATTGTTCTTGTTTGTCGCGTTTCAAACATTAACACGATTGATAGCAATAGGTCTTGCGATTCAATCACCATTGTTCGAACTATAGGTCTAGTTCGCGCAAATATCCCATTGTTTTGAGATATTTACGGATTTCAAAGCAAATATCCCTTATTTTATTATTCTTTAAAACTGTTTCCGCTGCAAGTTAACAAACCTTATTCTTTCGGAGTAATTTTCGTATCATAAGTGGATCAACAATATAGATGGTAATTTCGGCTTCCTCCTTTTCTGTTTCATCATTCAGAATTAAACAGCCTTTTGTACTGTTCGTTTGGACAAGGTCAGGTATCATCTTCCCTACATCTTCTACATGTTTCCTTTCTTCATGAACAATATCGGAAGACATAATCTCACCTTCTTCAACCGGACTAGCTTGAAGATGTACGTTGTAAACCATTACTTCTTGGTGGTCATCAACACTACAAGGATCATCCACATGAACCTCCTCTTCCTTATCTTCACTTGTCGCCTCCTCTCTTTTAGGGTTAGGTAGCACAAAGGTTGGAAGGAGATCACATAATTCATCGATCGTTAGATCGCGTTTTTGTGGGCATTCTTTAGCTATGTGTCCATGGCCTTGGCACTTGAAACAACGCCTTAATGAACTTCCCTTGTTCTCTACGCTCCCCCTTTTTGTTGTTGTCTTCACTTCTTCTTTTTGGTGAATGACTTCAAATGACTCAATCTTTGTCTCATCTTTCTTTGCTCTTGGACGTTCATACTTTGCTATAATTCCATCAAGCTCCTTGTGGATATTCTTCCAAAACGTTGCTTCCTCAAATTCCCTTTCTAACCGTTTTATTTCATGATCAAGGTTCTTTAAACCCCAAACCATGACTATAAACACGATGTAGAAAAATCACATATTCAAGGACCGTCTTAATTCAAGGAAATCAAGAGCCGAAGCTCTGATACCACTTATGATACGAAAATTACTCCGAAAGAATAAGGTTCGTTAACTTGCAGCGGAAACAGTTTTAAAGAATAATAAAATAAGGGATATTTGCTTTGAAATCCGTAAATATCTCAAAACAATGGGATATTTGCGCGAACTAGACCTATAGTTCGAACAATGGTGATTGAATCGCAAGACCTATTGCTATCAATCGTGTTAATGTTTGAAACGCGACAAACAAGAACAATGTCGGAACGAAACGCGTCGATCCTATGTTTACAAAACTTGTAAACACCAAAAGCTTTTGCTTTAATTCTTTCTTATTCATTCAATGTCTTCTCATAAGCAATACATATGAGCTCTATTTATACTAGTTAATAATCAACCTACCTGCCTTATTTCATACTCCTAAACTGAATAGAAAGACATAGCAGATTTTCCTTAAATTGACTTTCCTAAAGCTAATGTAATTGACTTGCTTTATTCAGATATTACCTAATTACGACATATGGTAAATATGCTGAAATAATTAAATAACAATAAAATAATATAAGCTAAATTTAATCTATTCCATGCTGGACTAGGACAAGTTGTAGCATTGATATCCTTAACATTCATCACAACCTTGTCATCTTTATTTGAGCTCATCATTTCTGGATCATCCTTATGATACGAAAATTACTCCGAAAGAATAAGGTTCGTTAACTTGCAGCGGAAACAGTTTTAAAGAATAATAAAATAAGGGATATTTGCTTTGAAATCCGTAAATATCTCAAAACAATGGGATATTTGCACGAACTAGACCTATAGTTCGAACAATGGTGATTGAATCGCAAGACCTATTGCTATCAATCGTGTTAATGTTTGAAACGCGACAAACAAGAACAATGTCGGAACGAAACGCGTCGATCCTATGTTTGCAAAACTTGTAAACACCAAAAGCTTTTGTTTTACTTTTTTCTTATTCATTCAATGTTTTCTCATAAGCAATACATATGAGCTCTATTTATACTAGTTAATAATCAACCTACCTGCCTTATTTCATACTCCTAAACTGAATAGAAAGACATAGCAGATTTTCCTTAAATTGACTTTCCTAAAGCTAATCTAATTGCCTTGCTTTATTCAGATATTACCTAATTACGACATATGGTAAATATGCTGAAATAATTAAATAACAATAAAATAATATAAGCTAAATTTAATATATTCCATGCTGGACTAGGACAAGTTGTAGCATTGATATCCTTGACATTCATCACAACCTTGTCATCTTTATTTGAGCTCATCATTTCTGGATCAGTAATTGCAATCCGACATTGCGCATAATGCCCAACTAAGTCATACATAAAATTGCCATCTAATGTTCATAGCTAGAGAACATGTCTTGTGACATAGTTCAGAGGATATAAATGTAAAAGTTTTGCAAGTCGATTAATTCATTTAGGGATTCTTTTTCATGTCCTTCTTTACGGAAACATTATGCCAAGCTTCATTAAAGGGAAGCTTTTATCCCGAGCGGGCACGAGAGAGGAAGAGAAAACAAATCATGCAGCTTTCTCGAGCAGGATAAACCGTCTCGGCGGGACCTGACAACTCGGATAGATGACATCTTCACAACGGAGAAAATATCTTATTAAAGTCAATTCCCTATTTATGATTGCATCCTTTAACAACAATTTGAGCTTTGAATCGAGGTTTAGGATTGTTCTCTTCATTCTTGAGCTTGAACACTCATTTATATCTCAACACTCGTTTTCCTTTAGGTAACTCCACTAGATCATAAGTGTAATTCTCATGTAGAGATTGTATTTCCTCTTGCATGACTTTTTCTCTTTCTTCTTTGTGATCATTGGTTTTAACTTCTCCATAATATTGGGCTCCCCCTCATTGAATTGGCAATAAGTTCATACTCTTCTTCAGTATATCTAGTGGATGGGCGTCGTTCTATATTGTCGCATCGTGGCTCAAAGTGGACTGGAGCATTTGTCTCTTATGTCGCTTCATCATTTGGCTAAGGATTCCCACTTACTATTGATTCTTCCATCACTTGCTCAATACTCTCATCATAATTAGCTCCAGTTTCTTCTCTCCCAATTTCATCTGGTACCACAGGGAATGGTGAATAATCACGATGCATAATGATCTGAGGTTGAGTCTTCTCAGAATCCTTAAGGTCTTCTATAGTTTGATCCTCGAAAAATACTACATCTCGGCTTCTAATGACCTTTATTTTGACTGGATCCCATAGCCAAGGTATATACATTGCTTGTTTTTGAGTCGAGTTTGGCTCGCTCGTCCTTAAGAATATGGACAAATGCGCGAAAACCACACCCCTTCAAGTGATTATAAGAGACCTTCTTTCCCAACCATATTTTATCTAAAATACCTTAATCCAAGGAATTTGATGGCGAGAGATTGATAATATCATCAACAGTGCAGTCTTTACAACTTCTCCCCAATATGAGTTTGAGAGCTTCACATTAGACAACATACATCGAACTCTTTCGGTTATAGTTTGGTTCATTCTTTCAACAATACCATTAAGCTGACGTGTCGTTGAAGGTGTCTTCTTAAGTTTGATACCAAAATACTTGTAATAGTCTTTAAATGGACCATGGTATTCACCACCATTGCCAGCACGAACGCACTTTAATTTATTACCTGTTTGGCGTTCCACCATGGCATTGAATTCTTTGAATGACTGAACTACTTAGTCCTTGGTTTTCAACATGTACAACCACACTTTTCTCGAATGATCATCGATAAAGATGACAAAGTATAATACACCTCCAACAGATTTCTCGCTCATAGATCAAACATCAGTATGAACTAGATCCAATAGTTGTCTTCTTCTAGATATCGATTTGGATATGTGAAATAAAACTCTATGTTGCTTTCCTGCTAAAAAGTGTGTGCAGGGATAAATAGATTTATCTTTCAGCTTTGTTAGTAGGTCTTTTTGTGAGAGAATTTGTAACCCTTTCTCACTCATATGCCCTAACCTTTTATGTCATAACTCCAAGGAAGAATTATCATGAGCAATATCCCCCCCCCCCCCCCCCCCTTGAATAGGCATTCATGGGTGAAATATAAGGTATCTTCTTTCTTGTCCCAAGCGACAATCATATTACCATTAGCGAGCTTCCACTTTTCATCAGCAAAATAATTCATATACCCATCATCGTCGAGTCTACCGGCTGACATTAAATTAAGACGCATGTCAGGTACATGTCTTTCATCCTTCAACATAAGCTTACAATTGGTACTTGTCACCCGTTGATGAATATTTGCTAAGCCAACAAATTTGCTTGTGACTTGATTTTCCATTTTGACCTTACCGAAGTCACCGTTCTTATAGGATGAAAATGACCATTCATGTGGGGTGATGTGAAACGATGTACCTGAATCGACTATCAAAAAACTTTCATCGGAGGCTAAGTTAAAGTAGTTATGTTCTCCAATTATGAATATGTCACTTTCTTCTTCGGTGGCGAAAGCACTGGTGCTCGGATCATATTTCTTCTTTGGGTCAATTTGATCTGGCTTGACCCTAACATTTTTCTGGTCTCTCTTCAGATTTCGATATTCGGGTTTTCTGTGACCCGTTTTAACACAATAATAACAAGTGACGCTAGCTGTAAAACGAGATTTGGATCGTCCTTTTGACTTGTCACGCCCCTTGTTTCTAGACCAATCACGGTTTTCACTTCTATCTCTATTGACAACAACATTACCTCAGAATGTGTTGAAATTTCACGCTCCTTTATCTCGGCTTCTTCATTTAGAAGACCGTCAGCGACAGTATCCATGGTGAGCTAACCTTCAAGCGATGAGTTACTTAGCGTGACAACTAGAGTGTCGCAACTCTCAGGAAGAGAGCTTAGAAGCGTTAAGGCTTGTAACTCATCATTAATATTCATCTCCACCTTGGTTAACTGATTAACAAAAGCCCTTAAAACTATTCAAGCGCTCAATCATAGCTTGACCATCCTTGTAATCTAATTTTATAAGGCGCCTGGTAAACATCGACGACGTTTTAGGAAACATCGACGACGTTTTTCATAAAAAAGACGATAATGCCCTTAATGAATTATACTCTCTATCTCTCTTATCTCTCTCTTCTCTAATTCTTTAAAAATCAAAACAACTAAATTCAACTAAAACAATTAAAATCGTACAAGAACAACAATTTGACTAAATCCAACAACAACAATTTTCTTAAATCGCTTATCATGGGGGACGAACACTCTTCGGTATGTTCACATATTAATCAAATTTTACGTTTGTTAATTTTTTTTTTCCCGGAATCCGGTAATTGTTTGTTTATACTTATCTAACTTAATTGATTTACGTAACGTCTTAGTTAGTTAAAATTCAATTGCGGTTTTTAAAAAATAATTAGGAAAAAATACCATGGTTAGATGAAGAACTGGATGTCATGGACCATGGCCAGACATCCATTTCACACGTCTGACCATGGTGGGACGTGTGAAATGGAGGTCTGACCATGGTCAGACATCCATTTCACACGTCCCACCATGGTCAGACGTGTGAAATGGATGTCTGGCCATGGTCAGACCTCCATTTCACACGTCTGACCATGGTGGGACGTGTGAAATGGATGTCTGACCATGGTCAGACCTCCAGGTCACAAGTCCCACCATGGTCAGACTTGTGAAATGGAGGTTTGACCATGGTTTATGACATCCAGTTCTTCATCTAACCATGGTGAGATGATATCGTTTTTTTATAGTCATGATTAATAACATTTTACGTATGTAGCTCATGTTTTACTAATATATATTAATTATTTAATGTCTAATTAGCGACGTATTTGCATTGAACAGGACTCGTTTGAGGAATTTGGGAATAATAACACCGATTACAATCCGTTTTTTGAACCGACGTTAGGTTTTGTTACCCGCGATGATGCCTTTAATTGGGCGAGTAGGATTGCAATGGATCATGGTTTTGCTTTGGTTAAAGCAAATAATGGGGCAAAAAACAGAAGAAAAGACGGGTTGTTGGCATCTTACTTTCGATGTTCAAGGTATGGTAGACCTCCTGCAATTGATAATCCTGAGAAGCGTCGTGGGTCGAATAAGTGTGGATGCACTTTCCGGATCCGAGCCGTGCAGAACTACCCTCGGCAAGGTGACGATAGCGGTGCAGTTTGGAACATAATCACCGCCGAGGGTAAAGGGTTTCACAATCACGAGGAAGTGGTTTACAAGGATGGTGATCGTCATTTTGCGGCTTTGGATGACGAGGAGAAAGCGTATGTGAGACAACAGGTTAAGGCCGGTGTGCTTCCAAAAGACATCAAGAACGCTCTTCACCAAAGAACGCCGGCTAAACCTCAACCGTCAAATAATCAAATATATAACGAGACGAAGACGTTATATATTTGATTATATATATAACTTACATCCGGAGGACGAGGACGTTTTGCCACCTCCTATTAATGAGAACCCGAAAGGTCGTCCAAAAAAATCCACGACTAGGAACAAGTCGTCTTTCGAGCATAGTCAAAGGAAATATGGGACACCTAGCACCGATGGATCTACTGCTCGTACTCACTTATTTGGGGACTTTCCTCCAGGCCCACCAAACGCTCCGTTAGAAAGAAACTACACCGTTGGCCTTTTCTCAACTTGGTCTAAACGATACGGGGTACCGGAGGTGCTTTGGGGCCAGTTCGATGGTTGGGTAGATGTCGGTGACGATGGTCACTGTGGTTACCGGGTTATATCACATGCCCAATGGGGGCAAGAGGGCGACTACCTTCAGATGAGGATGTGGTGTGCCCGAGAGATTAGGAGCGACGACGTCTATAAGAACCTGTTCGGTACTCATCCATCCTCTACGACTGGTTTGACAGGCTGTGAGATTACATTGAGGCGTGCCGAGTTCTATCTTGAGATCCCATGCGGTACGGAGCATTGGATGTGTTCCGACCACTTACTTGTGTTTGCAACCACCTTCAACTGGACTATATGTGTTATCGGTCATTTCCGTCGCGACAATGGTGAGGAAATTTGGGGTGGTAGTTGTGAGACAATTTTACCACTTAGGGCTTTGGTTCCAGGTCAAAAACCCTTTGGTGTTATGTGGATTGTAAACTACCACAATCATTGGAGGCGGTTGCATTCAAGAGGGCCGCAAGATGATGTTGCCATGCCACCACTAGCTCCCGCTTGGCGGACTTATAGACACGAAAGTGTCAGTCATCTCGAAACTTTGTACCAGAGAAATATCGAGAACTGGAACGCTTGCATCGGATCCGCCACGGGAAAAAGTCGGAGACGTAGAAATGAAAGCACCGATGAAGAAGTTGCACGGAAATTGAGTTTCGGTTAAGCACTTTATTAATGGAGTCAAAATGTAATTGTACTTTTGATGAATATTTATGTAATGTTTGTTTTTTTAAATTTACGTTAATTTTTGGTTAAATATAGTTGACGTTGACAATACTCGAATAAAGTTGATATTTATTAATAAAGTACTCGAATAAAGCTGACATAAGTCTTAAAATTACATTACATAGAAGAAACGATTAAAATACCCATGTTGCAAACGAAACCATCATCACCACATTTTTTCATTAAACACACGCAGTCGGTTTTAGTAAGACTAATCAGTGGAGTAATCTGTTGATGAATATTCCTTTGGCTTGAATAACTCCTCCTCCAAGTAGCCGGTATAAATGTGATATATAAAAATTGGCTCCGGCGGGCCATGGAATATCTGACCATCACCCTGGTAACCCTGCATAAGCTGATGTAGTGTCATGGATGGAATGATGGTTTCACATCTTTTGAAAAATTCAATCAACTCCGCCTCGATTCTCTTTAGTTCATCCCTTTTCAGAAGGACAGATTCTAAACAACAACATAAAATGGTAACAACTAATTATGTAAGTAAACAAATGAAATTATAAGAAATGATATTATTAAGGTTTGAAATTAAAGTTGACAGAAATTTTACCTTTTGTTATATTCATTTCAGGAATATGAGGGTAATTTGTCTTATAGGGAGTACCCATCATTTGTGGCAGTGATACGAGATTAGGTTCATAACGGTTCATGAAATCCCAAATGATATTATTATTAAACACGATTAGTAAACGGCGAAATATGGAAGGAAACTCATTAACAATTTCATCAATTCTATTTTGTATGAAATTAACCTCTTCAACATCGTTCATAGGCATGATGGTAGATGAGGTTTTAGGGAGATAGTAGATGAGATAGTAAGTTTTGTGAAAAATGATGGTGGAGTGAGCTCCTTATATAGAGGTCAGGCTGGGAATTTGTTCCGAAAATGATGTGACAACTCAACTGACGACTTTAATAAAGTTCTGATCATGATGTGACAACTCAACTGACGACTTTAATAAAGTTCTGATCGTTGGGTAAAGGGTTTAAATAGACAAAATTTTAGGGTTTTCATGTTGTGGCCAATACAACAATAATATAAATAAAAGTAAATAAATCAACAAACCAATAAAAACAAATAACTAATTAAATAAAAGTTAAGTCAATACTACATAAAAACCGAAAAAAACAAATACAATACATAAATATCCGGTACTAGTTACCCTGATCATGGGTATCGTAGTACATGCTCATCTGACTAAACAAAATATCCAACTGCTGCTGCTGCATCTCCGGAGTAGGTAAACGATAGACTTCTGAGAACTGCCTACTAAGTGCAATGGCTACCTCTGGCTCAGCGTGGAAAGGTGGACGCATAAAATGAAGACGGTCCGATGGTGGAAAATAGAATCGGTGAGAAATATCATCGTACCATCTCTCATAGTCTCGAGATACCTCGAAAGGCATCGTAGCTCGTCGAGACCGACTCTTGAAGTTCACCAAGGAAGTCTCGTGGCCCCACATCGTATCGGGCTCCCGACCAAACTCCACATTATAACCGTTCTTTGCTGGACGGTACTCGGTACATGGGATAGGCATAGGCATCGGGATAGTCTGAATGTACCCAAACTGGCGCATACAACGATCAGGCTGGTACGGCTCAACAATGGACTGATATCGAATATAGCCGGAATAGCGAGAATATCTCGCAGAACTCGGCATACGCGTCCAATAAGGCGTCCATCTAACCTGCTCCCTGGTAAACCCGTCCAACCTAACACGCCACATCTGAAAATGGTCAATGTCGCCCTTAAACCGAGGAACGTGCCTCCAAGCATCCACCCGTGGCCTGCCCTCCAAATAATCTCCCCCGTGTGGCCGACACTGGGGGAAGTACTCGTAAATCCATGCCTGCAATAAGGGCAGACACCCACTAACACCGCGAGCCTCCCGTCGCGATGCCATGCCTAGCTGCCGGTACAGATATGCCAAACAAGCGGCACCCCAAGCATACTCTCCAACCTGCTCCAGATCATCAAGTAAGGGTAACAACTGAGCTGACACCCTATCACCAGACTTGTCCACAAACAAAGTCTGTCCCAACAACAATATCAAATAAGCACGTAGGGAGTCATGCTCAGTCCCTTCCTTGATATGAGCCCTCAAAGCTGACACCAACAAGCCACCACCCTTATATAACGGTGGTGCCACCTCTCCGGGAGGTTTGCCAAAAAAACCTGCCACGGCCCTCTTCAACCCCGCCTCCTCCCTCGAAGAACCGGCAACGGAGGTACCTCGAACAAACACCCTCGTACCAGTAGGCCGGATCCCAAGAATCTCCTCCACATCGTGAAGAGTAATAGTGATCTCCCCGAAAGGCATATGAAAAGTGTTGGTATCCGGCTGCCACCTCTCTATGAAAGCGCTAAGAAGGTTCTCATCCAAAGCTGTCGTGCAGCACATCGTCAACCCAGTCAACCCAGTCAGCTGAAACCTCCTAACAACATCAACCGGCACCTCCATGCTCCCTAACCCATCCACATAACTCAGCCTCTCGTAACACTTAATAAAGGACCTAGCCTCCTCGGTCTCAATCCAACTACTATATGCCACATGCCCCCCAAAACTGCGTAACACCGATATGTTACGGGGCCCACCAGAAACTGGGTCTCTAAGGAGCCAATCACTATCGCTGCGCGGCTTCTTCCGCGGCTCCCTCTGCGAACCATCATCCAACCTAGAATAGCGACCAAAGGAGTCCCGAGCTAACCTCTGAGACAACGGTACCTCCAATCTCGATAAAGGTACGGACCGCTGAACAATATCCTCCTCGCCCTCAGACTCGGTGTCCACCAAACCCTCGTCAACAATATCATCTTCCGCTTCCTCGTGACCATGAACAATCTCAGGAACACTACCTCCTACCTCCTCCGACCTCTCCATGTCAGAAATACCGCTACTAACGGGATTAGATCTACTACACCGAAAAACAATACGACGCTTTGAAGCCGTGACTCTACGGTTCACCGTACGATCTTCGGGAACCATAACGCTCTTTCCTCGATCACCCATCTGCATTTACACAATTAAAACATGCAAATAAGCGTTAATAATATTCCAAAAACATATTAGCATCGAAATAATTAAATTAATCAACTTAATTAACAAACTAAAAAAAAAATTTGGGTTAACCATGGACGGACTTTTAATCAAAAAATTCAAACCATGGTAGGATTTAAATTCTGGAAATCCCACCATGGCTGGACAACTAGATCACACGTCCCACCATGGTGGGATGAAAATTCTGGAATTTCCACCATGGTGGGACGTTGGATCTGGTTGTCCAGCCATGGTGGATTTCCAGAAATTTAATCCCACCATGGTAGGACAACCAAACCACACGTCCCACCATGGTGGAGAATGGGGAAAATTTTTTTTCCCCCATGGTTGGACGTGTGATTTGGTTGTCCAACCATGGGGGAAAATTTTTTTTCCTCCAAATTTCATCATATCGGGATGAAAAACTCGAAAATAAAACCGATTAATTCTATCTTTATACATATTTCTCATACAAATTACTAACAACAAATTACAAACAACAAATTACTAACAACAAATTACTAACAACAAATTACTTACAACAAATTACTACCAAATTGATTTTACAACAAATCTAACAAGAACAAAAACAAACATATTATGAAATAATTAAAAACTAAGACAAAACAAATTACAACAACTAATTACAACAACAACCAAATAACTACAACTTTAATTAATACAAAAACTAACAACAAACAAATTTAAACATAGTAAACACAAATACAAGAACAATATAAGTAGATCTACAAAAAAAAAAAAAAAAAAGAGAAGAAATACATACCGGAGCAGGTGGACGGCGGTCGTGCGGCGGGAAGACGGCAAGGGGGGACGGCGGCGGCAGTGGTGGCAGTGGTGGCGGTGGGCTGGCGGTGGCCTGGTGGGAGAGGATGAGTGTTTTAATTTAGTGGGTTTTGATGAATTTGGGAGAGAATGTGTTTAGAGAGATAAAGGAAAAGGGCAAGTATCGTCTTTTTTATGAAAAACGTCGTCGATGTTTACTAAAACGTCGTCGATGTTTTACAATCCGGTTAATGTTTGGTGCATCAATGACATTAAAATGCCTGGACGTCTACTTTCTATTCTTACCTCATTTTGTTCAACTGAATTTGGATGATACTAATTGTCTATTAAATTAGTACGTCAACATTTTCTCTCAAATAATAAACACGTTCCATTTAATGATCATGCAAATAGAAGAACTCAACAACCTCAATTTGGTCAAACCCTATACTCAAATAAATTCTAAAAACATTGAATAATTAATTGCATTAGCGTCACCATATGAATGAACTACGTAAACGTATGGTCGTCACTCGTATTAGAAAATTTTATTTAACCATCCGAGTATAGATAATTTACCATGTTACAAAATTTCTATAGTTGTCACTCGTATTAATAAATTATCATACAGTAATTTTATTTAACCATCCGAGTATAGATAAATGTATATTTATACTCGTACAAAGGCAAGACTAAATGAACTTTGTAAAGCTTGATAATCAATCATCTATCTATTATTATTATTAAAGTTCGTACCAAAAAAAAAAAAAAAAATTATTATTATTAAAGAAAGCTTTTTTCGAGCGATTATAGAGTCTCCAACTTTTCGAAAACACTTCAGCATTCCAAATTATACAAACTACCCATATAATTATATTCATGTATTTCCATTGTACGCAAAATTAGCATATAAAAAATTGGATGTATCCTACAACCTATAAAATATGAAATGTGATATACAATTATTCCATGCTCTCACAAAAATGGTGATGCACTACAACACCTAATAATATAATTAAATCTTAAGATTATAAAATTCTACCATGAAAGTTAGATTGGATAAAATTAATATACAGAAACCTAAACAAACACTATTACGTTAATATGTCTGTATATATATATACATGTACTTTCAATCAAAAATTAATAATCACCACTTCATGTTATATTGTTTTTATTTATGTTTCTTACTTTTGTTGTGTTTATTTATTTGAATCTTGCGGTTTATATTGTGTTTAAATCTTATTGTAGCATTAGTCTACAAATACGTTGTTTTTGCTTTGAATCAAATTATTAACTAATGATTTTCTGACAAGTCTTATCTATTTTATGTGTAGGTTAACATATATTACTCTGTATGATTCTGATGAAGAAACAACGATCAATATATAAATTATTCGGTAAGGTCGCTTTTGAATTTTAACATAGAGTAGCATAAATGTTTCATTTTCGGATTTATTGTGTACAAATGTATGTAGATAACGTTATTTTCTATGAAATTTCAATACATCTCAACTAACTTGGATTTAAGTTTGCATTAGTTTGTTGATTTTTTTCAGTAGTTAATTGAATATCACCTTTTTTGTAACTACTTCAATTCTGAGATTTTGTTTGTATCATTAAGAGTCTCTCATATGAAAATCCGTACAATATTACATTGACGACATGGTCGACATCATCCAGATTAACGAAATTGTTGTTTTTTTGTTTTGGCCAGAGTCCTTACCCAAAAAAAGAATTTGCACTCTCTACGACTAATAACTACTCCGTATTACTCAATATCAATATATCAATATATAGTTCCTACTCCTCGCTTATAAGGCTATAACAATATTATTTCTAAGCCTGGTGTTATAGAGAGTCAAGCTTCATGAAACACTCTCGAAAAATATTAGAATCAAACTTCTATGAACTACTAATATATTTTTATTTTCAAATATTTAATTTGAATATGAGATAAAGTATAAAATATATTGTTAAAAAGAAAAAGATGTTGTACGGTTTATTACAAGTAAAGATTAGAGATATGGAGATTTTTGCACATAGAACTTCTATCTTCCTTTGGGGCTATTCGTCTTAACTATTACGTATACTAGACTATTAGTAGTAGTATACTCTTATATGATAAGCATACAAAAGTCCAAATTTACTCCATATACATAGATAGATGGGGTTCTTCATGCTTATATATTAGCCTGTTTTATTTATTATTCTATATTCTGCACTTAACACATATTCCACTATACATTAGAACATGAAAGGATTATGAACTTCTTTTACGATAAGACCATATAATCAATTATTCAAAGGGAAAATGTTATTAATACCCTCCATTTGATCAGGTTTAACATAATGACTGCCATGAGAAGTTAGGACCAATGAAACCGAAGTATTATTCCCTCCTTTCTTCAATATTTGTTTACCATTATTTTTTCGAGAGTATTTGAATTAAAAGGTAAACAAATAATATAGACACAGGGAGTACTAAACTCAAACACCATGTATGTTACAGATTTGTTTTTTGTTACATTGACGAAACTCTTACAATTATTTCAAATCAACGAAATTTATACACTTTAGTAACAACCGCTAGATATCTTAGAATTTGAATTGACATATGGTTATAACGACACGTATGTTTCTACTACCATAAGATATACAATGAAACTTTCGTAGTATAAAATAGAGTATTACTCTAAATTAGAAGTCTACACACATGTATAAAATAGTAACAATGCTTTACCTCAATTGGGGTATCAAACTTATCACGAGTATGGATACTCTATCAAAGAATGTGTTATAAGAAGTGGAAATAGAGTCAAAGTAAAGTTCTACTTCAATTGCCATTTCAAACGTTGTTTATCATTATTTTGGTGACTAACAAATGATTCAACTTATAAAATACAGAGTTACTTTTTCAATTGATGAAAAGTTATTGTTCACATATATTCCTCAGTATGGTTGTGTACTTTTGAACTGAAAAATATTAAAATATTTATGGGAGCATATTATTTTAGGAACATCAGATCGAGTACGTATGAGACTCTAACGATGTCACCTCCCCTAAATTACCTAGAACATAATATAAATGGGATAAACTTTAAAATTAGTTGATCAAGATGTTATCAGTCCATCACAACCGCTTTATCATTTACTTATATTATATATACACTATAGAGCACTATAAATAGGCTCGTGCATCGCACGCGCATTAAATCTAGTATATATTTAAAAGAGGCTTTTTTCGAGGCACGTGAGTGGTTCCCCTTTATAGGAACTCTTAAAATAAAAAATAAATTCATACATATACTTTCCAAGTTATGGTTGAACTCTTAGATTTTTATTATATTTTTTAAAAATAAATTCATACATATACTTTCCAAGTTATGGTTGAACTACGTAAACATTTCTTGCTTTGTGATTGGGTGCTTGAATTAAGGAAAGAAGAAAACAAAATTGACACACCACCTCTTTCCTCCTAATTAATTACTATCTCTCATCCTTTTACTCTCTCATTCGTTCTTATTCCAGGAAAATTAATTTTAATATCCTGTACTTTAGTTATTCTACAAATATCTACATTTTAAATGTTATACAAGTATACAATTATATTGTATACAACAATTACATACAAACGACTATGCAAAAATTACATGAAAATATTACAAAAAAAATAAAAACTTCAATTCATGATAATCACCATCCCGATTCTAATTGTTGATATCATATCATATCATTCATGTACACCAAAAAAAAGTAGATTAACGAAAAATAATATTAATAATAGCCAATTGCGGGACAATTTTTTGAAGGATTAAAAAAATTAGTATCGTCTTTTAAAACAAGACGTGCGAGACAGAATCATTATCATTATTTAAAATGGTAACTATAACAAAAATTGAATCATTATACAAGTACAACCCTTTGAAACTCAAGTAATATTCTTATTGTTATACTTTAAATCATATTTAGAATAAAAATAAAAAATATACAATTAAAGATTACGGAGACACAAGTATTAATTAAAAGGGTGTTTTTCGAGAATAGTATCGGGTTTAAAAATAATTAAGAAAAAAATAATTAAAAAATAAATATACGCGTACAACTTTTTGAGACTAATTATTATTATTATAAAAGGCGGGTTTTTGGTAATAACTTTATATATATATAGTTAAAATATTATACAAGTACACCTTTTTAGACACGATATAAATTTAAACAAAAAAAGGGAATCTAATAAAATTTTAAAATAGGAATATTTTTATAATAATTTCAAGGTTAAAAAAACGTTAGGATTTTTGAGAATAATATAAAAATGATACATGCATAACCCATGGGTTAGTGCATACAAATAACAAAATAAAATAAATTAGACATAAAAAAATATGATCGAACAAAGTTAGCCCATCATACTTTTATAAAAACAATCAATTTATATACATTGATATAGTATAATTAATTTACTTCAAAATAAATAAATAAAAATAACAAATCAGATGACAATTGTTTGTATTTAACATGCTAAATGATGTTGTAACTATAAAATAGTAAAAGCTTATTTATATGTTCAATTTATATGGCCGCACAATTTGTCACATGTCCTAAGTTAGTAAAAGAGGATAACATTTACAAATGGAGTAAAAAATATAGACCTAGAGTGATCGAACGGGATAACTTATTTGAACAATAAAATCCTAAAATTGAAATTTAGAATTTACTTTGATGTTATTTGTTGTTTAAATCGCTTAATTTACTTTAAAGTTAAAAAAAGACAATTTTTAATGTGACATGCTAAAATACATGTAAAGGAAGGAATGATGTAATGTAATACCCGTGAAAATTCACGGGGTTGTTTTTAAAAAAGATAATTATGAACTATGACATAATTGTGATGTAAATATAATTAATTTATTAAATTATAATTTATTTATATACAAATTTTATACATTAATCACAACTTTTAGAGATTTTAGAGATAATGTAGCGTTGCGGGGTGATGAAATAAACAAAAATATGGTTAATATAATTGACAAGTATGATAATCCTAACTAAAGAGGAATCATTTAGAGGTTTCTCATTGGTTCATTAAAATGGGAAAAAAAGGTCTTTTATTTAGGTAGTGGTAGGGCCCATTAATTGAAGATGTTTTTAATTAATTGAATGCATGTTTTCTACGTAATAACCAATGCTAACTATTTTTCATCTCTTTTGATTTAGAGAGCTTAGGTATATGGATGATTATAAAATTATAAATTGGCAAATAAAATTATAAACTATCATATAAACTACAATGAAAAACCTACACTAAATTAGTGTGAAA
Organism: Heliosperma pusillum; assembly: GCA_022085475.1. Taxonomy (NCBI): domain Eukaryota; kingdom Viridiplantae; phylum Streptophyta; class Magnoliopsida; order Caryophyllales; family Caryophyllaceae; genus Heliosperma; species Heliosperma pusillum. The sequence continues at coordinate 106,012 of JAIUZE010073257.1, forward strand.
ATAACATGAATATTAAAATGAAAAAAAGAGATTAAAAAGCCGTACTCAAACATATATTTTTTTGTAATATAAATATTGCAATATTAATATGATTATCTCTTTTAAAAACTATCCAGAATTCAATTTTAGTCTGACTTGGGTATAAAACAAATTTTTAAAAAATCCATGGAAAAAACCCCTCTTTTCGGACGTCTTGGTACCCAAGAATATCACATCATTACTTTTGAAAATAAATATATTTTCCAGTGATAACTCAAAAATTAAATCATATTAGCAGCCAAAAAAATTATTTCGGTGAAAAAACGTACCTGAAACGTGCTGCCAAACAGAGTCTTACATTGAAATTACTTGGCCAGGTCTATCCACAAATTCTTGTTTGTGACGGGCAATATCCGTCACAAGCTTGCGACGGGTACCACTTCCCCTCACAAATGACCCATTTAAGGGAAAAGGGGAAGCACATGGGGGGTGCCCCACATGTTCCCTCTACCCATTTTGTTAGAGGAAAAACCCGTCGCAAAGTCCGACCCACCACAAGGGAGACCTACTGAGGTCTATCACACAACGCTATCGATTAAAAATTATAATTTTGTTTAATTACATAAAATTCCCTTAATTTCAGTTTTTATTATATAGGATTGATTGATGCATGTAGCCAAGAAATTATGGTAACGGTGGCCGCTTTTGCATATTTTATTGGCAAAAATTAAGATATATTAATGTGTTTTTTCAAAACTTTAATTGACCCATTTTTCATATCTTTGGCAAAAAGAGTATGAAAAATGAATAATATGTCTCTTGTAAAAAGGTTATTCTACAATAGTGAAGTTGACAACAAATTCGTAAAATTATCAATAATGATGTGATGTACTCCGTATAGTTTATCTCATTTCTTGAAGAAAACGATTTTCAATATTATGTGAAATGTTCGCATTAAATCTACATTATACGGAGTATAACATCAAGAACATTTCTTCTTTTTGAAATATTGGATGCTTAATTTAAGGAGAATGGAAAGCAAATGGGTCATAGAAGTATTTCCTCTCATTTGAGACTAATTATTATTATTATAAAAGGCGGGTTTTTGGTAATAACTTTATATATATAGTTAAACGTAGTTTATTTTCGCAGTACGAATTTTACTCATTTCAGTACATTTTGTACCTAACTTTCCATTTTACTACCCTTGCCTAAAAAAATCAAATTTAATTCTCTCTACCTTCTTTCTAATCTTAGATCCTTAACTTTCTTCTACCTCCTTCAAATTATTCAATTATGAATGATTATTATTGGAATGTCGAACATATATCTAATTCACTAAACCATAATCAATAATCAAATTTACTCATTGTTATAGTTTTGTATCTATTTTTAATTAGGTTTATGTTTAAATTATTTATGGTTAATTGGGGCAATAAAGTAGAAGATTGAATTAAGGCTGAAAGCCACCATAATCAAAAGATAGCGCATCAGCTTGTCTTCACTAATCAAGGGCCACATACATATGCATTACAATTAATGATCTACCAAATACAAAGTCATAGTCCATGTCAAATATTTGCAAATTTAGGGTCACGATATGATATTTGGTGGTGGTATTAGGTGCGACTTGCGAGGAATAACAGGTTGTTAAGGTCGATGGTGCGGTCGGTATTAAATACCAGTAGTGAAGGCCGGTGGTGAGCGGTCATGGTGTAGTTGTATGGTTGGGTGGAGGGAGGGGGCGGTTGGTTTACCGGACATGTTCTTTTTTAATAATTTGTCTATGTAGTACATGACTACATGAGTGCGAAGTTGAGAGGGAAAATGAGGGGGGCAATTTGGTAAAATGTGTACTAAAAAGAGTAAAATGTGTACTACGTAAATCAACACCCATAGTTAAAATATTATACAAGTACACCTTTTTAGACACGATATAAATTTAAACAAAAAAAACGGAATCTAATAAAAATTTTGAGAATAATATAAAAATGATACATGCATAAGTCATAACCCATGGGTTAGTGCATACAAATAACAAAATAAAATAAATTAGACATAAAAAAATATGTTCGAACAAAGTTAGTCCATCATACTTTTATAAAAACAATCAATTTATATACATTGATATAGTATAATTAATTTACTTCAAAATAAATAAATAAAAATAACAAATCAGATGACAATTGTTTGTATTTAACATGCTAAATTAATTGCACAATCGTTTAGCCTTTAACATGTTCAATTATTATTTTGTTGTTTTGGGTCTAACATATCATATACCTTTATTCAATCCTCCGTATAATTCTAACAAAATACGACTGTATATATATAATATTTATATCTTATATATAAGCTGAAACGAGACGACAATTTTTGCAGTTCTATTAACAACGTTGTTATTACGACCCGTGCAATTATTGCACGGGTTTAAAACTAGTATATATATAAAAGAGACTTTTTTTATAAACCTACAATTTTTTAAGTCTCTTAATCATTGTTTTGGATAGCTCCAAATGGAATTATAATAGTCACAATAGTTAAATTTACATTATTAAAAATTAATTTAGAAAATTATCATAAATAATAATTTTGATGATAAACTACTTAATGTGTTATTAGTCTCACATTGAAAAATAATGTATTTGTGGAAAATATATATACTAATAAGTATGATTATAAATAGGAGTCATTTAGTCTCTTAAGTATTGGTTTAATGAACCTTTAAAATTTTGTATTATTAATTCCACAATAGTGAAATTTACATCATCAAACTTAATTTATAAAATTTAGGAAAGTATCATATATAAGTAATAATTTTTATGGTGTACTACTTAATAACTTATTTGTCCCGCATTGAAATATAATACAAGTGTGATAAATATATTACGTATAAATAGTATATTGTCTCACATCGATCATAAAATTATCATAAGTTAGGGTGATCCTATTATTATAAATAAGATTCATCCTTGGAACTTAGATATCAACCCATAATCTTTTGAGTCTCTTAAATACTATTTTAGAGAGCTCTTAAAAATTTGTATTCACATTAGTGAAACTTCCATCATCAAATATTAATTTAGGAAAATATCATTAAAAAATAAAGTGAAAATTATTTTATTTATCTCAATATACATTTCCTATATTATATTCAAGTGGTGTTTATAATTTCTATCTAAAATTTTGTACATTCAATTCACAAAAATATTGTGAAAATTAGTCATCTTTCATATTCACCCAAAATCTTTTGAATCTCTCAAGTATTATCTTTCAGAGATCTTAAAAGTTTTTATTATTATTTCTACCTTAATGAAATTTAGGTCATCAAAATTAATTTAGAAAGTATCGTATACAATAATTTTAATGTTAACTATCAAATATGTTATTTGTCTCACATTAAAAAGTAATCAAGTGTGGTGAATATACTATGTATAAATAGAAGAATTGTCCCACATCGGAGAAATATCATAAGCTGGGATGATCACGCGATTATAAATAAGAGTCGTCCTTGATACTTAGAGATGAACCCAAAGTCATTTAAGTTTCTCAAATACTCCCTTCATCCCGGTCATTTGTTTGCCTTTTTTTAAGGAGTATTTTAGTTAAAGGCAAACAAATGATTAAGCCGAAGAGAGTATTGTTTTAGAGAGCTCTTAAAATTTTGTATTAATTATAAAAATAATATAATTAGATTCGTGGTAAAAAAAATGATATCATTACAGTATAGAATATCATATTATTTGCATATACTTTGTGTAATTCTTAGTATGTTATATATCTCACATTGAAAAATAATGTATGTGTGGTGGATATACTAATAACTATAAATAGTAGAATTGCCCTATATCGAACAATTAGCATAAGATGCGGTGATCAACCCAAAATCTTTAGAGTTTCTTAAACATTGTCTTAGAGAGCTTAATTCTTAGGTACTTTGAATCATTTTTCGAGTCATAATATAGATCAAATATAACTTGAGTCCCCCGACAAGGTTGGTAACATATGTTTAAAATAGAATAAGTTGAATCAATATATCAATATTATTTTTTAAAAAATTACGGAGTATATTTTATTATAGTCTTAAAACTTCAAAAATTTATTTTTATAAGTTAACTATTATAGGAAAATTACGAAAATAACATCAACGTAAACCCGTGCATCGCACGGACATGAAATCTAGTTTTACATTATTTTAGATGTATATATGATCTTCTTATCCATTTCAACATTTTTGTAATTTTTTTTAAATATCATCAAAAAGCATGACAATACCACTCATAGATAGTCAATTATTATTTTGAGGAATTATTAGTTTGCCACAACATTTTTTGTTCCATTATAACTCAATTATTCCCTTCCACAATAGTACTCTAGCACTATACTCAATAATTTTCATATAGGAACAATAAATATGCAAAGTTAACATATAAATTCATAGCTCGTCTTATTGAAAATGGAAACTATTCGTCACAAGCTGGATACAGATAATGCCCCTCTTATAATATGCAAGTGGAAGGATAAGTGGGGTAAGCCGGATACAGATAATGTCCTTCACTTGCTCATTATGAGAGGGACACTATCCATCTTCAGCTTGTGACAGATAGTGTACGTCTTTAATAAGAAAATGAGATAAATCCATGACGTGCTACAGTTAACCAAACTTCAAACTCCAATCCACCAACATTCTCTTGTTTATTAGGTCTCAAGTTGTTGACCTATCTATTCCTCTAAACTCTTAAGCCACCTTTTTTTTCTTAACAATTATCCGACCACCACCAATTTAAGATAGATAGGAAAAGGAATTAGGTATATTTCATATACGGTGTAAAACCATCTTACATTCTTACATTTTACCTACATCATTTCATAACTTATTTATTAACTAGTCATATTTTACTGTTGTCAAAAAAAATATTTTACTACGGTTGTTTATCTTTATTTGATAGTTTTCACTGTAATTTATCATAAAAATATTTTATACAACATCAACTCTGATTTCACATCGAGAAAAATAAAGACAAGAGTGAGGAATGATCATACATTAAATTGAATGAATTTTTCCATTTTAGGTTTTTTTCTTCTGTTATCTGCATTTATATAATTATATAACTCACTATTGTTTCTTTTTTAATTCTCCTCAAATATTCTAAAAATCAATGTAATATCAAATACTCTATTTGATGCTATAATTTCTTGAAACATATATCAAAATTGTCACATCTCTTATATTTATTATGAGACTCTCTCCCTTGACCGAAACAACTATTTTTGAATAGCTGTAATTACAATAAGAATATGTATGGGTTTTAAAAAATAAGCTAACAGATTTTAATTTCTTATGAAAATAATGTCTCGCAAATTTTTGTAAAAAAAACAAAAAAATCATATATTAATAACGAAAATATGATTATAACATGTTATCTCAAAATCACTCAAATGTAAATATTACCAATTCAATTCATTGAAATATTGCATGAAAGAAGTAATCCATTACTTAAATCTTGACATAACTCAACTCCTCCACAAAAACATGACAAGAAAATACAAGTGAGCATAACATGGCAACATCTATCTATGATTCAACAACCTTAATATATCCTCATCTAAATCCCAAATAATACTTAATTCTTTCATTTTCACTTCACATTCTTCTCATATAGATTACATAATTCATCCTTAAAATCATTCCAAAAATGTTCATACAAGAAACTCCATCAATTTCAATGGAAAGAGCAAGAAAAATCATAAGAAAAGCAATCCATACATTTCTACAACACTACCAATACTTCACCATAATACCTACATTCATAGCTCTTCCTTTCTCAATCTCATTACTAATCTCACAATCACTCATACCACCCTCTTACACTCTTCTCCCACCCATCTCCGGCCGCCTTATTTCCCTCTTAAACACCGCGTGGTTCCCACATTTCGACCACTTTTTCTCCTTCGTCGCTCTTAAACTCTCCCAAACTATCTCTACATTTATTCTAACCCTACCTTTTTCCATCTCTTTTCTCCTACTATCTAAGGCCTCAATTTTCCATTACTTTCAAAACAAGAAAAGCTCATGTTTTCTTTCACTTTACCATACTTTAATTACAACCCATCTATCCAATTCCTTGTTCATTTTCGCGGTGAATTCTACTTGTTTCTCCCTCTTTTTCTTAACCATCAACTTTCTACAAGACTTCAATCTCCAAACCTCAAACTCGGTTTTTTTCTTCACCATTTTAGCCATTATTTTCTACTTAATTGTGCTTGGAAATGCCATTGTTGTTTGTAATTTGTCATTAGTTTCCTCGGCTTTAGAAACCGAAAAAACCTCAGGGTTTATGGCAATCTTAATAGCATATGTTACGATAAAGGGTAAAACCACGACTGCACTCGCTTTAGCCGTGCCTATTAACTTAGGCATGGCTGCCATTGAGGCCTTATTTCATTATAGAATTGTAAAAACTCAAGACACACATCTATGGTTGATGGCAATTGAAGGTGTTTTCATAGCTTACCTTTACTCAATTCTCTTGGTTCTTGATGTTATTATAAGTTGTTTTTTCTACCAAAGTTGTGTTAATGATACATTTCGACACGACGACATTGATGAAGACTTGGAGGTTGAGGATTTATGGTATTATGATACTGTGGACATGGAAAAGCTAAAGAGATTGGAAGAACAAGAAATATAACTATGTAATTTACTTGGAGCTTGAGGTACTGAGGTAATGTTGTTGCATTATACGGAGTATTTCACAAATGATGTTCAATTGGAGGGTAGTTATTGTGTACAAAGAAATTAAAAAAAGTTGAAAATTTACAAAATTACAGCGGATAAAGATTAGCAATATGAGTGATCTTACATGCATGATCATGAATTAAGGGGTATGAATTTATATTAATTTATCAATTTGTTTATATTACTTGTGGAAATGTATATAAGTTATATGTTATAAAAGCAACAGCCGATTATTGTAATTTCTTAAACAATTTAATATAAAAACAACATATGCATGTTTGCCACAATATTACTAGCTAGTAACTAATACTCCTTCCGTCCCGGTTAATTGTTATACTTTTATTTTGGCACCAAGACCAAGAAAAGAGTGGAGATCATTTGTAGTTTCACTTATTGGATGGCAAGTGGACAGTAATCTCATTGCATGATCAAATTACTCATAGATTACCTTCATGACAACAATTGATTGAGACACCCTAAAAAGTAATAAGACAACAATTGACCGAGACGGAGGGAGTAGTAATCTAGTAACATGTCTCGAATATAAAAAACAGACAAATAATCGAGACAATTGGAGTACTACTTTGCATCATTTTCAATGATTTTCTATATAGACTTGTTTGCATTTTTTGCAAAATAATAAGCATGTAGCTTGCTATTAAAATTGCAACATTTAGATGCAGCTTAAAAGCTTAATAGTTTAACCAAGCTACATAACTTATAGTTAAAAAACCAAAAGGTAAATTTTCTAATTAAGTAAGAGTTTACCCATACAAACTATTACTCCCTATATCCCAGTAAAAATTTACACTTACTTTATTTTGTAAAAGCAATTAGTGGAATGTTATTGTTTAAAAAATAGGTTAACAACTTAAATGAAGAATAATAAAGCTGATCTCCTACATATTTTGCGCATGCTCAATTACCAAAGGATTAAACAATTTAGCATTTATAAGATGTGTCGGTCGTAGCAACTGAGGATTTCATGATGATCTAGCTTGCTTCAAATCCAAGTTTTTGTAGGCTGCGTATGAATTTCATAATCAATCATGTTGCTTTATTATGTCAAATACTTATAATCACACCAAAAAAAATGATTAGATGAGCCAGCTACGACTGAAAGGTACATGGAGGGGAAATCTTGATGTTTGATGACCAGTTAATCATGTTCGCCAAATTTCCAATGTTTGTCTTTACAATTCTCATACTCAGCTCACCTCTAGCAGAACTAATACCGATCTCATCCAATCCAACCCGCATGTTTATGCACATCTAGTACCGATCATTATCCTTGCATAACTTTAAGCAAAAATTCTCATTTCAAACGGATATTATCCGTCTTAAGTTTACGAAATTACCCTACTTATAATCTAAATAAGCTAAAAGTTGTCTTTATTACCACCACTGAATAATATTTGACTCATCTTAAGATTTAGACAGATAGTACTAGTCTTAAGCAAGACTTACTGAACTTTAAGACAGAAAACTAAACCGGACCTTGGTAATCCCGAAGGGTAACTCACACATTACCCAGAAAGTCAGAACCTATAATTTCAGCCATTTCTAGAGAAGCAGGTAATAAGTTGAGCATCCCATCCCTTTCACCCCAAGTCTACCACAACCATCTAACTGTGAGTGACTTACCATCGGTCCGGGAGAATTTTCCAAACATAGCGCCATAAATTAACAGATACTATAAACCAATGCTGATTCCAAAGGGAAATAAAGACTAAATTACAAACCAACCCTGTAAGATAACAAGATATGCACACAGCATAATGCACAAGTTATCAGAATCCCAGATAATATACCCAAACAAGAACCAATGCAGTAGTCACAAACATCAAAACAAAGCATTACAACCATCAAATCGGTACCAACTTAACAGCCAAGCGATTGCCAAAACACACTAAGCATATCAAGTCACCAAATGGTCTATAGATCAACGCGATGAGCAGTGAATGTTGTCTAGATTAACTATTAGGCTTCATTTGAACCACGGCCCCCGAGATACGACGAGACTACTTGCCACCACCAACTTCCTTGACGGCACAGATCTGCTCTTCTCCCATTGCACACATGACTGACAGAATCTGGTCCTTGCCCGCCTCAAACCCTTCCTTCATCTGATCGCATTAAACAAACTTGGGTCAGATAAACAATCCATGGTGACCAACACAGCCAAACCAGAATAACAGGTCCTTCAGGTCATATTCACGGGTAGTGGCTATTAAGATTTTTTTTTGTTCAACAAGAATCGTCACATATCAGGTCGGAACATATGAGCCTTGTGAGGCACGGGATTACTTTGGGTTTGATCATTATGGGTTTGTGTTTGGCCATATAGAATGGGGTGAGTTTTGTCCAAGGGACAACTCAAAACAGCCCCAGGAATCGAAGAAATTGTTAACTGTAGTAAAAGGGTAAGAAAGAGAACTCACCGTCTTCACCAGGGCATCATCGGAAGGAAGCTTAAGATCATCCTTAGTGTCACCATTGTCAGTCAGCAAACTCACCTGCATTCAATGTTTTAAGATAATATGGTCAGAAGTCAGAACTATCTAACCCTGGATACACAATGGCCTAGTTACAAGTATTAATTGTTCCTCCAACCAAACAGGCAACCGATATACCATACATCTCTCCAAATAGATGTAGATATACGTTAATGAAGTTGTAATAACTGATATAAAAAAAATTGTACAGCAGAGAATCAATTATTTACAAAAATGTCGTTATTGTACAATATTGTGAGAAAATATCAGTCACGGTAGCTATCTTTTGGCAGACCCATCATATGACAAACCCAAGTCAAATCAGGACAGTATAAATGGGACAAAGGGGTTCAGTAATCAGTAGGCAAAGAAACAACTTACAAAACCATCTTCAGTTATATCAAGCAGCTGGTAGTCGACACGGTTGACATGTGGAATCTGCATTAATAAAAAAATTGTCAGCAGAGGACTTGGACCAAAGTTTGGTTACCGATGACTCGATGAGAAGTTGTAAGAAAGTTTCATACATCACAATTGTGGGATGACGGCACAATATCTTCCAGCTTTTTCCCAGTGAAAATGTCAATAGCAACAAAGTGACACTTGGCATGACCGTGCTTACCAGTCTTGGAGGTAGAAACCTCGACCACCTGTGAGAAACACGATACAAGTCAAATGAGTTTGAGTCAATTATTATAACCAATTACTATGAACTATTCACAAACACCAATTTTATACATCACCAATCACCAATGTATAAAGCCAGAAATATCAAAAATACAAACAAGGGGAAAGCGAGAGGGGAAAATTGGAAGCAAACAAGAGCATTTGGGGAATCCTCTTAACGCTTGAAAGTCAACAAGCTTACATTCCATCTTTAAAAAAGATCATGCAAAAGTAATTCAAAGAAAAAACTATGGCCCAACAGAGGCAGGGTTAAAAGCAATGATGATCAATGAGGACCACTAACAACCCTTACAATACAAGTATATGACTTAAAAAAAACCATTAGAAAGTAAAGCTTATCCGCCACCAAAGAACAAACCATTATAAATTCAAAATACATCAACTTTTCACCACGGCAATGTTATCTCAGATGAGACTGTAAGCAACAGAAACAGTATAACTCAACTTTGACAAGAAAAGAGAATCCTATCCCACGACCATAGATTCACCCGTGCAACGTTCAATAGTTCAAAGCTCAAATGCCTCAATATATTAACTATTAAACACTCTGTTCACTATACATCAATTTGAAACAGTGTAACATCATTACCTAACCAGAAAAAAGGATCGCCAATAGTAATCCACGACCATAGATACACCCATGCAACATTCAATAATTCAACGCTCAAATGCCTCAATGTATTAACCATTAACCATTAAACATTCTGTTCACGGCAGATCAATTTGAAACAGTGTAACATCATTACCTAACCGGGAAGAAGGATCATCTATAGTAGTCCACCATCATTGTCCTAAAGTTATTCCTAAACACCCTTTCAACAAACTAATCTACCATCTCGGAGTTGATCATAAAAATTTCAAAGAATCAAATTGTTCCATTTACCCATAACTAATAATCCTAAGATAAACTATCAAAACCTGACCAGGAAGTAGGATCATCTATAGTAGTCCACCATCATCGCCCTCAAGTTATTCCCAAACGTCCTTTCGACAACCTAACCCACCTCTCGGAGTTGATCATAAGAATTTCAGAAAATCAAATTGTTCCATTTACCCAACACTAACAATTCTAAGATACACTGTCAAGAAAGACCTAAGATAATACCAAACCATCACCTGCACATTAAAGATAACCTCATTTCCGACAACCGAAACCGTCCCAATCATTCATTTACCTTTGATTAGAGTAATCCTCACTCACTCACACAGAATAAAAAGTAAACAATAGACAGAGACTCAAATTAACCCACCATAATAAATCAATAAACCCACCATAATAAACACATCAACCACTCAAATTAGCCCAATAAAAATACAAATCAACAAAAATAATCAAAACAAAATAACATCAAATAATCAAAAATCCTAAATCAACAATATAAAACATCAATAAATCCACCAAAAGAAACATATCAAGCACTGAAATAAACCAATTAATAAAAAATACAAAATTACGAAAACAATCACATCAAAACAATCATAACAACCAAAACCCCTAAATTCAAAACACCCCATCAAATATTCCAGATCTGGGAAACAAAGATCTGATACTATAACAACAAATCAAAACAAACCCATTTAAATTCGGATAAAAAAAACATGAAAAAATGAAAAAAGATTGGACCTTGCAAGGACGTTGTTTGATGACGATGTGACCATTTTTGCGGATTGTACCAGCTTGTTGTGGGTAAGTCTTGGATGCTCCTGCATCTGCTGATGATTCGAAATGATGATCGTCGTCAGACATTTTCTTGATTCTTCTTCTTCTGGAAAAAAAATTGAAAAGATTTGTGCGATTTTTTATCAAGGAAGAAGAAGAAGTAGTCTTACGTCTTGACAAAAATTTGATGGTTTTTATATTCTTCAGTTATAGTGTGAGGGCGGCGGGTTTTATTCGGATTAGGGTTTTTGGGTTCTTACTCTTTCGAGTCATTTGGTGCTACCGTGCTACAATTTGGTTTCGGATTCGAGTCGTAACTAGGGATAGCAATGGATTTTAGTACACGATTTATATTTGTCGAAAGTTTTTTAAATTGGAAAATGGTAAGTTGAGAGTAAACATTTGGTACTAAGTCCAATTAAATCTTAATTTTTAATTGACATTGGAAAGTAACTTAAATTAATAAAATACAAATTTGTTCTCCCCGGACTCGACTAGATACGGTTATTTTCTCCCCTCTCCAATAAAAATTGAATGGTAATTCCTACTTTCTCATGCCTTACCAATTTACCATATAGGCTAGCTAGTAGCTACCAGCTTACCAAGGTACAACCGTCAAGGGCAATATGTTCCCATGGTAATTCACCTCTATGTCAAATTTTTTAAAAACAAGTGAAACTTTTTACTTACCACCTAGTATTTAGATACACAATACTTTACAAATTATCACCAAGTAGTTCATTAACTACTACTAACCACCTACATTACAGTAAATGTATCTGAACTCATTAGGAATCTTGCACAATTTCAAAGAGAAATCAGTATTGTCTTTGACTTTGAGTTGTCATAATCTTTCCACATTATACAACTCAGCCATCCTCCTTCTCCCGACAGTGCCCCATCGCCACCTCATCACCAATTCACCACTAATCTAAGAACTGACACCCCAATTACGGTCGTAACACAACCCCAATAAGATGGGATGTGCACTTTTGGGTCATTATTATGTCCTTACTTAAGCCCAAATATTCAAGGCCTTATTACTAATGTGGTAGGTGGAATCACTTATATAAACATATCATAAACTCCTAATTTTCCCGATGTGGTACAACTTTCCTCACATCTCACAGGGTGTTTATAGTCGACCACTAACCTAATTTTCAATATTTCTCTTATGAAATCCCTTTATCTAAGGATAATGGATCCAAATTAGTTAGTCACTTCAGTCTACAAAACAAACACTTCCACCCACGACAAAAGGAGCAAAGATAAAAAAAAATTATGGTTATTCCACGTGTAAAACCGAGGTAATGGTGACAATGGCAGCTTGGAGGTCGACTGGTGGTGAGGGTTGGAAATTCAGGGGTGTGATGGTGGCTATGGGTTAAATATGCATAGGGTGGTATTGAGGTCGTGGTTAGCTTAGGTGGCGGTAGGATGATGAGAAACATACTCCCTCTTAGTCGGTCATTTCTTCCCTTTTTTCTTATTGTGTAAGTCGGGTTTTCTCCCCTTTTTCCCTTTTTGAATATGGGTTTGTGTGGTCTAAATTCATTTGTATGTGGGTAGTGTTTTTTGTGTGGTCCAAATTTATTTTCTTAATTTTTGTGTAAAAGGGAAAGACGAAGAAATGAGTGACTAGCAGGGAGTATATTTGAAGGGATTATTAAAGTTTTAGGTGAGTAGTGAGGTGGTGGTCACTGGTCAGGAGATGTTGGTAAGTAGATGATGGGACACGCGGCGAGCTGGCGGGGGCGAGCAATGCTTTGAGTTTGATTTTGGTGTTGGTGGTGGGGTAACATTTTGGCAATTTGATGTTGATGGTGATTAATATGAATTAACATTTGATGTTGATGGTGATTATGAATTAATTGGTGAGTAATGATGTTTATCTTTTAATTTAGGTGGTAGTAAGTGTTCGAGTGAATTAAAGTAAGAGCATTTCTTTCTATGATTTATTAACTTAAAATGAATGATCGGGAATGAAATACGGTGATAATTGGGTATATGGTGTACTGTAGCCATGTAGGTGGTAACTTGTAAAATACGATAAATATTAGATGATAAGTAACAAAATACTCTCCACTAAAAACAATTACAGTCATGTTTTTCCACTCCATTTTTTTTTTGATAATGCACTCCCTTGTTAGCGAGTACTCCGAGGAGTAATCTCTCTAGTAATCTGTCTCATTCACTGAAAAAGCACACTTTGAAGAATCTCTCTCCATTTAAAGTGTGATTTTTCAATTATAATTCAATTTACTTCTACACTAATCTCTGATGCAGAGCTTCCCTTACATAACTAAATCATTTTAAGATGGAAAATTTGTTCTCGGAATAACTGCAAATTCTTATGACAGCCTGACGGGTGTAGAAGATGACGGTGAGAACATGTTTTTCTCGGGAAGATGACAGTTATACGGAGTAATATTTTATTAAATTAATAAATCTACTTTCCCGGGGAGATGACAAAGTTATATACGCTAATCGAACGGATTGAACCCAGATTTCCCAAGGCCCCAAGTAATGACTAATGAGTGAGTAGCAAAACTAACTAAGTCAACAAAAATACGGAGTAATTGTTCAGGTTAACACTCTATTACACAATTGCATGTTTTTCTTTATTCATATGGGGCCCAAAAATTCTAAGGGTCGATTCCATTGCAGCGGTTGAACCGCCCAATAAACGGACCTTATAATAGTTTGATGTAATGTTAGTTAAAATAGAGTTCGTGCAAGAAATTTTGAGAAGTACCACAATAATTCGCAAACTCTTATTTCAGACGCATTATTTCCGTCTGAAAAATAAGACGGGATTATGTTGTCACTTTTGATAAAACATAACCACGGCTTATATAAACTTGTTTTCAATAGTGGTTACATCTAACTGTAAATAGGTTACAAAATCTCGTTTTATTGATTCAGATCAAAATGATCCGTCTGAAACAAGAACAATTCCAGACTAATTATTGTTACTGCTCATTAGGGATGGCAGTGGGTCCAAGACCCGACCCAAACCCGTCGGGTCAGACACTTATGGGTCGGGTTTGGGTCTTAATTTTTCAGACCCGTTGGGTATGGGTCGGGTATGGGTTTCATAAAAATAAATCGGGTTTGGGTTTGGGTCTTAGTTGTGAGACCCATACCCAACCCGTAGACCCGCAAAATACTTGTGGTAAACTATTATTATGTAAGTCAGTGAGGGAGTACTCAAAATGAAAAGAAAAGTGGCATTGATTTCATGCCACAAGTCGGAAGATTTTACCAGAATGTCAATTGAAATAGGCCCTTGTATTTTAGTTGATGTATGAAACATATGACACTACTATAGTAAACAGGAGAAGTGGAGAAAAGTACAAGCTAGCTAAAATACTAGACCCGTGGGTAGACCCGGACCCAACCCATACCCATCGGGTATGGGTATGGGTCTAACAATTTCATACCCATGCGGATATGGGTCGGGTCTGGGTCCAAGGGTGCGGATGTGGGTATGGGTATGGGTCTTACCAGACCCGACCCATACCCAACCCGTTGCCATCCCTACCTCATTGCTAGGCAATACTTTTGTAGGCACCGTCCAAGTAACTTTTGAAGGGATATCTAATTCTGACGTGGATTCCCTAAAGTGGCATGCAAAACATGATCTCAAATGAGGGACAATTTCGGCTCACTTGCCTTTGTTAGTGGCTAGTATTATTGTATCACAAATTCTTATTTCAGACGGAGGTATCCATCTTAACCTTAAGATGGATACCATATTCTCTCACAAAATACTCATCAAGGGTGAGTGGAGAGCACATGGGGGGAGCCCACCTTGTCTCATCTACCCATTTCCTCTCACAAAATACCCGTTATAAAATCCGACCCGTCTTAAGCAAGACCTACTATTATTCTATTAATGGCCAATTAAAGCACGACAAATTACCCTATAAGAATACTAGGCAATATCAATTCGAGCATAAATCTGCCACTTTTATTTACTCAATTATGGTCGTGGAAGTGCGGCTGACCGTTACAAGTTTTTGACCTCTCAAAGTATTCATTTCACTTATATTCTTATTTACTCTATATTATTTATGAGAGATCACAAATTTGTGACTGAATAATGTATTTTCAAATGAGAATTTGTGATAGGATAGATATAGGATTTGGCCAATTTGATCACAAGTTTGTGATGGAATAGTTACGTCATAAATGAGAATTAGTAATAGCTAGGGTGAGGTAGGACTTTGTCAATTTTACTCGGCAAGAGACACATGATGTTTCAAGAGACACAATAAATTGTTATAAATTTGTTATCATTAGAAGCAAAACTTGTGTGAGATATTACTTTTCAGTTGTTATTGTGTACGACCGTTGTATGGTGCGACCAATAAAAAGTGACCACTTTTTATTAAATAGTAACCATTTTATGTTAATAAGTGACCACTTTTAAAAGTGATCATTTCATATTAGTAAAGCATGGTCACATTTTAGCATAAAAATGGTCACTATTTAAGTGGTCGCACCGTACGACGGTCTTACACAATCCTATTTGTTCATCTATTTTACTTTAGAGTGCTTTATTTATTTATCTACTTTTACCTAAAGAATGTTCGCTAATTTGATCATATACATTCATCCTGTTAAATTTTCATTCTAGCTATAATAATTTTTCAAATTGTTCAATTCACTCCATTATCCTTGATCTTTTTGCCAAAATCAAAGGTATATATACACCTGACCAGAATAAATGGAGTACTTGTTTTTAAACATATTTGAAATAGAAGAAATGAAAGTATTCTCTATTATAAAATAAACTATTGACCGACATAGAGTATTAGATTGTTATAAAACAATTGATAACTATTTGTTTTTGTTTTAAGACATTAACATGTAGTTGTTGCACAATACTCTGTTTATAAACAAAACATAGTATACTTAAAGTAGTAATAAATTCGCTACCGAGTCATGCTATCTCAAAGCAATTAGTCTCCTATAAAACGGTTATATCCGTTGTAACAATGAAACGAGTCAAG
Source organism: Heliosperma pusillum (assembly GCA_022085475.1). Lineage (NCBI taxonomy): Eukaryota > Viridiplantae > Streptophyta > Magnoliopsida > Caryophyllales > Caryophyllaceae > Heliosperma > Heliosperma pusillum. The sequence continues at coordinate 122,590 of JAIUZE010073257.1, forward strand.
TAAGTACTACTTAAGAGAAAACGATATTGAACCCATTTCAAAGATTGGATACAGTTATTAAAGGCAATAAAATATTGGAAAAGGGGAAGATTTGTTATTAGTAAATACGTCCCTATTTTATAAACCCTAATTTTGCTTTCCCAAAAAGAATCTCAAGAGATTGTAACTTTCTTCCTCTTGCTCAGACGGCGTTTCTCTTTCTTCACTTTTCTTATTTCATGTAACCATCTTCATATTTCTTTATTCTTTTTTAATCAATTTAAAACTTTTTGTAGATAATTAGAATGTTAATTGTTATCATATTTGAAAACTTCTACACTATACTTACGTTTTTGTAAATTCAATTTGTGATTTGAATTACCGTGCTTCGAGATATGACGAGGAAAAACGTAGAAAGAGAGGGTTTGGGTGATGCAACTTCATGTGGTGTTGAAGGTATGAATTAATTTTTTCATGGGTTATTTTTATTTTTGGTTAATTTTGTGGCGTCGTTTAGGTTATTAATAGATGTACTCGAGACAAAGAACTACTAATAAGAGGAAAATGAGTCCTAAAGCAGAAGATGAAGTACAGAAACGGTCCATTGCTGATATGTTGCATTGCATATAATCTTAGTTGCATGTATTGAAAAATTGAAATGCATGCTGAATTTAATTTCATGATTTGTTGATTATTTTTATAATCTAATAAGGAAATAAGATTCCAAAAAGGCGAAAAGCATTAAAAGTAGAGAAGATGATGTCACCGGCAGAGAACGAATAGAAGAAGACGAAGAAGATGAGACGGAACATAATCCAATTAAAGTTTTAGAGAAGTGGCGTAACATCTGATGATGTAATTACCACTTATGAGGTTGCGGAACCATCAGGTAAAGGTTAAAAAGCTAGTAATGTTGGAAGAGGGCCGTTTATTTGTAGTTTTATCAGTTGTTACTCTTTTTACTGATTTTGTAATCACTTTTTTTTAGTAAGTGTGACCATATTGACTAATTTTATTACTGGTCTAGTTCATTCATATGTTGTTTATTTGTCGATTTATTAGTTTACAAATTTGCTGATTTTGTAACCACTATTTTAGTACATGTGACCATGTTGAGTAATTATAGTTGATACCATTTTGCTTGATTTTGTAACCACGGTTTTGGTATAAGTGATCATGTTAACTGATTATGTGCCGGAATTTATAATCATTTTTTTTAGTTATTCAGTTAAGGTTCTGTGACTAATATGTTTGTAAGTATTATGTAAGTATTTTGTAACTAATTATGAATTATGTGTAACTAATTAACGTGTGAGATGTTGTCTTCAGAAACTTCTCATTGGTAACCATTTTTATGATCAATCAGATATGAACCGAAACAACCAATTAGCAAGATGAAGAAAACAAAATTGTGCCTATTGTACAAGATGAAGTAGAAGAACTGTTGATTGATGAGTTACCATTTTGTAAAAATTGCGCCTACTGCTAAAGATGGGCTAGCATTTTTCCTATTAAGAATCTAACCTCGGAAAGAAGATTGCAAAGAGGGTGAAATCATCAAAAGCACTATAAGCTGGAGGAAGAAGACGAAGGAGGAATCAGTGAAGAAGAAGACATAGTTAACAAGGAGCCAATGGTAATTAAGATTTTGGAGAAGAATGGTGTGGCGTCAGTTGGGGTTATCACTATCACTAAAGTAGGGTAGAGTATATAGTATGACCTACCAACAAGCTTTGTAACCATATTTAACCTATTTGTGTATGTAATTATTGTGCCTACTTTGATGATATTTTGTAATTAAGATTTTAAGTTTTGTGTACGAAGATAAAGAAGTTAGTTGTGACCACTGATAAAAATATAGTTACCATGTTTATTTTCTTTGTGTATGTTCAATTGTAATTTTTAGATCATAATTTGTAAGTAAAAGTTTGTTGATTCATTAATGTAGGAGTTGTGATCATATGGACTATTTTTGTTACCATTCTTTTGTCATTGTTTTAATTAAATTTATTATATCATTCCTCGTTTGTCTTCTGGTTTTACGTAGTTTATAGAACTTTTAGAATAAGAAAAGTTAATTGTGACCCTAGTTAAAAATGTTGTCATATTTCATAAAGTTCGGTGACTAATTCAGTAAACAAAATCAACAATATGCGTATGTCGTGTGTTGTTACAATTTGGATTATATTTTGTTACTACTTTTCAACGTGTTATGAGTGATTAGTATGTGAGAGTTATTTAAGTACGTAAGTGTAAGGGCAAAATATATGTTGTGACCTTACGATCAAGTTTTGTAACCATGCTTAGCATGTTTGTGATTGTGCCTACTTAGATGATATTTGTAATCAAGTTTTGAGTTTTTGTGATTAATCAAAGGTGACATTCTTTTAAGGACATTTTTTTGGTAGAGTAGATGTTGTGACCATAGTCCATAAATTCAATATCAATAACATTATTTAAGTGAATTTAGTTTTTGACGACCCTCATCTTCTTTCCACTATGTGTAACGTAAAGTGTAAATATGATATACTTAGATGTATATACGAGGATATAATTACGTACGTGAACATTAGTAAGACCGCAAAAAGTTGACGGAAAGAACGAAAAAGTAGACAACAATTATGAAATCGTAAGTAAAAAATCCATAATGACTAGTAACCTTGAACAAAAAAAACTTCAAAAATTCCGCATAATGTTTAACTAGAAGAGGATAGAGCATGTTCTGACTAGAATAGCCTAGGAATGTGAGCGTATGACAGCTCGACTTCATTTGTTTTAGCTGAAAGTTTTGACTTTTCTTTTTGTATCCCGCTTTTCTTCCTCTGTCTATGCCCCTTTGTAATTGATCGTCGTGAACAAAGAATCGTTGGGCCCGAGCTCGGAGCGCTATTTTTCGAACATTGTTATTCTCTCTTACTAATGGAAAAAGATTGCACCTCATCTAGAGCCCGTTATTGGTTACTATGTTGCTACGTATAGGGTATTCTCACTTTGTAGCCTTCAATCCTACAAGAGAGTCAATAATATTTAAATCTAATAAATTAAGACAATATACAATCAGGAGCTATTAGATAATGTTAAAAATACTTTATACCTAGTAACATATTAGCCAATAAAGGTTACAATGTGCACGATGAATGATAAAAATTAGAAGTGACTTCATGTAAGTATTAGGGTTAAAAAAACTTTGAAAACCTTCTTTAAAAGATTAATTTGATCAATCGTTCAAAATAACGGAATCAACACCGTCTTCATCATTGCCTTCGACATGATTATCATCTTCATCTAAAGAAGCACCTACCATATCGTCATTATAGGGGGTAACTATTGTATTATGATTGTCTTCCACACAAACGAGATCGTTGATCATCTAACAAAAAAATGGTTGAAATTGATTTAACATTAACAATGGATTGCCAGGGGTAGGGGATGAATACAAATTTGATTACAAATGGAAGAGTTTTTGGTTGTGTATTTTTGTACGTGAGATTTAGGAGAATACTGAAAGTTTTGGTAACTGCATATTTAGTTGCTAATTTAGTGGTAACTGCCTTTTTTAAATGCATTGACTAATTAAACCTAAGCCATTTCAGTTGCTATCTGGCTTAAATAACCCATATCCAACTCCGTTTCACTATTGTCGTGTTTACAACCGTTGTAAACAAGAATTTGTGATCTCAAAGACGATTATAAAATGCAAAAGATAATTTTCTTTTGTTCATAATATACTCTTTAAGTCTTTATGTTGCAATTATTTTATTTATCTATTGAGTGTATAATTAAAATAATACCCCCTCTTTCAAAAAGATAGAAAAGACCATAATCGGTTAGGATAGCGATTACAAAGACGGGGATTAACTAGTTAGTGATATCAAGTCATGTTTACTACGGAGTAGACGACAAGAAAACATCCTTGCCATATTTTCACGTGCGTACTCCAATAATGTCACACCTTAGAAATGTCTACCAGACTACCACTAAACTAACATAGTGGCTCTTCCATAGTTCCATATCGGAGTAGTATAGTTTTAAAGCTCGTCTCTAAAAGGGCAAGTGAGGGATTTATTTGCCTTTCACTTGTATATTATGAAAAGGGCAATATCCATCTTCAACTTGTGACGTATAGTGTCCGTCTTCATTGAGAATTTGTAATAGTCTTATTTTTCTTTTGTTTCGTGTATCTCTAATATCATAGGGAGTACTAGCTTATATAGAGTATAACCTTAATTTCAAAGTGTCCTACAAAAAAGTAGTATAAAAAGAGAGAGCATGCATGAGTAGGAGTCATGCACTCTAAATTATTAGCAACATTTCCAATTATTATAGAGATCAAACAAATATTAGAAGTATATTATAGCTAACGATGAGTGTCCCAATGTCATCCAAGGATGTGTCCCTCCAAGAACTTAAACATAAGCTAGCAGATTTTGCTAGTGCTCGAGGTTGGGAACAATACCATAGTCCTAGAAATTTACTACTTGCCCTAGTAAGTACTACTCTAACCATTAATCAATAACCTTATCGTATTATAATTGCGACTTGGGTGCAAACATAATAACTTTTGATAATTTTACGACCAACTACTCCATCCTATTCTCTATAATCTTTCATATGTCCTAAAATGATAAATTCACATGTTAACGTACATATCGACTTAAATATGTCATTTGCGGAATTTGCGCATTAATAATAATGCTATGATAGTTGATTTATACGATCTTACGATAATAGCTAACCTAACATTGAGGTAGTGACTAGTGAGTATGTTAAACATACTTCATACGGAGTAGTTCATACCGAGTACGGTTATTGACTTATACAACGTTGATAATTCTAAGAGCTAAACTATTAGCTTTAGGCTGATGTAAAAAATTCTCGAAATTCTAGAACAGAAAAGTCTCACACCGTGAGATAATCATTTTCTATAAAATAAAAAAGAGTGATTTTTAAATATAAGATGGTCTCACATAATAATTTCAGTTAATATATTTTGTTGTAATATTTTACGCAACAGGTGGGAGAAGTGGGGGAGCTATCAGAAATATTTCAATGGAAGGGAGAGGTAGCAAAGGGATTACCAAATTGGAGTGAAGATGACAAGGAACACTTAGAAGAAGAATTATCAGATGTTTTACTTTATTTAATCCAACTTGCTGATGTTTGTGGCCTTGATTTAGGCAAAGCTGCTTTGACTAAAATTGTCAAGAATGGTCACAAGTACCCTTTGCCTACTCTTTCATGAATCATCATCATAAAATGTTTCTTCAATTTTACTAAGCATCATGTTACCATCAGCTTGTAACGGATAGTGACCGTCACAAATGAGAATTTGTGGTATTATATTTGTGCTCTACTAGTCTCACTTTGTAAATCTTCCTAATGAAAAAATGTTTGAGAGACTTTTTTCGAAATGGAGATCGTAACAATGTAACAATATAATTGATCCAAGTGTTATCCGAGTGTATTGGTAAATTAATTATGATATTGCCGAGTTGTACTCTCTAAAGTGCATTGAATTTATTTGACTTGATTAAATGTGAACTGAAATGATTTAAATAATAAAATGAATTGCACCTAAACTGAATTAGACTTTAGCAAGACAAAGTAAATAAAGCCATGCAAAATAAGAACTTAAGCGGAATTTCAAACCCTCAATTTTTTAATTCAATTCACACGCATTCAATTTCAATAATTTGTTCTTGGTTCAAGGGAGTAGTACACTATATCGCAGACTAATAATTTGTTTTCAGCTGAAGACGGAATTGATCCATCTTCAATGAGAATTTGCGATCGATCAATCAGCGATAAGAATCGAACCCGAACCTCCTAACTGGAGTTTGGGAGTTGTACACATTACTTGTAATTAATGAACACAAATTCTCATTTGTGACGGGACGACCCGCGGGTCAAATTCTCCTCACAAAAAGCAAGTGGCAAGGCAAGTGAGGGGATCCATTTGTCTCCCACTTGGGCACACTTACTCTTTGTGAGGAGAATTTGATACGTCGCAAACTTACGACAAATCGTCCCGTCACAAGCTAAAACTTATTGCTGAATGAAAACTTATATACTCAGGGATTTTTACAACCAGGTTGCGTTTTACATTTTACCCTTTTTTTTAACCGGAATTGTAAAACATCGACGACGTTTTAGGAAACATCGACGACGTTTTTCATAAAAAAGACGCTACTTGCCCTTATCCTTTATCTCTCTAAAACAAAAACTCTCTCAAATTCAAAACCCACAACTACACTCACCTCACCCTCTCCCACACCACCACCGCCACCACTCGGCCGCCGTCCACCCCCCCGCCGTCCCCCACCACCGTTACCTGCCGCCTCCCGCCGTCCACCCACCGATTAGTTTTTCTCCTTTTTTTTTGTTTTGTAGATCTAGTTATATTGTTCTAGTTTAATTTGTTAGAATTTGTTTGTTGTTAGTTAGTTTTTGTTTTAATTAAACTTGTAATTATTAGGTTGTTGTTTGTAATTAGTTTGTATGAGATTGTTTTTGACTTAATTAAAGTTGTTTGTAATTAGTTTGTATTAGATTGTTTTTGATTTAATTAAAGTTGTTGTAATTTGTTTGTTCTTAGTTTTTAATTATTTCAAAGTATTTAGTTTGTTTTCTTGTTAGATTTGTTGTAAAATCTTGTAGTTGTTTAGTTTGATTTGTTTGTTGTTAGTAATTTGTTGTTTAGATTTGTATGAATAATAGGTATAAAGATAGAAATAATTGAATTTATTTCCGATTTCTTCTTCCCGCTTTGAAAATTGGAGGAAAAAAAAAATTTCCCCCATGGTTGGACAACCAAATCACACGTCCAACCATGGGGGAAAAAAAATTTTCCCCAAGTCCCACCATGGTGGGACAAGTGATTTGGTTGTCCAACCATGGTGGGATTAAAATTCTGGAAATCCATCATGGTTGGACAACCATTTCACACGTCCAACCATGGTGAGATTTCCAGAATTTTCATCCCACCATGGTGGGACGTGTGATTTGGTTGTCCAACCATGGTGGGATTTCCAGAATTTTAATCCTACCATGGTTGGTTTCCAAAAAAAAAAAAAATCGCCCATGGTTTGAATTTTTTGATTAAAAGTCCGTCCATGGTTTCCCAATAAAATAATATATATTAGTAAATCATAATCTACATACGTAAAATGTTATTAATCATGATTATAAAAAAAACAATATCATCTCACCATGGTCAGATGAAGAACTGGATGTCATGGACCATGGCCAGACATCCATTTCACACGTCTGACCATGGTGGGACATTGGAAATGAAGGTCTGACCATGGCCAGACATCCATTTCCAACGTCTAGCCATGGTCAGACGTTGGAAATGGACGTCCAGCCATGGCCAGACATCCATTTCCAACGTCTGGCCATGGTCAGACGTTGGAAATGGATGTCTGGCCATGGCTGGACCTCCATTTCCAATGTCTTGCCATGGTCAGACGTTGGAAATGGATGTCTGGCCATGGTCCATGACATCCAGTTCTTCGTCTGACCATGGTATTTTTTCCAGTTTTTTTTTTAAAAATCCGCATTTGAATTTTAACTAACTAAGACGTAACGTAAATCGATTAACTTAATTAAGTATAAACATACAATTAACAGATTCCGGGAAAAAAAATGACAAATTTAAATTTTGATTAATTTGTAAACATGCTGAAGATTGTTCGTCCGTCATGATAATCGATTTAGTGAAATTGTTGTTGTTCGATTTAGTGAAATTGTTGTTGTTCGATTTAGTAAAATTGTTGTTGTAATTTTTTTATTTTTTTAGTTGAATTAGTTGATTTTGGGAGAATTAGAGATAGAAGAGAGATAGAGAGTTTAAGTGCATAAGGGCATTATCGTCTTTTGTAATGAAAACGTCGTCGATGTTTCCTAAAACGTCGTCGATGTTAACCAGCCCCCTTTTTTTTATTACCACAAAACCCTTAATGATTACTTGCATAAGCTGAGTAATTAACATCATGAACACACTTATCCCTAATCACTCTACTAAAAACCTCCTCTCAAGACTAATTTCATCAAAATGGAACCATCAAAATTCAACATTTTTACCAAAATCCTCCTTAAATACAACTCAAATCCCAATAAAATCACTTGCCCACCTCCTAAAATCACTCTCAAACCCTAAACAAATGAAGCAATTACTTGCTCATATGATCATAAAGAGCAAAGCTTTGGACCATATAATGTTAATGAAATTCATAGATACTAGTATTTCCTCAAATGGGTTTTCTTATTTTGATGTTATTTTTAATAATTTTAGCGATTTAATTGATACCCATGTTTGTAATTTAGCTCTTAGGTCATATACTCACTTAAATAAACATTGGCATTCAATTTATATGTTTGTACAAATGCATAAACATGGTATATATCCTGATTCTTTAGCATTACCAGCTGTGATTAAGTCTGTAGCGCATTTACGCCGTCGTAAAGTAGGGAAATTGTTGCATTGTTGTGTAATTAAGATGGGTTTTTGCTCAGACTTGTTTGCTAATACTTCTCTTGTTCATATGTATTGTACTTGCTCGGCGATTGATGATGCACAGAGGGTGTTTGATGAAATGTCTGAGAGAAATTCTGTTGCGTGGAACGCGTTAGTTAATGGGTATATACGTAATAAGCGGTTTTTGGAGGGTTTTGATGTGTTTAGGAAGATGATGAGGGTTGGGGTTGAGTTGAGTGAGGTGAGTATGGTGGGGATTTTATCCGGTTGTGCGAATTTAGGTGCGTTGGAACACGGGAAGTGGATTCATCAATATATTAGGCGAAATGGGTTGGTGTTAAATGTGTATGTTGCTACTGCTCTTGTTGACATGTATGCCAAATGTGGACTAATTGAGGAAGCTTGTATGGTGTTTAGAGCAATGAAGGTGAAAAATGCCTGTACTTGGAATGTTTTGATTGCTGGGTATTCGATGAATGGGAGGACAGAGGATGCTTTGACGGCGTTTTATAGTATGATTTTTGATGATTATAAGCCGGATGATGTAACATTCTTGGCCGTTTTATCTGCTTGTTTCAATGATGGCCTTGTCGGTGAGGGGAAATCACATTTTCGAAGTATGAAGGAGGTTTTTGGCATTGAACCAAGATCGGAGCATTATGGTTGTATGGTTGATCTCCTGGGACGAGCTGGCCTTGTTGACGAAGCTCTTGAGCTAGTTAGAGCAATGCCTTTCAAACCTGACCCGACCATATGGAGAGCTTTGCTCCGTACTTTTCAAATATGCAGAGATTTCTACTTGGTTGAGTTTGTGATACTGAAGCTTGTTGAAGTAGAACCTAGTAATGGGGATAACTTCTTCCTATTGACTAATCTTTATGTACAGCAGCAGAGATGGTCTGAAGTCGATATAATTAGGGATCTCATGAAGGATAGAGGGATCCATAAGATTCCTGGTTACAGTTCAATTGAAATCAACAATGTGATTTATGAATTTGTGGCATCTTGCGATTTTGATCCTGGACTTGAGGAAGTTTATAATGTTTTGGGAGGATTGTCCATTTGTCCAAGGAATACGGTCAGTCAGTCGTATTTGGTGTAGCTGAAAGAGAAATGATATAATACGGTCATACAGTCGTACGGCGGAAGGAAATTTCTCTTTTTGGTTCGCCTTTTGTTGAATGCTCGCCTTGCTCCAGCACGCATTTGACATAGTTGTTTCCTCTGAAACAACTTTCTGAGGTTCAGGCTACCATATATTCAATCAGAAACATATACGAGTCTATGCTTAAGCTGGCATCTTAGATGAATCTTTAGACATTTCAAGTCAGATTGTTCTGCAAAAGTCTGAATGCCGGAATAGGGGTGATTATGAGCTGGGTCACGACTCACGACTCACGACTCACGACTCACGACTCACGACTCACGACTCACGACTCACGAGTCCTCACGACACCTGTTTTTCTCAGACCAGTATTCTGCAACCAGGCACAGGATGGATTTTAAAGATTAGAAACAGGGCCAACCGGTCAGTTACAAAAAGGTTATGCAAGATGATCATGGTACGGTACCCTGAAGTAATCAAGCGACTGATTTCAGAAGCATAATTCAGGCTAGTTGCTAGACAGCAAATTTAGCGATCAAAAGGAATTCATTATGAGAAAACGTTGACTCAGACAACATTAACAGTTTAACACGCGCTGACGTTCCTTCATAAGCCAACTAATGCAAGACTTTCCCGTGGTGCGAAGGAGGCGGAAGGCCAGTACAATGATAAATTTTGACTAGAACCAGAAATCTATTGTTCACTAGGCTAAAATCTCATCGGTCTAGCAACTGAGTCTGTTAGACTCACAATTCATAGCTGATTTTTACGAGGGGCATGTATTGTATTTTTGTGAAAATCTTTGAGGTCATGAGGTGAGAATATAACTATGTATATTTCTATTAGGATCTTTCAGGTCATGAGGTGAGAGTATAAGTATGTATTCTCTTCGGCCTATTTATTTATTTACTTTTGATTAAAATACATCTCGTAAAAAATTTAAAAAAAGATGAATAAATAATTGAGACAAAATAAAATAAGCGTAATGGAAAAACTTTATCCGAATCACTTAAACTTTATATGCATCGATTAAACTTTTGAATAACCTTACTTTTAGCTTTCTAAATTCTTGTATTTATTAAACTTCAGCGATGTGATAAGTTAAAGGCATGATTAATCATGGCAAACTCATTAGGTTTTTGTTAATTTTGAGTAGGTCATCGTAACTTTCTCAACTCAAACTCGACCCAATTATGTAAACAGGTCAATTGTCCAGACCTTAACGCAAACCTTTAAATTTTTCTATAGCCCTAACCCGCCATGTTTACCTTTTGATATCATCAGTTTATTTTCAACCCACTTAACTTGTTTAACCCATTAAACCCATCGAGCCAACAAAGCCTCCTACTCCCGTCAACCCAGAAATGATAAATGAGAAGTAGCTTTATTTTTAGGGTCCTGTTATTGCCACGAACAAAATAAACAAGCCACTGGAATTTCCATCTTACTTGACTATTTTGCCCTTCAACAATTGCACGTGCTACACTATAATGATGGGCCACCACTTTCTATTTTTTGCAGAGGATAAAAGATTGCTGACCATTACTTACAATATGCTAATCTTATTTTAGTGGTCCTAATCTTATCATAGTCAAAGCTAATCTTTATTTTTTTTTAAAAGAAAGTGCTAGTTTTAATTTATATAACAGAAAATTTCCACAATACCCCCAAGTTTGACATTTTGTTCGAAATGCCCAAATTTTTTACTCGAAAAACTTTGAGTGGTCATAACTCGGGTTTAAAAACTCGGAAAATGACGATTTTTTTTCAAGTTGTTCATCTTTCCGAAAACTACGATTTGAAAAAAAAATGGCGAGTTCTGAACTCGTGACCAAGAAATATGGCCACTCAAAGTTTGTTCGGTAAAAAAAATTTTGACATACAAAAACTCCTAACCACGGAATCCAAATACGACTTATTTTTTTTCCAAATCGTAGCTCTTGCAAAGATGTTGCAAAGATGAACGATTTGAAAAAAAATCGCCAGTTTCCGAGTTTGTAAACCCGAGTTATGGCCACCCAAAGTTTTTCGAGTAAAAAGTTTGGATATTTCGGGCAAATTGTCAAACTTGGAGGGTACCGTGGGAATTTTCCGTTTATATAATTGTACTTAATTTTTTATTTTCTACATTTACTTGCTAATATAATTAGATTTTATCAACTACTCCCTTCAATTCCTTATGATCTTCCACAATTGGTTTGGGGAAATATTTAGTGGTATGATGATATGTGGATGTAAATGAAAGTAAGAGAGAGAATGTGGGGTCACAAGTTATTATAACCACAAATTATAGACAAATAAGGAAAGTGGAAGATCTTTGTGAATTTGTCGTTTTACGAAATGTGGAAGATCTTAGAGAATTGGAGGAAGTATCTTTTAGTCTTTCTTGTAAAGATTATAAGCTTGTGACATACCAAATGTGATCATTTTATAATAAAGTAACTATCCATGAAATGTTACCTATCAGATAGTGATTACATTTTCTCATAAATATGGTTACATTTGTTCTGTCACAAGCTTGTGAAGAAAAATGTCAATCATAAATGAGAATTTGTGATCAATTATGAGCTATAGTATTCTGCGAGACCGTCTTATATTATCATAATTTGAGACACGCGTAATACAACTAACAAAACAAAAAGTAATTGAAACGAACAAAGTAAATACCTATCATATAAAAGGTCTCACTGTAAACTTATTGTGAGACTGCCTCATATGAGAATTAGTGATCAATATATAGACTTTGTTATAAAAAACAGGTAACTATATATAACAAATATGTAAAATTTCAAAAGGAGTTAAAGAGTCGTACAAGTCGATCTTCAAATATTAAAAGTTTCGACTAATTATAGAGGCAAAATATTATGCTAAATAGCTATATGTGAGCCACCGGAGAGCGTATGTCTCTTAATATACAAACAAAAAACACAATAGAAGTAATTACTTCCCATATTTGGAAGTTTGTACTTGATTCTAGTACTTATAAACCATTAAAAACTAACAAAAAGGTATCCACAAGCCAATACAAAGAGTATCACCAGCAATCTCCAAACCAAAAAATAAGATATTGATGGCTTATTTCTTCTCCGATCCTTGTTTAGCACCTGCCAACATTGAATAACACAATTAGAAGCACTTCAACAAATCAAATCCAAATAGCAAACATAAAGATGGCATGAAACTCACTTTAAATAGATTCAAATGAGAATGGATAGCAAAGAGAATTTTCCAAGCTCAAATTAACTTCAAACTCGGGATTTGAAACTCCGAATAGAACTTGACTTTCACTATTACGAGCAATTTTATCTCTATTTTTCCTATTCAAAGATGCTTCAACTATCTCAAATTCGGAAGGTGCTCTTTTGGTTGATTTTGTTGCTTCCTTCCTATTGTTAAGAGAGCCTGGTGGACGTCCTTTTGGGAGTTGAACATTCGGCTATAATGGGAGCAGCTTTGATGTATCCTGCAATATTGAAAGTCTTTCCTCTATTTCTTTCTTCTCAGTGATAGGAGCTTCTTTGTATCTATCTAATAACTTGCCACATAGTCCAGTAATCCCATTATCTTCACTATGGTCTCCAACACCATCGGCACAAGGTAATGTAATTGTGTCAACTATCCACTGTGAATCAATGGAACTCAACAACAAGCTGCTTTCTTTCATAGTACTCATCATGTGAGCACAAGGTAAACCCATGGTCGCAACAAAATGACCTGTACATTCTGCTTTCAATGTCCCAAACTTGACCATTTCATATTGTTTAAACAATTGGCTCAAAGCAAAATGAGAGACATGGTTAAGAAGAAATTTAAACAGAGAGACACGACACCTATGTGGAACGCGAATCCGTTCACTTTGAAGTGTTGAGCATATTTCATGAAATTCATTTTCAACCGCCAGATTTATCTTGCTTACTACTTGAGCTAAATCACCTGTTGATACTTGTAAGTAGCTTTTTAACTTTGCATGTGCACCTTCGGCTCGTGAAGAAACACGATTACCAAAATGAGGATGTTTGTCGGTCCATGCTGTCACAAACTTCTCCTTATATGGCATCCATGTCTTTTTAATGTATGTTATAACAGTTGCCTTTTCTTTGTACAAAAGCTCTAACAAAATCAAAGCTTCTTCAAATGATTTTTCAGACACAACAAACATAATAGCATTCCATGTTGATAAAAACATTTCCCAATCCTCATCCTTTATAAAATGACTTTTGCACTTGGCTACTATATTTTTCTGTATGTGCCAAATGCATAAAAGATGGATACTTTGTGGAAACACAATCGAAATTGCCTTCTTGAGTGCATCATCTCTATCAGAAACTATAACCAATGGTTGAAATGTAGGACCTATCATCTCTTTAAACATTTCTAAAGCCTACACATAATCTTCTTCTTTTTCCTTTCTTAAGAAGACAAAGCAAGAATAAAAGGATTTGTTTGAGCTAGATATTCCGATGACATCAAGCAAAGGCATCTTGTACATGTTAGTCTTATATGTACAATCTAATACATATACTTTATGATAGATTTTACTTAGCATGACAGATTTCGGGTGTGCAAAAAATACATGAGTTAAATGACCATTCTCATCACACTTATAGTTATAAAGGAACTTTGCTCGACCAAATTCTTCAAAAAGTGCTTGAATCATGGACTTACCATCTAACTTTTCATTACGAATTTTAATCTTCGCATTGTACAGTGTTCTAGACACAGCTTGAATGTTCGGATTTTTCAAACGAAGAGAGGAAAGGATATTACGAGGTTGAACACCAGAAGTACTAAGTGTTTCAACTTCCAAAATTTCGGTTTTTGTTAATCGACGACAAGAAGGATGACCAGACATATCTTTAGATGCATCATGATTGTGAGAGATTTCAATTAGTTCAAGTGTCCAAAGTCCATCACTTTTCTTCTTTCCTTGAATTTTAAAAGGACAGTTAGTAAGACGAGTACCTGTTTCCCTTTTTCGACTTAATAGCGGATTCTTACGCCTATCACGATATACACCACCTCTATCACAACCAATAGTTACATACTCATCTTTTTTGGAATTTTTAATAGATATAGCATACCCTTTTGTTGCAAAAAATGATTTGAGATAGTCATACAATTCTTCTCGAGCCTTAAATCTCTTATATTGTAGTTGGCTGACATCGGCTTCAAAATTTTCGGGACTTTGTATATTTATGTTAACTGCTAAGAAAAAATAACCAGGAAAATTCACCAAATAAAAAATTCATAATCTAACAAGATGATAGCAAGATAGTTCATCAACAACAATCAAACGGAGACGTAAAGTCCCACTTACAAATACGACATTCATCAAAAAAAAAATAATAAAATCTACAAACTCACAAACTCTTTTCAATTAACAAGTTAAGAAAAATTAGGACAAAATAGAAGTAGATATCAAATTACTATAATGCTCAAGATATAACAATAAAATTACTAATTAATAAGTGAGAATGATAAGAATAAATACCTGAATCATGTCATGGATTATCCATTAATCAATTTATTTTTTTTTGCAGTAAAAGAGGAGAAAGGAGATGAGATTTAGTGAGGGTTTTTTTCTTTATGGGTAAAGAAACCCCAGGATTAGGTTGATTTACTG
Source organism: Heliosperma pusillum (assembly GCA_022085475.1). Classification (NCBI taxonomy): domain Eukaryota; kingdom Viridiplantae; phylum Streptophyta; class Magnoliopsida; order Caryophyllales; family Caryophyllaceae; genus Heliosperma; species Heliosperma pusillum. The sequence continues at coordinate 137,773 of JAIUZE010073257.1, forward strand.
AATGGGTAAAGAAAAGGAGTACAAGGATTAGGTTGATTTACTCATTGTATTTGTTATATCAGAGAAAATTAGGGAAGGGTATTTTAGTCAAGCAAATCAAAAATCCAGTGGAGCAGTTGAATCTTGTCGTGGCAATAACAGCACCCTATTTTTAAGCAAGTTGGCCGATTTATCGAGTCAACCTAGTGAAATTATGACCCATTTAAATAAATGGGTTGTTTGTGTTGGATTCGTGTTCAACTCATTCCTAACCCTATCCGCATAAGTTTCTTTTCATGTTCGTGTCAACATACTTATATAAATAGGCCATAAAATCTTAACACTAACCCACTAATTCCATTTTCGAGTCAATGTTTGCCGCCTCTACGTGATTGATGACAAAGACGAACCAAGTTATAACATTACTTCTGATGTTATTATAAAAATACATAAGACTAGTCATATATGTATTTATGATTTTCGATTTTGTGATTAAAACAAACTTTTTAAGAGCCTTGAATATCTTATATGGGGGACGACATCTCAACATAAGACTATTATTTTTCTTTTTACAACGAAAAAGAACACACTCATATAATATTTTGACTTTTGGATCCATAGTTATATCCAAAGATATACAACATAAAAGCAAACAATAAATCTAATAAATATAGCGTCACTATATGACTAGATATACAACCAGTGACAATCTCATACTGCTGGAAGAAGGTAGATCGACAACGAGAAAAATGGTCAAAGTCATCAGCAATACTAACAACTGTAATACTTCGTATTATTTATAAGGGTCACTCAATCGGGTACGAAAGGGTATTCAACCGAGTGTCGTGGCGCTCGATCAAGTAAGGTGGGAGAGTAGTTTAGGATGACTTCTGTTTAGATGCCACTTGGTCGAGTAGTAGGGCACTTGACCGAGTAGGTGCCACTCGGTCGAGTACCTCAAGCTACTCGACCGATTCGTGGGAATCTGAGCCGGTTTTCTTGATTTGTTTTCCCTACTTTCGAGGGTTTAGATAAGGGTTAATATATATAAACTTGTGCAGCCACCTTTCTCACCCCTCACCCATTAAAATTAACCTAAAAACCTTAGATTGATGATCCTCAACATTCAAGAGAAGAGATTCTAGATCCAAGCCCAAGATCTCACCTTTGAAGCACCCAAGTGCGCAGAGTAAGTTCATTCATTCTTCATTTCCTCCCTTAAGCTTCAGTAATTAGTCTTACTCAGTCTTGTTTAAAGTTGTCTTGTCATATGAAAGAGGGTTATTTAACATGTAATCTTGTGGATTTAACCTAGAAGTTAGGATTTATCTCAGTTCTCGAATCATGTGAAACCAAAACTTAGAAATTTGGGGTTTTGAGGAAATTGTTAGTAATTAGGTAATTGATTAATGTTAGAGTGTAATTATAAAGTATTATATGTATAAGAGTGCCGATCTTGTGGAGGAGCGGTCTTGGTTGCGTGTTTTGCGGGCTTGCTTTGGCTGGATTCGCGAAAAGGTAGAGAATTTCTCTACGCAACCTTGGTTATGTATGTGATATTGAGATGACTTTGTTTTGATCTAGAATTGTGGTAATGTCCGTGATGATTCTATGATGTTGATTGATTGATGATGCATTGTGTGACATTGTGGGTTGAGATATTGATGTTGTTGGCCGATACGGGTAACTAAATCCTTTGTGGCATCGTCTTACGTAGAGAGCCACTTGGAGCCTCATATAGTAGGCCCGCCATTAAAAGGGACGTGCACGTTATATAATCTGGGGAGTGGCTTGAATACATTGTGATTTGTAGCAACCCATTTGATGTGATTGAGATTGGTGCCTTGTGATTTGTAGCAAGCGCCCTCGTGTTGACCTTGTGTGAAAACTTTTTGCAAAACTATCTCCGTTAATCCATTTGATATTTCCGGTCATTTGGTGAGCAGTTAGGCTTTTAGGTACATGTTGATGTTAACAATGTTAGGTTATTTATAACTATAAATTATACTCCCTCCTATTCTCAATAACCTTCCCCTTTCACTTTAACACAAAAACTAAGAAAACACACTACCCACCATATAATTAAATTTAGACCACACAAATACACTACCCCACCATACAATTAAATTTGGACCACACAAACACTTACCAAAAAAGGAAATAAGGAAAGTATTGTAAATAGACGAAAATAGAAATGAGGAATGTTATTGAGAATAAGAGGGGGTATGTTTGAATAAATTTAAATAACCCGTCCCATGTCCTAAATTATGTAGGATGTCGTATCATGTGTTCGTATCCGTTTCGGTGCTACCAAGGTTAGGGATATCTCTGCTTTTGGAGTAGTTTTTTTACCGATAAAGTTGAAATTAGAACTGCACATAAGCGTGGGACAACACGACCTACCAGCTTGCAGGTCCAGTATATCGCAACCCGGTTCACCTAACCGACTGAAGAGGGGCCACCAAACTCAAACCTAGCCCGCACCAAACTTGTAAAAAACCTAAAAGTTTGGAAATTTTGTCTATTTGGGTTGGAATCAGACCACACTTCAAGGAGCCCGGACCAGCTCATGAACCGACTTGGCTGGTTCCGGGGTAAGGTAGTCAAACCCAACCCATGTTCAATGACCTGGCCCATGTCCGAGACCTAGTTATGAATAGACCCGGTAAAATTAACACGGCCCGTACCCAATCCGACACCCGAACTCATGTCCCGGCCTAATATAACCCAACCCGAATATTTATCGTCGCATATTGCTTATAAATTCATTAATAACTTAATAATAATTAACCCAAACCCAAATTAACTCGCCGACCCAAAGCCAACAACTTCATAACTGAGCTGAACTGAACTCGACTCAATTAACCCGTTTACCACGTCTACTTCCAAATCACGCTACAATCAAAATGTGGGATTTACACTTTAGTAATTAGTACTTAACCACTCCCTTGGATCAATTGGATCGTCGTCTCTTTATTCATTCAATCAACATCTAATACATCATCATCTTCGTTTTGGTCCTTTGATGTTTATTGTCGTTACTTCTATGCCCTTCAATTCATTTCAACCAATTTCAATGGCGCTCTAACTATTACGAGTATTTCGTAACTCAGACAAACAACACTCTCACTCCACTCCATTTCATTTTTCTTTCCAAGGTAAACTAACTTTTCAATAACTTTACAATCTCATTTTTCTATTTAATTTTAATTTTCCTCAGATCCCCTTTTCATTATTTTATTTTATTTACGGAATATAACTGTATCCAAGACTCTGATACAGACATACAGTGATACCCCTGTCGTGCCCGATATTTTTAGAGAAAAAGATTATACACATCAGATGTATTAGCTTAGACTAAGTATGAATTTGAGTTTTTATACATTTTTTTGTTGAGTTTTTTAAAGTTTATAATTACATTTTAAATCTTACGGAATATATGTGATGTATTTTGAGTTTTATTGTAACTTTTTTTGAGCTTAATGTTCTAATTAATGAACTCAAAAACTTTATATTAAAATTTATAATTTTAAAATACTATACTCAAAAACTTTATTTTGAAACTCAAAAACTACATTATTGTGGTAGTACTGTATAATCCACTTACTGATATTTTTATTCGAAAAGCTCGCGAGAGGGCCCGAACTTGTATTAATAGATAGGATATTACGGAGTAATATTTTATAAAAATATTTTATCATGCTTATATATTTATATCACACATATCAAATGTTTTATGGCTTTGCTAAATATTTTTTATATATAATCTTGGGGTCTTCTTGATAATATGGAAATAGAGAAAACGAAAATTTTACAATTATATATAGTCTCGAATTGAGCTCCAGCTTGGCTTGAGCTCGGAATAAAGCTCGCAAGCTTGATAACGAGTACAATTTTTTCATGCTTAGGTAAGTTCGAGATTGGCTCAAGCTCGAGTTTTAATTCTTAGCCATGGTCGGGTTCGGCTCGGCTCGTTAACACTCCTAGGGCCAAGTCATCGTTTCTTCACAAAAATATATATGGACTTAAATAGTCAGCGGGGGTCAGGCCCTCTCCCGACATAAGTAAGGTCCTCCGTGGCTATTCCCTAAGAGTCTAGATTGTCTTCTCACATGGGCAGTTGGGCTTGGTCCTATCACTAGGAATTCGGTCAAGGAGCTGGCACTTACGGGTTGTTTGGTTTCTTAACTTCTTGCTGAGATTAGAATTCTTGATCATTAGTTCAAGTGAAGTACTTGATCTGAAATATTACTCCGTAAATAGGAAGTCGGTACTTGCTTCCGAAGTTTATTCTGTATGTTACATTGTTACATGGGACCAATGTGCCAGGTCATTTTAACCGTGGCAAGGCTTAACACATTTTTAATTCTGACTGTGAAACAATTTACACACACTGTCCTAGTTTGTGCAGGTGCAGTATCTGACTAGAATTTTGTTGATTTAGATGAAGGACCAGGGTATCGATGGTATTGACTGACGCCTACAAAGGGAAGGCCAAGGAGATCTTTTGGTGAACATCGAAACGAAGTGAAGGTCAGAGGTGATCCTATTCAAGTGTTGGTTATCATGTGGCCTAGTGAGAAAGACATTCTGGAAGAAAACTCTGAGTGCTCAGATGATGATGATGCATCATCCGAGACCAACAGAGAGGAAGGACTTGAGTGTCCCATATGTTGGGAGTCCTTCAATCTCGTAGAAAATGTTCCATATGTGCTATGGTGTGGTCACACCCTCTGTAAGAATTGCGTCATGGGATTACCTTGGGCTGTTCTGAAATCTCCCACCCTACCCCTCCACCTTCCATTCTTCATCTCTTGTTCATGGTGCAACTTATTGTCTCCTAGGGTGCTTTACAAAGGCGTGCTAAGATTCCCTCGTAAAAATTACTTTATCCTTTGGATGGTTGAGAGTATGAATGGTGAGAGAACAAGGTCTTACACATCTTCCCATGGCGATTTTCGCCAGACGGGCCCCATAACCGGAAATTTTGGAGGAACAAGCCATTCTCACATTAGACACCATAGAGAAGGTCCAAGGATACTGGTAAGGCAAGAGATTAACCACCACCACAACGACAACCCTACTTCTATTAATACGTACTTTAATAGAGAGGGATTGAACATGTCCTTTCGTAAGTGTTTGGCTTTTCTGGTTCACTTGACCGCCAAATTCCCATTTGTTCTGATATTCCTTCTCGTCACTTTGTACGCTATACCAGCCAGTGCAGCCATCTTGGCTTTGTACATTCTCGTAACCCTTCTATTTGCTTTCCCGTCTTTCCTTGTGCTTTATTTTGCGTACCCAAGCTTGGACTGGTTGGTTCGAGAAATCATCACTTAAGTTGTGGAAAGCCGTCTTTCTTTGTGTTGAGGATCTATTTTACGGTATCCTTTCCACACACTTTACTTGATTATGAGTTAGGCCTGACCTGGCCGAGGCGGGATTGGCTTGTGCTATCTGATCACCTCTAGGGTTTACTTCGCTCTGTAGTCTGTACCCTATTTTGTGAAAAGTTTGTAGCTTTCCGCCATAGAATGGCCATCTCAAAGTTCTCCAGTGAGACTGCATTCGGATACGTTGATTACCTTCTAATTTGCCGACATCCTTTGCTCTTCTTTTACTGAACCGCTTCATCTGTTCGCTATTTCAGCCACTGCTATCTGTCATCTCTTGTAAGTTATGGTATTTCAAACAAAAAGTGTTGGTATATAAGTCATTTCGATAAGCTATTGGTGGATACCCTGTTACTTTATTTCATTACTTATCGTCGTTTGCTAATTTCCGAATTCAGTCCAATGCCTGTTCTATAGGGTTATTGAACCTTGTACATTAGTTTGGGTTGTAAAATCCACACGGCTGACGGGCTGAGCCAGGAAGGATCACAGGGACAACAAATTCTGGTGCATTCCCAGAGAATCGAACTTGTGACATCGTCTAGCTAAGAGTTGAATAAGTACATTGCCAACAACATGCATTGTCAATAATACTCCCTCCACTTTTCTTTTCAAAAACAGCGTATACACATAACGGTACACCCCAAATTATACTTAAATAGCCAATTAACTAATTAAATGACACACGCATGTAACCGACCAATTTATTAGACGGTACGCCTATGGTAATCTCAAATGTAACATTAATATGTATGTAACATTAACATGTTTTGCACTCGTATATCATATATGACGTTTATAAGTTTGTGAAAAATAATGTAAGGTAATTTATACTAATTTAACGTAAAACCGTCTCACACAGGAATCGTGTGCATGTAATATGTGCTTAGACAAATGGCCGTTTCTTTTTGGCGGCACCCTTCTCCCTGTATGTCCTCAATTCATAACATTTTCATTGCGTAACTGTGAATCTGTGATCACACCATTTACATTTTACAACACCCTCTTTCCTTAAAATACGATGGATAATAAAGATTAAAGATCATGCACATTTTTATTTCACAAACCCTTTTTTTAACCCTCTTTTTCCTCTTCTAATTTCGAAAATTCCTCAAGGTACGTACCATTTTGAACCCCTTTTCTCTATTTTTTCAGCATTTTTTTGCACCTTCTCATGTAATTCATGTTTTATATTAAGTGCATCTTGTGAAAGATTGTATATTTACTGATAAAGTTATGATTTTGACATTGATTGATGAATGTAAATGTGTGTGCGTTGATTATGTATTTTATGGCCGTAATCACAAATAGACAAATGTATTGATAATAAAGTTAAGATCTTATGCAAGATTATATATATTTACTGGTAAAGTTATGATCTTTCTATTGGTTGAATGATGAATGTTAATGGGTTTACGTTAATTATGTCATTATGGTGGTAATTATAGATCAACAAATGTAATTTTTGTGGGTTTTAAGATACGGGTTCTTTGTCGATTCTCGACTCATTTCGGATGCAAATGGGTTTGCTAGAAACGGACGTGGATATATCATGAAACTGTCAACTCCATTTTTTGGGTTGATATCTTCAGTAATTTTGAAGATATGCATGAAATTGTTGGTATAAATTTTGGGTAGGTACTATTATATCAATGTATTGAATGTTTTTGAGGATTATATAATAATATGAGTATTTTAGGTGTCAATTCCTTTTTTTTTTCCATATAAATATACAGTTCTTCAATTTTATGCTCATTTTTGAAGTGAACATTTTCCATGCCAAAGTTGGCCTTTGTTGGACTGTAAGTAATTCACATGAAACCAATTGTTCTGTTTGTTCAATGGATATATGTACCGGGTGTATAGGTTCTAGATTTTTGCCGTCTAGTGCATGCGATTTCTCTTGTATATAGGCTGGTTGATTGTCTTCATATTTTGTTATGATAATGCTTTAATTGAATGCTTACTTCAAAGGTATCAAGATGTACGTGCTCGTGTTTGCACCTGCTTGTATCAGTGTGAGCTTAAATATGGTAATTGTGAAACTTTTGGTTTGGGTTTGGATGTGATGTTTTATCAAATGGTTATTGAATTGTGCCGAAGGGTAGTTTTTAATACTTCGTTCTTAAAGCTAAATCCGACTGAGGAAGCTTATGTTAAATGAACAGTAATTGTGCAGAGTAGTAGTTTTAATAGTTAGCTCTTAAAGCGAAATCCGACAGAAGAACGTTTTATCTTTTATTTACTGACTTGGCTGTTAGCATGTGCTCATCGCATAAACGATGCTGTAATTAACCTTGGAGGAACATTAAATTTTGTATTCTTACCGTCTTGTATGATTTTGTTGATCTCAAGGGCATGCTTGTGTGACTTGTGTCTTGTGGAGTCTGAAGTAATCTTTTATTTTCTGGTATCTTAAGATAATTTGCATTCTAAATTCTGTTGCATAATTATCCGTATTAAGTACATCCAATCCCCCTACCCTGCCACAAGCAGGAGCTATTGAGGCATTAGGGTAACATCGTTGTTGTTCAGAGGGTAAAAGAGATATGCGCATGTGTTTCGGGGGATATGCTCACAGGAAATTTGAAATACGGGATTGAATTTGTTTTTTTTTTTTTTTTTGTGTCTATCCATATTCCATATATAGTGAGTTATAGCTCTACTCCCGGATGGGTAGACTGCTAGAAGTATGCTTCTACATATACAGTAATGTCTAGTTTTAGAGGAAGGAAGCAGCATTTTCTGAATTTCTTTGTTCATTGTTTAGCTTCTGTGATGGGAACTTGATATGTTCTGGCTCATAAATCATGAAGTTGTTCCGGAATGCAAATATACCTCTTTGTTGCAGAATATATATGAAGAGAATATCAATGTCTACTTTTAAAGAACTCTAGGCGAAATTGCTGGAACTGTTCGGCTAGTGCTGATTTAGGAAGTGGTGTTCGAATCCTATTATTATTGGTTTATATCCTCTCCCAAGAGAGAGTACCAAAGACGTTAGGGATTTCGAGCTTTCCTTTGTTCTTGACTTCTTTCCTGTTGTGTACTAAAATCAGATTTCCTAAAGCATATCTTATGCCTAAATGCATTTATATTGCTTTTGTAGACGTCTCTGCTGTCTAACTAACTATTGAGTGATATCAGTATTTTGTTTTAACTAATTAAGCTTAGGCGAGTTTTGTTGACCGAATCGACAAAGTTATTTAACTCTTAACAGTTCTGAAAACTCAAATGATTTGGCCGTTGCTTCAGGGCTGTCACTTCTCTCCAGCATGTTGTATTTTATTTGCTCAACGAACAATGACGGAGGAAAGCGCTGACAACTTAATCATGTCGGAAAGAATGGAGCCTGAAGGTGGTGATGTGATGAAAACCAGTGGTTTAACAATGGAAGGGGCTAAAGTAAAAAACATTGTGGAGAGGGGGTCAGAACCATTGAAGAGAAACCCTACTGTAGTCATAGTTGGTGCAGACCACAAATTCAATGTCCAGTCTCGTTATCGTCGTGTTTCACTCGGTTCCTGCCACGATTTCTGCAAATCTGGTGCCGAACATGAGCTGGAGAATGTGACCAAGAGAATCTTAGGAACAATTAGAGAGTCTCGACCCTTGGTGACCAAGAATAAACCACTGCGCCGACGCCTCTCTCTTCCTGGTTCAATCCCGGAGAGAAGCCCTTCAATGCCTACAAAGGGTACAAATTTTCCTAAAAGAAGAAGTCAGTCAACGACGAGGAGGGTACAAAGTGAAACAAAACTATCATTAGTTCCAACCTCCGGAAATTCAATTAGTAGAAGGAAAACTGACTATCCTGCTGTCAAGAAAACAATGCAGGCAAATTCAAGCCACAAAGTCGAAGAAAAGAAAACAAAGGAAGCATGTAACTCGAGTGGGAGTAGAAAGGTGAAGGCAAAGGAGCCATTGAGTAACTCCCCAAGGGCTCCATTGGAGAAATCCCCATGCGTAGAAGAAATGATTTACAAGAATCATAAAAAAAATTCTAGCTCAAGGTGTCCAAGTAACATAGAAGATTCCAAAATCAATAAATGTCGTGTTGTGCCTGAGAAAGCCATACAAATGGTCAAATTAAATGCCATGAACACTGGAAAAGCTTTGAAGTCTTCTCTTCCCGATGAAGAGTCATCAAGTACTCCTAGAGCATCTCGTGATAATAAAACGGACAAGCCAGTTTCCCCCTCAGGACGATGGACTCATCGGCCTAAAGGAGATAGTTGTCAAAAATCAGACTCTAATAATACCAAAGCGACTGGCATAGTTGCAAAAGAGGGTGGATCCACAATAAATTTATCTAGAGCTAAAACAATTGGGAGCCCCCAAAAAAAGGCTGAAGGGACAACCATATGTCAACCGGAAGAGAAAGAGGGTTTGGCAATTAAATTCAGAAGAGGGACAGTGGTGAATGCTCAAGTTGCAAGCAATTCTGCAAGGAAACTCCAGTTTAGGAGAGGAAGAATTTTGGGAGAGGATCAAAGTGCTAAAGTGGGGGATGAAAAGAGCTTGAATAGTGGAGATCGTACGACTAATGAATTTCCTGATAATAGACTTGAACCCAAGAAAGTTCATTTGAGACGGCAAGAAACGTCTGGTAAAAAAGACAGTATAGACTTGAACAATGTGATTGAAGAAACCGCAAGCAAGCTCGTCAAGATGAGGAAGAGTAAGGTCAAAGCTCTGGTTGGTGCTTTTGAAACTGTCATGTCTTTCCGTGATCGTGAATCTTTGCCTGAAACTAGTGCTTCGTGATACTGACTCGATAATTGGTACGTAATTACGTATTATACCTCTTTTTGTGTAGAATAGCTATAAATTAAGTTACATTGAGTGAGAAATGTCTTCTGATTGTTGACTGTTGAGTATAGTTAGCAAAATTGACAAGAATTTAATTTGTTGATTGAGTGTTGCATATAGAGTTTAACTTCGTTACTCATTTTGTGGCCATTTCATTTCATATTTTCATTACTGAAATCTGCTCTCATAGTATCACAGTTGCTCAATTAAAATGAGCCGCATAGTGATACAAAAGAGAAGCAACTACGGAGTACTGTAAACCCTACAAAAACACATAAAGTGTCAATGGTTCAATTAGATGCAGGTTGTAATGACGAAAAGAAGTTTTGAACTTCTGAAACACGCGGTTATAGCTCTCAATTGTTCACAGTTTTGGCTATTTGCCTAGACATCTGCTCATTGTGACTTAAGTAAACTACAACAACACGAAAAATTTAATATACACGGAGTATACAATGAGGAGTCGGGTAGAAACTGGACGTTTAAGGGCATATGGTGATAATGTAATTGTCGGACTCTGATTGTCGAGGTTGCATGTGCTGTAAACCTGTAAGCTCAGGACTGTCAGATGTCACAGAATAGTTCCATGTAGAGATATGCAGTGACCAATAATTAGAGTAGGTCATGATGTCTTGGACACACTTGTTTGTGTTTGGGAAATTTGGCATACTCAAATAGAGGTGGAGACATCTGACATTTATCCAGCGGATTCCAGTCATTACAGAGACTAGTCTTTTTCACAATTTCCACTCTTGCAACTTCTATCGGTTAAAATGGAAAAAAAAAACAATGCTACTATAAATAATTTTTTTTTGAGTTATGTTCTTGATATCGGGCTACATATTAGAAGGATCACCAGTAAGTATCATAAAAATAACTTGAAGTCGATTAATTATGGAGCTGAAATAGATGGGGTTATTGGATATGAGCTAGAATATGTAATATTACTTCGTACCCGTTATCAGCATTAATGCCCGATTACCTGCTCTATCTGTGCATATGTATCCAATACTATTACAAGTGAAAAAGAAAGAGAATTTTTAAAGGGAGTGATCTGATGAGCGAATCGTTTTGGGATGGATAAAGTACAATTTCAAGCAACAACGGTGTAACACGGTTATTTTAAAGCGATATATTTAGTTAGCTCTAACTTCTAAGTTATCTTGCTCTAATGCTATAATTTCCTCAATATTGAGTTTTTCACTTGTGTTTTTGTATATTTATCCTATCTCATTACCATAACAATCAATGATCTTGATTTTGCAGCATCAATTATACATTTATACCTCGCTTCCACAACAACCGAGGATGGGCGATGGGTCGTACTCGTACAGGTCATGAATTCCTTATCTCCACACATGAAGTTCTCTGTTGCTTGTCAATTTTTGTATGCCCTACTTTTACAAACCATGTATATAGCAGTATAAGTGATAGAAATCTAGTTGATATTTCAAGATAAAATATTTGGGCCCCTCTTTTATCATGAGCATATCAAAATTATGGTCTATATTTGCTTAGCTAAGTTGGCTTAGCTTTTTTGCACTTTGCAAAGGATTGATTCTTCTAATGGTATCTCACATGTTCTCTTATCCACCCCCCATAGTACTTGTATGTTTTCGGCCGTGTGGTCCGCTACCTTTGCTTTCTAAAACGATGCTTGAACCACCTCTCATCTGTCCTTAAGTATTATTCTTGAATATGAGAACTGCACTGAATTTCAAGTGTTTCCAGCCACATTCCCACATATAAATGGAAAATTCTTTATTGGTGTGTTTTCTCGAAGAGTTTAGTTGGATTGATCTACAGGCTCGATTTTGTTGACTTTCTAAAAATGGGATCTTAGACTATTATGAACAATGTTTAGAGTCACACATTATAGAATTATTTTTGGCTTTTTGTATTTTTTCTTGATTCTGTAGAGTAAAAATATAAAAGCTACTATAGGATATTGAGTTGATGGCTTTATTCCTTAGACCTGTCATTTTATCCATTTCATAGAGCTTTTAACTTTTTTTGTTGGATTTAGTTAACTAAATTCGCTGATTTTGATGCTCTCCTTTACGACTATTATGAGAATTTTCTCGTTAGAGGATTTTTTGAGAGCAAGGTTGCACATTTGTAGGACATAACTTAATTATAGCTGGGGACTTGTACGGGGACTTGCGATAAGGGTGTTCATAAATTCCATGTGAAGGATACCTGTTATGATGTAGACTATAGCAGACCTTCGTGCTGCAAGATCTTGTTCTCTTCGTTTGATATTCTAAACTAAATCGAACTGTAAATGAATTGAACTGATTGTACAATAGCTGAATTGAGGCAGTTTAAATTGAACTTATTTGAATATTAGTAAAAATATCAATGGTACTAAACTGGTATACGAAAGTAATCGGACTAAACTGAAGATCTAAAGTAATGTGAATATGATTGAATTTGATGGAGTGGATCTGACACCGTAACACTTAAAACTTCAAGGCCAAAAACGAATTTTTTTCACAAAAATCTAGCTATGTCTGACGTGTAAATGCGTCTGAAATTTGCAGCTGATTCATAGTACCATGCACTCGTAGTAATGGTAGTAATAGTATATTGAGTTTCAAGAAGGAGAAGATGAAGAACTCGTGCGATGGCAACATTTCTACATTTTATTTCAATTTAAATTTCTCATTTACTATAGAGATAAACTGCGATATATTACATTTCAAGTAGAACGAGGAGGAAAATACTATCTACGGCCTAAACCATTTACATGTACCAAAACTTTACTAAGGGAGCTAAGAAGCCTTTACATCATAAACTCTATGGCTCAACTTCGCTGCACATGATGGTTTGGCTGAAACTGATTGCTTGTTGGTTGTGATGGTGTCTGCTGCTGCCTCTGCAATGCTGCAATCCTATTATAAAGCTCCAAGTTCATTGACTGCAAAAATATATCATAATGGAAGATATTAGTGAGCGGTAGCGAAACATAGAAATCCGGTAGTCCCATGACATTGGATACCATCTTGTGAGTACCAAAGAATCAAAGATGGGCGCAGTCTCGGATCATTTTGGTCAGGTCATTCCAGGTTATTTATTTTATTATGTGCATGAGGTCAAGTCGGTCAGTTAGTGTGTGAATTATTTTTTGAGCTGCGTATTGAGTTATTCAGGTTGAGTCACTTTTTCCGGGTCTAGATGGATGTAGCACTTGACACTCTTCAATACGAGAAGTTGTAGGTCATCTTTTAGTATTTTTCTAAAACTGAATCCGTAAAAAGGGTGAGACACCGTCCTTCACTTGCCTGTGCTAGAAGGATGTTGTAGGGATCCTGCAACTGAGCTGAACTGCTAGTTCCATGGTTAGTATTTGTGAACTGGTTGGCAGCAATCATTTGAGGAACAAAGGCTGGCGGTACAAATGTCGTGGTAGCAGCTGCAACTTGAGATGGATGTAGCAGTGAGGGGGTTGACTGAGTTGCTGGTTGAGTATGGCCGATGCTGGGTGTCTGGGGCATTCCCATACCCATTCCCATCCCCATCCCCATTCCCATTCCCATTCCCATTCTTGCAAGAAGCGACATCTGATGTAACTGTTGCTGAATCCCTAACGGCATCATAAGCTGAGGCATGAATCTTGCTTGGCTCATCATCTGCACTTGTGCTTGAAGCTGCTTTAGGTACTCAATTACCTCGTCCAACATCGATGCTTTATCAGTCTGTGTGAATTTGGAACTGCTGTTAGGATGACTGCTATTACTATAGGTTTTGTTTTTTTGTGTAAATAATATGCCGGTTTACTATTTTCTTGCAGTAAAACCGCCTACAAGAGACTAACGAATTCTACTAGTATGAAATTTTAGTTTCTTTATTCACCTTGCTTGAATTGGGAACTAGCTTCTGCAGGGCCTTCATCTTTTGGTTAATCCTGTCTCTCCGTCTCTGTACATGCAAACATTTGAACAAGTGGAATTACAGTGATGTCAGGTATGTCAATTTTGCTCATGTACCATAAAAATTACAAGTACTTCTTACAAATAACATGGAATTTTCTGTGTCGGATTTTTATATGGTACTGAAGTGCATTAATTCCTTAGGGAGATGTAGCTAGTAATCAAGAAGTTAATGATTATTACCCTCTCAGACTGATTATGAACAGCAGCTGCCCGCCCTTTTCTTGTCGGGTAGGAACGACCCGTTTCTCCTTTAGTCTCTCGCTCTTCCTCCTGGTTCTCCTATAGAAAAGTATTTTTTTTTAGTTTAGAGAATTTGTCTCCAAAATGAGTGTTAATTGAGAGCTTATTTCCAAAAAAAAAGGCAGGTTTATATATGTACCGATCCATCATGGCATGCGGAATCCTCGTCATTGATGGTTTTAGTTCTTGTACTGCTCCTAGGAGACTCATAAGACCATGTCATCATAGTTGACGCGGCGTTTGCACTAGCACATGCACTCTCATGATCGTTAGGAAAGCCGCGATGGTCAATTTCCGAGTGTGTCCGTTTCTTGACCAGCACCGAGGGAGGAGGTGGGCGTGGGGTCTGGATTGGTCTGGATTTCTCTGGCCATTTACCGCCAGAAGATGCCACGACTGATCCGACATTTTCCATGTTTTGTCCTGCTTGCTGTGGTTCTAGCATTAAATTCGGTACTTGTTTGTTGCAGTAGGTTGCTTGATGAACTATGGACTCTAGTGTGTCACCAGCCCCACCACCATCGATACCACCACCGTCTTCCCATGTGGTTTTTGGTGCGGAGGAAGTGGTTGAGATTTGTGGAGGGAAAATCCCTCCTAGTTCATGCATGGCTAACTGTCCATTTTCCCATGTTAACTCTGTTACCTCAAAATTTGACCTGAAATTTAATGCACATACCAAACTTAGCAAACTATAACTAAACAGGCCATACTGTACGTGAAAGTGTGAAACCATCTGAAACTTCAACATAACCTAGCCCTCCTGCCTTCCGAAAAACGACAAAAACTCCTACGAGACCGCTTTATGCATACAATGGATTCATTTTTATTTTAATGAAGTACATATTAATGAATAGGTTAGTACGCATAGAACGGTCTCACACACAAGACTAACTGTAACCAATAAAAAAACAAGAGTTATCATAATAGTTAATAGATAATGCTTATGGCCTTATGAAATCTAATTTTGCTCTAATAAATGTCTAAATCATGGAAATAAATAACAAGCATATCTATGATTTAAAGTACAAGTAGATTATATTAGACTAGTAAAGCATACCAAACCATCTTGATACAGGAATGATTAAGATGTACGCAACCTTATCCTTACAGGGCGAGAGTCCGTTTAAACGTAAGGACGACGATACGAAAGAGAAGCAATGCAAATGAAAGGAAGGAAGAGAAGAGGGGGAGGGGGATGTTAATGAGGTTAAACATACATTGGAATAACTTGAGAGATGTTGATATGTTGGTGGTGTTCCTCCAAGGAATGGTTGTGAGAGTCTAAGTAGTCCACTTGAGAGGATCTATTTCTCTCATCTCCTTGGTTATCCTCTTGTCTTTGTTGCATTACTGTCCAACTTGGTGCAATACATTGACTCATTATTTTCTCTACTTTTTTCTTTTTTTTTTCCTTTTTTTTTAATCCTTCTTTGTTATTATCCCTATTCCTCTCAAATTTTGTGTGGCACTTCACATTTGTGTCTTTGTCTTTTATTGAAAAAAATCAATCAATTTTGTTGGCTTTAATGAAGAAACTACATTAATGGTTTCAATGAAGGACCTACATTTTGGTTTTACGGTAGGTAGGTTATACATCTGATGTACAACAACTAAAATTGTAGTTTTCGAGCATTATAATAAAAATTTTGAGTTTTATTATAACTATTATGAGCTTTAATATAAAATTTTTGACTTCGTTAATTTGAATATTAAGCTTAAAAAATTATGTATAAACTTTAAAATATTACCTATAAAATAAAACTTATAAACTTTTAAAAGCTAAACTCAGTTACATAGTATCTCTGATAATTTATGTTAGTAGACCCAAATAGATTAGGGTTTAATGCGTTTTTTTTTTTTGTGATAAGTCGATATATCTAACACGGTAATGGCACCTTTGGATAAAGATTATTTGAAAATACGGTGCATGTTGATGTGGGAGAGATGATGTGTATATTTGACTATTTAATCTATAATTTTGTATTTTGTATTGACTGTTTAAGGATTGTGGCTATAAAAATACTTCAAAAAAATAAGAAAATGAGGATGAATACTAAATAGAGGGGTTTTGAGAATCTACAACAAGATTTGAAAGGGTGAATATGGTTAGCAATGCATTAATTATTGGTTGGCTAAGGGCTAGGTTCCTCCCTAAATTCTCATTAAAAACGGACATTATTCGTCACAAGCTGAACACGGGTAGTAACCCTCTTACAATATGCAAGTGGAAGGGCAAGTGAAGGACACATGGAGCACCCCACTTATCCTTCCACTTGCATATTGTGAGACGGGGAATATCCGTTTTCAACTTGTGACGGATAATGTCTGTCTTTAGTGAGACTAACTGAACTTCCTTAGGAGTACATGTTATTGGTTATCATCAACATCAAATATTATGGTTGTATGGACCAATAGTGGCTCAATTAATTAGATAAGGAGGCTGCTGCCTTTCATTTTATTTTGTCATTTCACACTTGGCTGTCTTTAGTCTATACACTAATGATTGATGTGTACCAGTTGGATTGTGTATTTGTGTACCACATGAATGGAAATTAAAATGGCTATTACGTACTACTGTACTACTCATTTTTCGTATGATTTAAACGTACCTTTTTTTTACATTTTGTGAGGTCACTTTAAATTTGTTGACACCTATTATAACCTGTTTATTTTGAGAAGTTATTTCCTCCGTCATATTTAAATTTTTTACGATTGCTTTTGACACTAAGATCAATAAAAGAATTGATATACTTTGTAATATTTCCTCCATTTTTTTCCCCTTCAATAAAATACTTTTCATATATAATAGAGAAATGAAAAATGAATAAAAAATAGAGAAGTTTATTTTAAGAAATGCAAAAATAAAATATCAACATGCCCATGAAAAAAGAATAATACCATGCACATGAAAAAGAATAATATGGAGTAACTTTTATATATTTCACATAGAAGCCTAAACAAATGGCTGAGAGAGCCTGAGATATCTAAGTAAGATTAAAATAAAGAATGACTGGGATTGCAATTTTTATTTTTATTGGAAAAATTTTCAATTCAGTAGGTCTTGCTTGCGACGGATCGGATCTTGCGACGGGTATTTTGTGAGAGGAAATGGGTAGAGGGGACAAGGTGGGCACCCCCCATGTGCTTCTCCACTCACCCTTGATGGGTATTTTGTGAGAGAATATGGTATCCGTCTTAAGCTTGCGACGGATAGTGTCCGTCACAAATGAGAATTTGGGTTCTCAATTAGTTGTAGTTCTAATGCATACATATAATTTATTATACTTATATGTGGACATTTGTGGCAAATTTAGATATAGTAGGGTGTACTATGTTTCAAGTGTATAAAATACTGAGTATGATTAGATTTGAGCGATTGCAAATGATTAGATAATCATTAAGTTCGATAAGATGGATGAAGCCCTAGTTAATTACAAGCTTTGTCGTTAAGTTGATTAGTCTTTTTAAGACATTTATTTAAGTATTATTATATTATATATACCAACACACGGTCGACAGGAGTATAAATAAGTACAGTAGGTCGTGCTTAAGACGGGTCGGATCTTGCAACGGGTATTTTGTGAGAGGAAATGGGTAGGGGGGACAAGGTGGGCACCCCCCATGTGCTCTCCACTCACCCTTGATGGGTATTTTGTGAGAGAATATGGTATCCGTCTTAGTCTTAAATAAGAATTTGTGAAATAAGTATATATAAGTAGTTAGTCATCCATTATTAACGTGGAATTTGAGTTTACAGCTAACTTAACGTCAACTTGACTTTAATTCATAAGTACAACTTTATCAACTAACTAGTTTTAGTCTCGTGCAAAAACAATGCACGAGTTTGTTTCGAAAAGCATAGATTTATTAAAATGTTTGATAATAATGACATTTTTATACATAAATATGTGTAATATATTAACGGTTTTTATACTAAACATATTATAATAGCATGCATAACTGCAAGTTACAATCCTCTAAAAATGTAGATAGAGTAATTTAATTAACCTGGCTCGTGCATTTTCACTGGAAGAAGATTATAATGGCAAGAGAAAGAAGACTTGACTAATTGTAGCTTGAGCCCATGCAAATTGCCCGAACCTCCTTTATTTGATTTTTTGACAGTTTATTTCACGTTAAATGGAAATTATGTTCGAGAGAAATTTTTATTATTAAGTTTGAATTATCAAATAAAATACTTCTCCATCTCAGTTATTTATTTAGCTTTTTTTTTTTATAATTATTTGTAATGAGTAGTTAAATTAAAGGAAATCCATACCTACATATATATTTCTTAAAATTTATTGTGAGCCAAAACCTTGAAGGTTTTCCCTTCACTCAGTACTATAAACATTTGGCCAATTTAATATATCAAATGATGAACAATTAATCTATCTTAAGATGGAGTAATGGAGATATCCGTCTTTAAATTAAGACGGGTCAAATGACACTCCAATTGGATAAATAGGTTAAGTTTTTTGTTAGTCCCCAAATATTACTCTTTTGTCATATATACTTTGTTAAACTCTTTTTATGTTTAAGACGAATATATCATTTCTAATAAAAAATTGTACATAACAAATGATTAGGGATTTAGTCGGCTAGACGGATTGATATCTCACTCCTTAAAATAGGCCAAAGTAGTGCTAAACAAACATGAGTGAAAGATTTTTACTAAGCCAAGTTGTATTGTTGTAACAAATGCCATTATACAAACCTAAATGTAGCTCAACCTCATAATCTCATTACGCCACAACATTGTTTCTCTACCCCTTTAAATTTCTCTTGCACTCGTGCTCTCAAGTCTAGTGCTCTCTAATTTCTAATAATTTCACTCCTATACTTTTAGGTTATTTTTTATTTTTCAAGTTTTTATTTATATAATGTAAAAATCTAAACCTTTGAATTCTAGTGTCAATTTTTCTAATTTTAATTTAGATGTTTTTTCTTCATTTTGGGAATTAAAATGAAGGATCACTTTAAAGTATAGTTTTTTCTTCTTTTATATGTATAGTTTTTTATATTCTTAACTTTCTTAATATAATAAATCAAGGATTTTTTTACGTATATTTCAATGAAGATTGCATTTTTTTTTTAATTTTAATGCCTTGTTCAATAAAAATTCAGGAATAGTGTAACATTGAATAGTGTAACATTGAGTTGCATATCAAACTGCAAACATCGTAGGTAATTAAATTACTCAAAAGAACGTGGAGTCCATACACAAATAAAGAGCATTTTCAATCCCTTAAAAGTAAGAACCAATATGAATCCCTTAAATGTTAGTTCTTTTATGTATAGTAGATTAAATGTTTGTTCTTTTATGTATAGTAGATTGATCGGTAAATGCTACAGTGGTAACCATTGATTTGACCCGAAAATACGAGGTGAACCCGACATGAAAGTAGGAGGTTAGAGTTAAGACATTGTAACCCAATTATGTAATTTGGTTGACACGGATACAACACGACACGAAACGTATGCGTGTCTAGTCAGGTCAACCTAAGGCTTGTTTGTAGGATCAAAGGACAAGTACCCAAGTCTAAAAGGGGTCTATCGGGGCAGAACTAGAGGTCCGCTACGTAAAATTTTATTATATGTAAAATTTCAAAATTGGAAGATCGAAGTCCAGTGGTTAAGCATTAAACCAAATAGTACGAGGCTTGTGTTATATTCTTCATAAAAAAAATTTCATCACTTTTTTTTTTTGGTGGGGTGGGGGTCGGGTGGGGGGAATTCACTCCAGTGCTAGGCTCATCCCTCTAGTTCTTTACTTAAATTTTAGTGGGCCAATTGAGTTTAAATAAAATAATACCCATGCTACCGATATTTTGTGCGAATTGGGTTCAACTTTTAGTATAATTTGTACAGATTATATATTCAATGCACTGATCTAATAGAGCTAATATCTAAAATTTGAAAGAATTTCAATTAATTTGCGATTTTTTGACAATATAAAAAGTTGAATTATAAGATACTCTCTCTTCAATTCTCCAAATCCCAAACAAATCTTTCTTTTAAAAGGGCTCTTCAAGAATCATAATTGCTAAGTTTATTAAAGCAAAATGTTAAATAATTTAAGATCAGAAAGAGAGCCGAAATAATTTCCGGAGAGCAGCTCGAGAAGAAAGCTTCAACGCTAAGAGAAATCATTGTTCCGGAAATGAGTAAAGGACATGAGCTACTACTCGTCGACCTCTCTCATGGCGTCGTCGGCCAATGAGGGTGTTCTAAATCCTTTTTTTATTCAATTTTTATTAATTGTAATTTATGACTATTGATTCGTACTTTTGTTGGTGTTTTTGGGATGTTGTTGTTTCGTTTATTGAATTGTATTAGAAAATGACACGCGAATTGATTATTTGAACAAAGAGTTTTAAATAAAGGGGCCTCATTTTACAATTACGCCTAGGGTTGGGGTATTTCGACACGAACTCGGCGTACACTTGTTTAACTCGGCGTACACTTGTTTAAATTAGTCGCAATCACGTTCGGCTAGCTTGATAATCTAACATGCGCAAAAGTATGAATTAGTATTCATCATTTCGGGTTAATAGGCTATTAAAGCTAACTTATTTGGGTTATGAGTTAAAAGGGTTAAACGGGTTATTAAGCGGATTAAAAATGAACCACTGAAGAATAAATAGGTTAATCAGGTCGGGTTAGAGTTGACTTAATTATTGTAATTGGGTACGGTTAAGTTTGAATTGAGGTAGTGATGACCCATTAAAAGTTGACATGAATATGAATACGACACAACTCGACCTGTTTGTTGTGTCAAGCAAAAGCTAGACATTATGTAGTTTCATGGGTAACATCATATACTCATACTAAGATTATGGTACATTTTTGTCTTATTACATGTTTTACTTATCTTAGTTTTTAATACAATATCTTTTATTTAAAATGATTGAAATGAGTAAACTATTCATTTCGGTATAAATAATTTTAGTTTAAAAGAATGAAGCCTTAGTCTCGGTGATTACTCCTATAAAATACGGAGTACTTAGTTAGTACGGAGTACGTTATTATTATCGTGCAAGATTCTTATAGCTTTACAACAACCTTTTAGTACCTCTTATACATTATTCCAAGACGATTAAGCACTTGGTATCTCGTAATATAAATTGAACATATTCGTTTTAAAACTGAAATGAGCCAAATAACAACCCACTTTAATAGACATGACACGTTTTTTGCTAGTCTATATACATTATTCTACCTTTTATCTAATCTATTATATCATGAATCTGATCACATTTAGGTTAACGTATTATATAAGGCGGTCTCACTGGAAACTAATTTACATGCTAGAGCAATTGGAATTAAATAATTGGTCCTGAAAATGTCGTTGAATATATATATGTAGCATCTTATGGAGCCACATGTCGATCACTTACACGTGAAATGTTCCTTTAAAAGACATTGTAGATCCAATTGTGGCCCTTTTCAAGATCATGCGTCCCTCCAATCATTTACTCCATCCATTACCATACATGATATTGATTCCCATTTTCCGGTTAAGAGATTGATTCTATAAGTTTAGACTGGCTACTTTTGGTGCGTTCTCGGTAAATTCTATCGGAGGTGATAGACTCGAAGAATAGAAGACATAAATTTAGGTCATAAAAACTCTATAAGATTGCTTGTGGAGGCTTGAACCTAGATCCTTGGGAATTTCACCATAGTTTTAATCACTATACCGTTTTAAAATTGGCTACAAATAAAAGACACAAAATAGATTATTTGGATTGAATAAAATTAGTTGAATTATTTGCGATATACTACGTATATACTCCAAAACAATTTTGGTCGGGATGAATCGTATCCGCTCTTAAACTTGTCACCAAGACGAGGTACATAAGGTTATTATTAGTAGGGTTTTAATTGAATATATAGAAATGTCAATTGTGTGATTATGTAGACATTAATTAACAAGAAGCTACATCCATTTTATTCAGTGTATAGAGCAACATTAAATTTCTCACTACATACGTGTTGACTGTTGAGTGTTGACTAATCATGTACTCATACTACTAAGATTTCATTTCGATTTCGATCATCAATATGTCGGTTGTGGTTAGAGACTGACAAATACCATTATGCAAATATGCAATCAATCACCATTGTACTTGTTTCTCAAAGTTTAAACTAAACCATTCGTTTGAAATATGTAAAAGAAAATCTGAACAAACGGATGAAAAGGATTGAAAGGAGTGGCTATATATTTAGTTAATATAGGTATGAGTAGAAATGTCAAACGCGTCATTTGGGCGGGTTACAGGTTCGGATAATATACAGGTTAGATTTATTTTGGGTTTGTAAAATAAGGTTTATATGGTGTGAGTCTATACAGGTTCTAGCTCGGGCTGGGGTCAAAAGCGGATAAGATCAATGTCTTTTTACAGATTATTATTTTCTTTAATTTAAATTATAAAAATATTACGATTCTCAATTTTTTTTAATTATCGAGTTTAAACAACCGTGTATGATATTTTTAAGAATAAACATATTTTGTTTAATATAACATGAACTATTTGATTTATTTGGTACATGTTTGTAACAAGTAGTAACTAAATTTATGTGGTAATCATTTGTGAAATTAATCTTATGGAAAAACTATGCATTAACACAAATACAAGTATATTATATTTCAAAATTTTGGGACTTTAGATTATTATTTTTTTTATCATATTTATATTAATTTTATTTGTTTTAATTACAAACTTTCAATTTATTTACTTATTTACGATTCATGTCATGTGTCGGGCGGGTCTTAACCCAGAATATGCGAGTTATTTTGGGGTTCAGGTTGAATTAGATTTTTTTTTTATCATATTTTTATTAATTTTATTTGTTTTAATTACAAACTTTCAATTTATTTACTTATTTACGGTTCATTATGTCATGGATCGGACGGGTCTTGACCCTGATTATTTTGGGTTGAATTTTTTAGGGTTCGGGTTGAAATAATGGGTTATAGTACTGTAACCTTAATATGCATTATAGTTATTATGCTCCAGTAGTTTTTATGGCAACCTCCCATTGTGGAGATCAGGGTTCGAACCCCATTACAATTTCACATCTAAAAGTTACCAAATTCGATTCTCGGCCCACCTTATTGTTTTATTTAAGGTCCATTACTGATTTTCAGGTTTTGATGAATAACGTCCGTATTCAGTTGAAACACTCCATATAGACCAAATATATGAGGTGTTGGATGCAAATAATGTCAAATGCTAGGGCACACAATAATAATGGTTAATTGTGACATTACTAATAGAGCATACACATAGTCCTTTCAAAGTGGTCAATTCTTTAGTTGGCCAATAGTAAGACTTCCCTTTCAATCAATTAATTTATGTCACATTGTTATTCAACTTACCTCTTTGGAGTTTGGACCTACCTCATCAACTTATATAGTTGACTGTAAGTCTGTAACTGTATTCTCATTACCATATACACAGTAATTTGTTCTCTGTTACCTTTACATAAACTCTTTTTTGTACTCGTTAATTGCTTAATCAGATATTCTTCAAATAGTTGTTACTATTTGATTGTGTAGGCTCTTTGACTCTTGGGAACTAGGAATACTATAGACAAGGTTGCAAGGCATATATATACACCTATTGGAAGTATTTCCACGTTTGATTATCATAAATTTCGCTTTGGCGTGCACAAAATGATCTTATATAAGTTTTGTCACAAAAAATGTACTCGATCTAGTAATATGTAAGTTAATGGTCGTAGTACTTAGTCCAGTGATATGTAAGTTGATGGTCATAGTTCTAAGTTATAACGTACGAGTATCAATTTCTCTATCAACCAAACAATCAAATAAATTTCCCAATTAACTTCAACGTTAAAATATACTTCGTATAGGTTAATATTCAAAGCAAAAACAATGTATAGGAACTCTGCCAGTTGTTCTGATCTTCCTAGCCTTTTGTTTTGCATACCTCTCTTCTTTTCTCTTCTTTTCCTCAAGTTGTTTCTTTGCTCCTCCTGCTACACCTTCAATCCTATCTATTTTGTTTTGATAATGACTTAAGTTCAATCTCTTTAATCTCTCTATCTCCGCCTATATTTTAATACACACATTACAAATATGGGATTATTATCTAATTAACAATGCAATTTTGATAATACTCTATATCACTATCTGTCTTATCCGATTCTTTACGGTTTTATTCATTTGCCAGTAGTACTTAAATCAAACATAGCGGCGAATCAAATGAGACAGAGGATACCATTAATTAAATGCAAGACTTAAGAAGTAGAATGAATCACCTTTCTACTTTCCATTTCAAGACTAGCCCTCTTCTTCTTCTCATTCTCCCATACTTTGATCTTTACATTCATCTTCTCATACCTTTATTGCATGTATAATTATAAATGATAGTTAATTACTTATCATTAAGTTGCTAGGCATGCAAGCATGGAATGAATATAATATAGCAAAACAAAAATCCTTATAATACCACATAACTACATATCTAAGTGCATAGATTGAGTAATGTTATAAACATAGGCTCGGTCTTTTGTCGGGTCTCATACTCTCATGTTGTCATTCGAGTCATGCCAACTTTTGACAGGTCGGTCTAGTTGATTCTATGAAATTTCACACTAAGTGGTTCGCATATAACGGGTTCTAACTAGTTTAGCCGGTCCAATTTTACGCTCGAAATGAGTACATGAACATGAATAGTTATACAATTAGGTAAATACTTACCACTTATTAATCTTTACTAAACGAGCTTTCTCCCATGTATCTGCTTTATTAGTTTCCATGGTTCGTTGACTAACTGGCATTTGTCGTGGGCCTGATATTTCAATTGGTCTTGTAGAACTCTTTGGTATTGGGCCTCCACCTATTACTATGATCCATCAACAAATATAAACTTATGACATACATTTCCTAAAATTTACCCTTGTATTTTGAGATATATTGAAATACACAAATTGTTCTATAAGATCAAATTTAGCAAAAGACTAGCCCAATAGTTAAAAACTCAACTAAATAAGTTATAAAAAATAATTTATTTTGATAACATAATATTTTATTTTGATAATTTACGTCTTTAAATATGTCAGTATTCATTAAAAAATGTCGGGTAATAAAAATAAAATAGAAATATAAATATAATTAATTGTAAACTTTGGGTTTTTCTCCTTTTGGGTCAGTCTTATGCTATAGGAGAGTTGCTGATTGAAATATGTTCAATGTGAAAATGGTAAGTCACGCCCAAAAGTTGACTTTTTTCGCAGGAAGTGGATTTTTGGCAGTCTTTTACAGAAAGAAATGAAAGGGAGTTGGAAGACAAAAAAAAATGAAAGGTAGTTGTTAGCAAATAACCGTAAATAGAAGGTAATTTATGAAAAAAAAACTGAAAAATATAAAAAGCACAGCCAATTCTATGTTTAAAAAATGTGGAGTACAAGGTTCGAGCCTTACCAACATCCTTTTTCTCGAGTATAGACGATCGCCTCGGTAGCCCTCCAAACTGTGGGATCTCATCAACAAGGTCTTCTTGATCCTTGTTAGTGTTAGTGATGGATGAAGGATCTTCTCTAAAACTCTCGACCATCCTTCTCTCGAATTCGGCTCGAGTTTCTTCTAGGGAGTATATTGCATAGGCTGCTGCTGCAATGCTAGCTGCATATTCTTCACTTTCGTTGCCATTGATCAATTCCCTTCTCAATTTTTTCTCCCTTTCATCTAATTAATTAAAATAATTTAAATTAGAGAATGATTAGTCTATTCATTATCATAATTAATTAAGTGCAATTACTTGCAAATATACCTCTAAATGATTCTGATTTTGTTACATTTCTATGTCTTGTGTACTCTTCATTTCTCCCTTGTGCCATATCTGAAAAACTCACTCTGACATAAAGATACCACGTTAATTACTCTTTTTTTGTAGACGACGTATAAATCTTGTTAGAATATGCCTTGAATCGGTTAATTTTCATCGAGATCAAATAAATTTTTTTCTCCTCTGCATGGTGGTTGTACCTAAGTAACCCAACATATTATTAGTGAATCCGTCTATTCTATTTACATTTTTTTTATATTACTTTCTTACGTCTGTTATAACAAAGTTAAAATTTGATAGCTCTAGAAGTCATATTTTCTCTTGAAAACAAAGTTAAGTTATATACACACTCTGCCACTAGAACTCTAGAAGTCATTTTTATATATCGAGTTTATTCTGTTATCAATCATCTATAATAAAACTCAAAATATACGACTAGAAGTTATGAAACTATATGTAAAAAAAATTCTAATCGCAAACAAAATACACATAATTTTAGTCAAAATACTCGAACTTTGTTGATTACCTACGCTTTTGCTTCATCTGCTGGTCCATATCCTTGGTAGCCAAACTAGTAAGTTGACAAACCCGTCACGAATAAGAAGCTGGGCGTGAATCCAAGACCGTCGAGGAAAACGCAAGCTGTATAAGAAATATGTTAATACAAAATAAATACTTACGATAAGTTTAGGAAAACATATACAGTATCCTTATTAATAATAACCAGAGCTTGGAGATTGCATTATGTACATAAATAAGTAATGTATGAAAATATACTTTGCATGGTGTGAATGTTATATTTGATGATTGCAAATTTTGGAAGTTTTGAGTAATGGAGATAAGCAAAGGAAGGCATCTTTTCTCTGCTCTCTTCCTATTCTTTGCATAATTTACATGCCTCATTTCTTTAGCAAGCTTTCCTTAATGTTGTGCACTTTGCTTCATAAAAGGTCTAAGACCTTGAGCACTCGGATCAACGGGTAAAGAGTTGTCAGTTCAGTTCCGTGCCATTTTCTTCCTCATTATGTTATTATATTGCTTTTGAATACTCCCCTCCGCTTTATATGGTCTTCTTCGTCACATTTAGAGAAGTGCGAAGAGAAAACAATAAAACGGAAGTAGTATAGCTGTATAGTCCATATATTAGACTGTACAGCGAAAAAAAGATTCAATGAAATGTGTTTCTAATCTTGAAGCAGCAACCTTCTCCAGCTCTACCCTTTTTATAAATATATATGGTTTTTCAAACGTTTGCCCTTAGGACATTAAATTCTCGTGACAAATTCTTAAGAATATTTTGTTATACAAGTGTTTAATGTTTACCCTAGGGCATACGTTAGAAAAACCTATACCCTTCTTGTGAAAGGATACAAGCAACTCTCCAAATACAAACAGAAAGCTCTAGTGTACAAGTACCCCGGTATTTCTGTGTACATCTATCATCTTCCCGTGTGGTCTCTTATTTGCTGTGTTATTTGGGAAGGGCCTTTCCATTGTCTCAGTGAGCCTCTGGTCGATCCGATAAATAAACTGACCATGGACATCAGACTTGTCCATCGTATTTACCACAGGTGGGGTCCATTGAAAAGAATTTCTCTGCTCTCTCAATGAAGCTTTCAGGAAATCTAGCATACAAGAGTGGAGTAACACGAGCATCTGACATGGCATCTAATTTCGGCTTTGTTGTGGCATCTTCAGAAATTTTACCAGCCTTGCCATCTTTAGGATTCCGCAACTTGGTATTTTTGGTAATGCCAGCACTACTCTTTACCGTCAAAAGACGGGAATTTTTCCCGGTTGAACGGATTTGTTTCACGGGAATTTCTGGCAGTTGACCAGAATCTTCTGGCAACAGATTGCCGGTAGGGGAAGTGGACTGGGCTGGTGGTAAACTTGTTCGGGAAGACTTGACCAGGGAAATAATCATATCTAGACTAAGTTCCTGCTGGACTACGTCTTTATTCTGTTCACACCCGAAACAAGCAGCAACGAGGGTTCCAGCCAGAATCGGCATTAGCTCAGGGTCGCTAAAGAAGGCGAACGGTAAATCACAAACCTGAGGTAGAATGATTCACGGTCAAAAATAGTTCAAGCCGGAATTGTAAACTCAAGAATTTTAGAAGGATTCACTGACCTTGTGAAGGATTGTTGGACTATTTCCCCATCGAAGCACAGCTTGATTACCTGGGTGATATAAGGAGAAGTACCCAAGAAGCGACAATGACTCAAGCAGAAGCAGACCCACCTGAAAAATTCAATATATTGCAATAAGGGTCCGTACTCCATAGTAATCCCATAACTTCCCTATGGTAATGTTTAAAGGTTTAATGGATTTTCTGAGGAAGTAGGAAGACAAATTAGAATGACCGGATATGTTATCACATAAACAACCATAATTATCTTTTTTTGGTATTTTATGGGATTTCATGATTTTGGATTTTCGGCATATAAGGGGATGGGAAATACATATTTGCAATAATGTTAGATGTATAAAATAAAGCGTTCTAAAGGAGCAAAAGAAAGAAAAGCAAATAAGGTGAGAACGAAAATAAAAGGAATACACAATTTACCTGATCGCTTGCTACTTTCCAACTGTTGGTACAATGGGTCAGCAGGAAGCTCATGATATGGAAAAACTCCATTTTCAGGTCTAGCCTTGCCTACATAATATTTCAATAATATTTATATTAATAGTGATGTAATCAAGCAAATGGCTCACTATTCTTTGGCTATGGAATATAATAGAATAAAGTAAATGGCTCTCTCAAGTGTCTACGCTTTCTTATACTGAGTATTACAAAGTAACAGTCAAGTAGTCAACCAATGCAACTTACAACGCAATTAACAACTTCTCGTGTTGGATTAGCACAACTAAGACTATGTAGATCCGTACCAGTGACCTCAGCTTGTCCCACCATGAGAGGGAACATTTTAGGCGTTAGGGTAATGTTGTACAAAATCAATAGTAAGATCTAAATATCGCCATATGCAAAATGGCATTATAAGACTAAGACATAGATGTGAATAAGGCGGTTATCATAATATGCTCCAGGCGCCTCCAGCTTGCATAGAATTGTATCAAGGGACGGAGTGCTTACAAGAATTTGTTGCATGAAAGTGATGTCCATCAAAGCCAAGTTGTTCAAGACTTTCAATACACCAGTTGCTACTTCCTCAAAGTTTGACGGGAGCACATATGAGCCCTGCAATATACAAATATTGACTATGAGGTTCCATTCTTGCCAATGAAAGTGCAACACAGGCACAAACGAAAGATAGGTATCTAACCAACTACAACCAACCTACTTCTAAAAACTAAAGTGTTTTATAGCTATTCAAACAATTTTCAATGTTGCATAAACACCCCGGGATTAATTGGATTCAAAATACGGACAATGGGAAAAGTAGTTAAGGAATTGTGGTCAATGGAAGGAAGAGGGAGGTGATGGTGGTGGAGCGAGGCAGAAGAGCAGGGGAGGTGTGGGGGAGGATAATAGGATATTACTTTCATTCGAGCTAATGCACTGCCCTAGGGGAAAGGTACATAATTATTACTCCCTTAATGGGGTAACTAAATCACACCCGCCTGTACACCATGACCTCCTTCACTCTATCGTTTCTTCGTTTGTTCTGTTGCCCCATTATTAATTACCTTCAACCCAAGCAAAAAGGTGTGCTCCGCTCGATGTCTGAGAAATAAGTTGGCGCACGTCCTTCCGGCTTAAAAACATTTTAAGGGCTTGCTTGGAAGGAGGGAAATTCTTAATAGGGTAATAAAGGCCAAAATAAAGGGGAAACGGGAGGTAGTAGCGGTAGTGGAAGGAGAAATGGGAGGAAGAGAGGGACTCCGGTACTTCCTAATTTCACAAACAAGCCCTAGTAAGGATTGAAACGACCATGGGGTTTCTCCTTCAGGCTAATATAATGGAGTTGCCAAGATGTTAGAAAAGGTAACATATGGACTTCATCCTCTGACAGCTCTGAATACTTGGATTGTAAAATCTATTTGAATGCAAATAATCATAATTCGAAAATATCCTAGCATGGCCAAAGTATTTGACCACTGGTAAATGGTCATGATCAATAACCAAGTCGATACAACTGATGCACGTATAAGGAATAAACCAAAAGTCTAGAAGACCACATGTTATTGATCGACGAACCATTGACAAATTCAATCAACGTTGACGTTACTGACAGAGAATTATCTTATTCTTAAAATCTTCTACTATATGCATAATGCATTCTAGTCCCCACTTAAGTTATACGTCTCCTAAACTGAGAATAAATACATCTGGAATTCAACATCTCAGCCATATCGAACAGACTAAGCAAGTTAAGACAGAAAGCAATCACGCATAAATAGACATTTTAAAAACATAGAATAAATATTTCTTGGTACAAAGAGTTACCTGTTCAAAGGATTTATTATTAGCCTGCAACAGCACAGCAGTCAACAACGATGGAAGACTGACTAAGCCAGTTTCAGATATAGCGGAAAGAATGAAAGCATGTGGCTGTTTGAGTCCCATATGATCCTCATTCCTACTTCCTGCGCCATTATAAAGTATGTTCTTTTCCTCTTTCAGAGAGTTATTCACATTGGGTTCAAGTACCCTTATTTCGTTTTCATCACAGTTCGACTCAATAGTGATAGATTCTTGCTCCCCTTTAGTTGCCTCTCCACAAAGCTTAGAATCTTCGTTTTTAGACATTGGAAAACATTCCCAGTTAATGGAAGACACGGCACATGGCCTAGATGTCAAAATCACCAAGAAATTAATACTCAGTAATATTGATGAAGGAAATGGAGACCCTTCCACTTGTGGTCTGTCATATAATGCAAACAGATCTCGTAGTCGATGAATAATTTGATAAGAAATAACAAGTTCTAATAGACCATCTTGCATTTGACGTTGGCGTTCATCCATGGTAGGAAAGCCAATAATCATTGTCACAGTGCACAGGAAACCGTCGAGTACTTCAGAGATGTAATCAAAATTTTCGCAGGAAGTTTTGGTCGGTTGTGAATTGGAACTACCGGAAACACTTAAGGACGCTGCAATTTTGATGTAACTTTCTAGAGCAGCCGATAGCATTGGGATAAGAGGAGGCAAGAGATTTTGTGAAAGAAAATAACTTTTATTTGCAGGCACAAAGAGCACAACTTTAAGAAGCTTGAGAAAATATATAGTAACTTGAGAAGCTTCGGGTTTCGATATGTGAGAAGCAGGCAACGCAGATGAGATGAAATCAAGCAGACCAGCCCTGCGAGACACTAGCAGTTCCAGCTCCTTTCCTTCCAAAAACTGAGAGATTGACGAAAAAAAAGTATGCTTAGAACTTCAGTTTACATTTTATGCAAGAAAAACTAGAAAACAATCTTAATCTCCTACTCGTTTGGCACTTTGGAGTTTGGACTGCCTAGAGACATCGTAAACGAACATTGTTGCCATCATCACCTAAGTGCCACTAGAGAAGCTTCCGATCCAATTAGTGAAAAGAGTGTCAAGCATACAAGACATTCCCTAACTAACACATAGGTTGTTGCCCTCAACTGAAAAAAAGGGATAACCATCTACTACATGAGAAAAGAAGCCCAGAAGGCTTTAAGAATCATTTTGATTTAGTCTGTTATATCCCCAAGCTAGATAATAACTAACCATTAGCTTCATTGGCGATGAATGGAGCCTTGCATATTGTTTAAGTGTTCTTTTACATCTTTTACCTCAAGAAGAAACCACTATATGATGACAATTGGTTATTTTGGTTATTTCTTTTGATTCCTACTGTACTCCACGCAGAGCAAGGAATGGTAAAAGAATTCCAAGGAAGGAACACGTCACAAAAATTCAAAATTGAAGTTAATTACTTTTCGGCAACTCCGAACCACTTATCTTGGCATCCATAAAATTGTACTACTTTGATTTTTTGTCATCTTCTCCTATGAATACAGTTTACCTCCCTGTTAACTATCAACTCACGGGTTAATCCCACTCAACCATCAAACCAACCAGTAAAAGGGGGTCGGTAATATTGAAATCATTGAATCAAATAGTAAATCATTTCCATCAATAATACCTTGATCATATCTGCAACTATGAGACCAATACTTGCTGCTCCTTCCTTCCTCTCCTGCCGAAGTCTCTGCAATTCTTGTACCCATCTCCCAATTTTCGCTCTAGCAGTCGCCATGCTAGTTCTATATCCAATGCCAGTATTTTCAGTAGATGGAATATCGGGATGGTCATGCTTCAGAGCCATTAGCCTCTGTCTGATTTTCTTTATCCTTCGTTTCAGAGACTGATGAATCCCAGTACTAGAATTCACTGAACCAATAGGAGGGTTTTCTTGACTATCATCAACATTGCCAGGTGATGTGGTTCTTCCTTGACCCTCCTTATTAACCACACGGCGCATGAAAGGAGATGATTGATCTCTAAAATCCATGGAAGCTCTCTCCCTTATTTGCTCAAGGTAAACTTTGCGGCGCTGTTCGCTTTCACGGAGTCTTTCCGCCAATCTTTGAGCTAGTAGTTCAGCCTCTTCTTGTTGGGCTTTAGCCCTCTCTTCCTTTCTCCGGAGTTGCTCAATAGCTCTTGCTTCTCTAGCTGCACTTGACGCCTTTCTTTCTTCTTCTCTTCTCAGTTGGGCCTCTTCTTTTCTCCTCTGTATTTCCGCCAGTCGTTGCAACTTCTCCGCTTCAATGAGCTTTCTTCGTTCCATGACAGCTTCTTCTCTAGCCATGTCTTCTTTCTGTTTAGTTTTCAGCACTTGGAACTTTTCAGCCCTTCTCAACTCAGAATCGTGAAGTTTCTGGCGCAATAGAAACTTCTTGTTCTCCTCGTTCAAAGACGTTATAAAGCGCACCTCATTGACTTTATTACTTTCATCACCAGCTCTTTTCACAACCTTGGCTAAATACGCTTCATGCCTAGATTCACTTTGCTGATGACGAGCGTACATGCCCTCTTTCAACTTCATACTGCGAACAGCTTGTCGCTCACTCACGCGGTTCAGTTTCTCGGATGTACGTTGAAGCTTCTGGATCCTCTCACTCTCCAATTCATTTCTGATTCTCATCGCTCGTGCATGCTTCTCAGCAGCATCTTTCTTCAAATCCAACGCATTCTTTTTTTTCTTCTCGGGGGACATTAGTTTATCATGCAAAATTCTCGCACGTTCAGCACTTTTCCTGCTCATGGAAGGAGAATATGACAGGCGAGAAGAAAGACGACATGGAGATGCAAGTATTTCCTCCCAATTTCGTTTCTCCTTCCATGCATCTGATGGTCTCCAGGATTGTGATTTCCTCCTCTCTCTCTCCTTCTCACTGGCCCCACTGTGTTTCTCCATTTCAGTTGAAGATCCTAGTTGTTCTTGCTTAACTTTACCCCCTAGAGGAACAGTACAACTGATTCCAGGAGGAAGCTTATTTGTGTTTGGATCAGAAGCGTTTGGCGGGGAAAGACGACCACTTTGTACCACTGTTTTGCTAGACCTTCTGGAATCTGTACCTCTCCTATCCCGGCCCATATTGATAGAAGCATTCGGATCAAAAGTTGATGAAGAAAGACGACCACTTTGTACAGACATTTTGCTAGATCTTCCGCAATCTGTAACTCTCCTTTCCCGGCTCATATTTACAGAAGCAGTGTCACCAGCAACACTCTTCCTTCTTAACTTCGACCTGGGTTCAGATGTATCAGAGATTATTGACCTATTGTGTGAATCCGTAGTTACAGACTCACAAGCAAGGATCTGTGAACATGTCACATTCGCTTCGCCAGCTCCGCGCTCTTTGGCCCTCTCTTCCTGAACTTTCTTAAAAGCCTCTAGCGATGAGGACAATATTTCTGCTCTATGGGGTGAAGTAGTCATTCTACGTACCTGTACCAAGCAAAAAAGAACATAACAATCATAAAGAAGAGACTTCTACAAAGTATCATGTTAAGGGCTCTCTTGGATTGTGGGAATTGTTAAATGGATAACAAATGTTAAAACAAAGGAGAAACTGAGGGAAGTGACGATGGTGAAGGAAAGATAAAGGGGTGGTGAAGGGAGGATGAAGAAGTAGTGTGGGTACTATTACTCCCCATACGAAGGTAGTGCATTACTCTCGGAGAGTGGTGGGTCATTAATAGGCCTTTTGTCGGAGGTGATTAATCAAGGTAATGTTTGGTCAGGGTTTTAAAAAATAAAATTACCTCCCAAGAGAGTGCATGCGGTCTTCTGTGGTCGCCCTTTGTACTCATACATGCACCACTCGTTGACTGAAATGAGGTTCTCTTCATTTTATCAAAATCCTCTACCCTGACATTTAGCTCTCGGAAATCAGACTCAGCTTCTTGGAGAACAAGAATTGCCTCTTTAACCTGCTCAAAGTCGCATTCTAATTCACATAGAAGGTACAGCTCATCTACAGCCCTATTAAGATTCTCAAACAGGAAAGACCAGAGCCGCTCTCTAAACCTTTCTTTGCTTTCTCCTTCTCGTTCTCCAACCGTATTCATCAATGGTGTACTCGATAAACTATCTTTAGATGTGACACTAAGTAAACTTTTGTTGTCTCCAACTTCACAGTTGGAGGTTTTACAAGCTTCTGGAAGAAGCTTTGCAGATGGTGCAACCTCGGGATCTTCAGTGATTATTACTTCAGCATCATCATCGTCAACGGTTACGGTAGATGAACATGGAAACTCCTGAGCGGATATTCCAAAAGAGCAAAGATCTTTATTAAGTAGGTCAACATCATTATTTTCTAAGTCCTTGCTAACCAAATGGCTAGGTATATCGTTATCTACATTACTAGTACTTGACGGTATCCCCATATTAACTGAAGCTACTTCACTCACTTCTTTACAGTTCTCCTCGAGAGAATCCTCGATAGGACTTCCCATATCAGGGCAAGCATCACTACCTGCATCGCAAACCTCAACAATTTCTTTGCTAACTAAAGGGCAATCATTTGATGGATTACATGCAATCAAGTCCGACATACTCCTGGAGGTCTCACACTTAGCCAATTCATCATTGCCAATTTCGCCAAACCTAATTTCAGAAACAGCCAAGCTGCAGTTCTCTGACGTAAGCACATCATCCTCCAGATCGCCCCACTTGATTTTGTGCACGATATCAGGTATCTTTGCAGATAAACTTTCTGCTATCACAGCGGCATTTTCAGTAGTAGCTATGACATTTAAAGGAGCCGGCTTCACAAATCCGTTTTCATCATCAACAACACGCTTATCGTGGCAACACTCATCTTTCCCATCCTCCTTAGAGCTAAGATGACCTTCTAGGCTCCTATGAACACCGTCATTCCCTGGTTTGGAAACATGGGGTTGGTTCTTATTATTTAAATTCCTATCTTTTCCACTTGCTTGGTGTTTTGAAGATCCCCCAACCCAATTTCGTATAGAGAACTTTGAGCTACTTCTGTGCTTCTGGAGATGAACACACAGCCAGAACAACAAGAGGTAAATGCGGTAGATATCATAATCAGGATACAAAATATAATTATATATGAAGCAAAATAGTTCTATAAACTAGTATTAGTCAAGGAAATGAGCACAACAAAGAGTGTCTTAGCAATACAACACGTAAAGCCTACAAAATACAGCAACGTGCAAAGGAGGGAAAACTTAATCTCTTCTTTGGATAAATGAGGATATTCATTTGCCTCCCTCCAAGCTAAATTAGAATCCTTCAACATAGAAGAGATGTGGAAGGAAAACGATATAGCTACATTCCCCTGGCCTTCCCCTCCGTCTGCTTGCTTCAGCCCCCTTCTCCTCCCCGTCTATTCTAAGTGAGCCAATATCAATATTTGAAACCCCAAATCCATCCCTCAGAGCATAAGCTTTAATATTTGTCAACAACTTGATTTAGTGCACTACATGTCTACACTACACAGAAACCGATACGCAAGATCAACATACACCTATATTCAATGCAAATGAGCACAAAAGAGTAGCCTGTCATCTCAAAACCAATCTCGCACCGTGTTCATCAAGCAAATTGAAAGTTACTTCTCAAATAATATTTAATTTTAACCACATTTAGACTCAGCCAATAAACTTCACTATATTTGGGTTAGACTCATGAAACCCAACCAAAAACTGAGATTCAAACATAATCTCATCAACATCCTTACACACCTTTCAAAACATCAATTGGTTAATCATTTGTTACCTCATCATGTTAAAAAAATACGTCAGAAACAATACAAAAGGTAAACAAATGATCGGCACAGAGCGAGTATAAAACTTCAGGATTATCTAATGACAGACTTAAACTAAGAATTAAAAGCAAACCAAAGAAAGAAATGGTACTTTTTTCACTTGAAACCATCCTGAACCCTGATCATCCCCATCTCCTACACCTGTGGTATCCATCACAATTTGAACAAAACCCTAATTCCTGGCATATACAAGATTAACAACAATGAATTTATAAATCAATTTTGCCCTTAATAATGTTGTATTCTTTCTATTCACAAGCAAAACCCTTCATATATACGGAGTATCAGTTCCCAAACTAAATGCCCAATAAAAATACCCCAAAACAATCAAAAACAATGGAGAATTTGATGAAAAGGTGAAATATTTGATAATTAGAATTATATAAGAAGTAAAGGGAGGAAAAAAGGTATGATCTTTTCCATACAAAATGATAGATTAACGTGGAAATACATAAGAATATGAATTTATGAAGAAATGGGAAAATGGGTAATTGAGGAAATGGTTACAATAAAGGAGGAAATTGAGGAAAACCTGCAAATGCCATAGTTATGGAAAGGGGTTTTCTGGGATACAACACAAGTGAAGGAGACTTTGAAATGAGAAAATTGCATGTTAATTTTTCCAGAATTTGGTGACTCCAATTGTGAACTGCCCCTATTACGACTTTAGGAGTGCCTAGTGCCTAAAAGTCCTACAACTAGACCTAGACCTACACCTAGAGAATGTATCTCATCCTTTCGACGGAGGCAGGTTAGTTAAAGTCATCGACTTTCAAAACACCTTGAAAGAGTTGGACAAGAATAACCAATACAGGCCATGAAGTTGGCAATTTTATTGGCCTCACAAAAGCAAGGTTTAATAATCACTTACTCGAATAAATGAAGGTCTACACTCACATCTTTTATAATACTTGAAACTTCCCACGGAATTTGTCAAGTACTACGGATCGAGTTTATAACACATAAATTATCACCTTCACAATCAACTTTGAAATTCCTAAGGATTTAGCTGCTAAAATGCCTTTTTTTAATGCGAGAACTCCTGCGACAAGTTGCTCATAACAAAACAAATTTACCATTATGATCTCTTATACAATTGTCTAAAGCAGCTTTACTCACATCTCGTTTCGAACCATCAAAATTTAGCTTTAAAAAATCGCTTCTAGATTTCTCCCACCAAATTTCTTCATTACTAGAAGTAGTATTTATAACGGACTCGTCTTTATCAGAATTGTTAATATCCATAAATCTAGTCTCATTCCCAATCATAATGTTATTACTTATTATTACATAAAGTAATAAGTTTGTTGATACTGATCTAAACATTATTAAAAATAATGTCATTCCTATGGAACCATGCATTCCACCATATATAAATAATCTTGATGAAATAACCTTTCATAACGCTTTTTTTCCGCTGGCTATTATTTTAATCACGGACACGGACACGACACGGACACGTGATACGGTATCTCGTGAAATTTAGGACACGAGACACGGCATCTAAATCTAATAAAATATATATTTTATAGTTATAAATAACATAAAATTTTATTTTTGTATTAGTATTTGATATTAAATGTAAATAATTGACTGTAAAACATGACTTTAAGTATAACTTATTATCATTTCCCACTCACACTCATCTTCTAATCAATTTTCCCACCCAAACTCATCTTCTAATCAACATCTTCTAGTCTTTCAATCTCACATTCCTTTGTTTATAGGTGTCCGTGTGTCCGACACGGGACGGCTGGTTAGGAGAAGTGTCCGTGCTACCTAGTTGAAAACGAGCACTATCCGTCACAAGTTGAAGACAAATAGTGTCCATCTCACAATATGCAAGTGGGGAGGGTAAGTGAGGGGGATCCGTATAAAAATGTAAACAAAAGAATGAGACATAATAAAATGGAAATAGTAAACAAAAGACCGAGACGGAGGGAGTACTTAACAACTACTCCAGCTTTTGTCCAAGGCCCTCCCACTTGTATATTGTGAGAGGGAGATTATCGGTATTCAGCTTGTGACGGATAGTGTCTTCAGTGAGACGAGTTGTATTTAAATAGGGTGTGATTTGTGAGTGGTTACAAACTTGTAACCGTCAACAATATAAAATTGCCTTGGACAAAAGCCGGACTAGTTGTTAAGTACTCTCTCCGTCTCGATCATTTGTTTATCATTTCCATTTTAGGATGTCTCATTTATTTATTTACATTTTTATATTAATAAGGTTTTCTATGAGTAATTTGAATCATCAATGAGACAATTGTGCACTTGTCGTCCACTAAGTACAGCCACAAATGGTTCTCAACTCTTTCCTTGATCTTTGTGTCAAAAGGGAAAGTAAACAAATGACGACGAGAAAGAGAGTATAAGGTTAGAATGCAAGAATAAAAGTTTGAGGATAGTATGACTAGTTAATTATTAATGTGAGTTGTGGGTTAAGTTTGAGTCATCTATTCATATGCAGATCGAGTATTTGTTGAGAAAAAGGAACACAAGCAATGACCCGCCCGACCCACCAACCCATCTACCCAACCTGACCCGTATATTAAAAAAAAAATATCTCTGATGTATTACCACTGATAATTTATATAATTTAGTTTTTGAGCTTTAAAATAAAGTTTTTGAGTTTAGTATTAAAAAGTATGAGTTATACTATAAAGTTTTTGAGTTTATTAATTTGAACATTAAGCTTAAAAAAATTACAATAAAACTCAAAAAGCATCATATATAAGATGTAAAATGTAATTTATAAACTTTAAAAAGCTCGAAAATAATGCACAAAAACTCAAAATTATACTAGTTTGAGGTAGTACATCGGATGTATAATCCTTTTTCCCTACCAAAACCTTATTTCCTCATCTTCAATAGAAATCATTCAAATTTAACAAAACCCTTTTGTCCCATCTTCAATAGAAATCCTCCAATTTGATTAGGTTCAAAGTTCAATATTTGAAGACTATGGAGAAGCAAAACATCAGGTACAATCACTCGTCCTTTTGGAATTTCTCATCCAGTTTATTAATTGTAATCATCAATTGATTGATTGTCAATCTATTTATCGTTTTTCAACCATTACTCTAATCGCTAATTGATTGATCATTTTTATTGAAATTGTTGTGCTGATTGTCGTCAAATAAAGCATTTCTATAATCGTCAATTGATTGATCGTTTTTTTTAATTGTTGTGCTGATTATTGAAGTTTTTTTTGTTAGCAAACTCTATCACTCGTTTTTGTTAGCATTACTTCTTCCCTGTTTGCCCAATTTATTATTCTAGATATAGATATTTGTGGTCTTATTTTATATGACAAGTACGTTTGTCAGCCTCCTCGTCGTCGTATGTTGCTATTGGGTGTATTTTATACAAGGTGTAGAAGGTGCATGCAGGAACAATTAAACTTTAAGGCATTTACATATGTAGGAATTTTCCCGAGCTTCAAATATAAATTTCAAGTATTGTACGAAATTTTTTGGCTCAATCCTATGAGACGTAAATTATATAATACTTTTTTAGCATGGTGTTAAACTTTATGAGCCGTCTTATTCTTGAGCTGCAAAAAAAATTTAGAGTATTCTGCTGGAATTTTGGTGCTTAATTCTCTAAATCGCAAATTTTTGTGCTTATTTCTATTTCGTATTACACTGTCCTTTTAAAAAAAAAGGTTGGACAAAAGACCGAACACATAAATGTCATTAGAAAAACGCATAACAAAACAACTATTGTCCCTTAGGCGAAAGGTTTGAGCTATGTAATTAACTTTTTCGTATTTATATTGATATATAGTTTTTCATTAAATGTTTTCAGTGATAAAACAAGTAAGGAGAAGACTTTGCTATGCTATGCAAGGAAAAAAAAGGCAGACAAGCCTACTTTGAAGTAAGTGATGTCAATCATGGTTTTTTAGTCATTTAAAAAACCGCTAACTATTGAAAATCTTGTGAATACGTCTGAAAAAAACTATAAGCAACAACCATAAAAAGCCAATGAAATTGTTTTGCTGGTGTAATAACTTTTTAAGTTTACAGAAGAGTTTTTTTTTTTAAAATTATATAGGAAACATATCATTTTTAGACAACATTATGAGCATTAAGTCATACTTTATGAGCATTATATGTAAGTTTCTGAGTATCAAGGTATTGAACATCAGAAATTCTTATTTAAGACGGGGTATCCGTCTTAAACTTAAGACGGATACCATATTCTCTCACAAAATACCTATCAAGGGTGAGTGGAGAAGCACATGGGGGGTGCCCACCTTGTCCCCTCTACTCATTTCCTCTCACAAAATACACGTCGCAAGATCCGACCCGTCTTAAGCAAGACCTACTGATTGAACATATCAAGTTTATACAACATTCTGAGCATTAAGCCAATGAGAATTTTTAAGCATCATATGAAAGTTTATAAGATTTTCTTTTAGCACAATCTTCACATTTTTTTTATCACGTATAATTTTTTAGACGCTAATTTACATTTCTTGTAATTTACATAGACCTGGCGGAAAAAAGAGGCGGGCAGAATCGACTTTGGTGACTTCTAAAAAGGCAAAAAGCACAAGTGAAAAAGAACCACCAGATGAAGACAACGGAATTCGAACAAAAAAAACAGCCATTGGTAGACGAAAATGCAAAAGAAGATACTTCTGATGTTGAAGATGTATCATTTGGTTTGCGGAAGCTAAAAACAAGGATGTCCCCAAATGACTTTGTCACACTCTTGACTGAACTATCCTCAACACAACTGAGCAGTCTAGCAACAACACCGTTCAAGTATTTTGTGGATTTGAAAGTCACCAGGTTCCCATCCAAACTAGCTCATTATATAGTGTCTACGTATAATTTTAGAGATCATGAGACCGTGTTGACAAACGGCCAGCGTTTCACATTTAGGAAAAAAGATGTTCACAATGTACTGGGTTTACCGATAGGACCAGTACTTATGACTGGTAAACCTACTGTCTCAGCCCAACAATCTGAAACCGTGTTTTCGGAATGGATCAATCAGTTTGGCAAAGATGCCAAGGGTAGGGTGGTCAAGATGAACGTTCTGAAGACTTACATTTCTGAACACAAAGAGGAAGCTGGACCGATGTTTAAAAGAAACATCATTCTTTACATCATAACCAAAATGATCTACTGTGCTGGAAATGACCATGTTTGGCTAGATGTATTTCCATGGCTAGTAGACATAGACGGTTTGAACCAGTTGGACTGGTGTGAGCTTGTCATTGATAGATTGATGAAAGCGAGAGAGAATTGGTTTGACGGGGCTTCTTTTTATGGCCCTTTGTTATTTCTTGTGGTAAGTGAAATATTTCGTCTTTGTAGATAAATTTAAAATTCATCCATCTATACGTAATTGTTATTTTTAATTAACAATAGCTAATGATTGATTGTTTGCTGTGCAGTTGCACTATGTTGACACTGTTGTTGATGGGAAACGAGATACACCCAGAACTTATCCAAGATTTAAAAGTTGGACGACACAAGAACTTAACAAGAGGGAAAAAAAAGCATCAACCGAGGTGGTTTCGGTGGCGGGTTCGTTGATAAAGATAGCCCTACAAATGTAAGTATTTTGTGTGAAGTAGTTAATTAGTAAGCCTTCGTAAAAATATATGTCGCATGAAATGAGACTTTTTAATATTATATGAAGCTCAGATGAGATATTGAGCATTTCGCTAGATTTGTCGAGCATTCGCCTAGACTTGTTGAGTATTTTGCTAGACTTGTTGAGCATTTGCCAGATTTTACGAGCATAATACTTGTCCGTATGTCCTTTTTTTTTTTACTGTTTTTTTAGTATTATATCTATTTTTTTTGCATTTTTGTTTCATATTTAGTGTCCGTATGTGATTTCGTGCATATTATGAAACTTTTTGAGCATATACGTCTAGTAAATGAAACTTTCTAAACGAAATAGAAAATTTCTAACGTTTACTATTTTATTGCTTGATTATATTTTTTTTGATATCTCCCTTATATACAGTGTGAACTTAGAACGATCAAGAATTTCAAAGAACGTGTTGAAGAGGAGCCTGAAAACGAGATATCGGTAAGATAACATCTACTATACATATATCTAAGAAAACATCGATTTACATTGTACTAAGTTCAAGATATTATGATGCAGGTTTCTTTCTACGATTATGCAAAGACGATGGAGAGTTTGGCTTCTCTATACACCCAATTGCACATCAAAGGGAGGAGGTTGTTGGAAAAAAAACTTTAACCATGAAGACATCAAAAGAGTTATATTGGAGTCTCGCAAGGTTTTCAATTTGTCAGCTTTTCTTGAGCCAAATTTGAGTGACACAGTTCAGTCAATTACCAAAGATATTCTTAGTAGTGAAAACACTACTGAAAAAGAAGACAACAATGCCACCATCCCTTCATTTTCTCAAGACACGTTTTTTTACAAGCCTGATATTTTGGCAATTGTCGACGCTACAACAAGAGCCAAGGAGTCCCTGCTACACACAATTGGTATTGAACCACCTAGCTCCTCACTTGGGTTGACACAAGACTTCTCAACATACACTGAATCTCTCGTCGATCCTCTCACTAATAAAGAGAAAGGAGGAAACGGTCAAGAACAACCTAGCTTTTCACTTGGGTTGACACAAGATTTCCCAGACTACACTACATCTCCTTTCGATCCTCAAACTCACGAAGAGCAGGAAGAAAGTGGACATGAACAAGAAGCGCATTATGCATGAGAAGGAGAAAAAGACGGTGGGGGGAAAAGAACACCAAAAAATAGGGACAAACGATTACCTGGAAAAGAATTTAGATCACCTTACCTTGTCAGATGCATCAACCCGAAGTGCTTGCCAACAAAAAGAGAGATAGATTTAGCATCTTATCTACTATCAACGACAAGTATGCCGCTGTAAGACACCAAATCCCTTAAAATTTCTTTTTCTTATTTAATTATTTATTAATAGTTCCTTACTTGTTAAAGGAACTGAGCATCAACAAAAACCGTCTTAAGTTACATATGACTGTTTTTAAATTCATTATTAAACTAGGATTTTTCATTGTAGTACCTGTATGTTCAAATGTGGGAATATTTTTACAACAAACAAGGATCTACGTTCTCTTGTGACAAAGGATTCATTCGTACAAGCAAATGTGATAAGTACATATTCTTTTCACAAATTCTCATTTAAGACGGGGGTATCCGTCTTAAGCTTAAGACGGGTACCATATTCTCTCACAAAATACCCATCAAGGGTGAGTGGAGAAGCACATGGGGGGTGCCCACCTTGTCCCCTCTACCCATTTCCTTTCACAAAATACCCGTCGCAAGATCCGACCCGTCACAAGCAAGACCTACTATATTCTTTTATCCTCAATTATAGAGAGAGATATAAAAGCCAATCATCTCCATCAAGGGTATTCTTCCCCATAGAAGTTACATTAAATTACCTAGAGCTGGTAAAAGGTGACCCGACCCGAAGAACCGACCTGACTTATCCGAAAACCGACCTGATAGAACCCGTAAATTTGCTGAACTGAAACCGACCTGAACCGACCCGAAGGTTAACCGATAAACCGATAGAACCTGAAATGATATGACCCGAACCGACTTGTGACTCGACCCGACCCGACCCGAAACCCGATTCACCCACAAACCCGACCTGACCCAAATCGAACTGAATCGACATGTAACCCGTTTTAACCCGATTAAACTCGACCCGACTCATCATAGCCAAATAATCTTTTTTAAGAATCTAAATTTTTTTATAGTTTGTTTTTTTGTTAATAAATTTGATATAAAAAATTATCGCTCATTTTATTTTTCAAAATAAAATGTAATCTTAAAATAAATAGTCAGTTGTAAATTTAGTACGCTATATTCCTAGTTATTCTTATTAATAATTATATTGCAAGTGATATATGTAGAAAATTTTAAATTAATGCTTTGTGAGAAAAAGAGTGTTTAGTTTTGGCTCCATTGAAAACAATAAAGTGAAGAAAGAGTTATGAGTTATGACCATACAATCCGACCACGGTTATTAATTATGATCTTAAAATACAAACCTCAAATACACCATTATAATAGAGTCTATTCAAAATTAAATACGTAGGATCACCGTCAAGATAATAAATAAAATCTATTTCATAGGTAATTCATTTAGTTCCTTGCCATACTTCATATGTCAAATGTTCAAAACTATGAACTACAAAAACAACTGATTAATTTAGACCAAAAACATTATTTTCTGTCCATAATATAGGCGAATCCGACACTGGATAAGCACTCATGTCGTCATATACTTATAACCGAGGTCGAGCAACATAAGTGTTCAATGAAATTA
The DNA here is from genome assembly GCA_022085475.1 of Heliosperma pusillum. Classification (NCBI taxonomy): domain Eukaryota; kingdom Viridiplantae; phylum Streptophyta; class Magnoliopsida; order Caryophyllales; family Caryophyllaceae; genus Heliosperma; species Heliosperma pusillum. The sequence goes on from JAIUZE010073257.1 coordinate 182,526, forward strand.
TACAATCATTAACTTTTATAGTGTTATAGTCTTATATTTTACAAATATCTTTTGTATCGAGTTCCTCTAATCCAATATTATAACTCATAAGTTCAAAAATGATCTTTTAACATAACGACCCGACCATTGACCCGATTAATTTTCAAATTTAAGACGACAACATAAAATACTCGACCCATCAGTAACCCGAAACCAAACCGGTCTCGACCTGATCAAGCATATTGACCTGATATATCCCGACTCATTGGTCAACCGATCCGAAACTGAACCGACCTGTTGTAGTTATTGACCCGATTAACCTGACCTGTAAGCGACCCAACCCGAACCCGACTCGACCTGAATGAGCAACTTGACCAGACCAAACCTGAGCCTGACATGACCCGAACTACCTGAACCCGACCCGTAACCGACCTGATTGACCCGATTGACACATCTAAAATTACCTAACTTTATGAGCATTCATAACAACATTTTTGAGTATTATCATAAAGTTTTTGAGCATGTCTAAAATATGAAGATTGACAGCCAACTTAATCAGTTTTTTTTTTCTATTATTTTTTTGAAAAAACAGACGAAATTAGTGAGCTTCGATGACTATGAAAAATCGTATAACCTTTTCAAGGCTGACATGGATATCTACTTTGAGAAGTGGAGCATATTTGAATCTCCAGACCAAGTCGATATGTTTTTCTTCCCCTTTTATGTGAATCGACATTTCTTTGTCGCTTGCTTCAATGTTCGGTTAAACAAAGATATGATTTCCTAGACAACAAGCCTGACAGAGGATCGTCAGTGGAAAAATATTTACATCTTCCATCAAAATTGGTATGGATTACTTATAAAACTTGCTGAGTTTACATTTTAGAAATTTTGCATGTGATTCAAATCTCTTACAACCTTAACTTGCTAATCCTTTACATTTCAGCAAGATTTTTTTGCTAAATGGCTTGTGAGCAAGGAATCGTGCACGAAAGCTTCGCTTGTACAGTGCCTTAAAATTATACGGCCGGAAATGAAGTGGCGTGATCAGTCAAATGATTGTGATTGTGCTGTATATACGATGCGGCACATGGAGACATATCAAGGCGTCTTAAAAGAATGGGACACAGGACTCGAGAAAGGCCAGGTAAATCGATTTATTTGTAAAACATGTAACTTAGATGAGAATTTGAGCAATCTGCCATATTTTATGAGCATTACATGAAAGTTTTTGAGTATTAAGTTTTTTACAGTATCTGTTTTCTTGTCACAGTTCAAGCCTCTGCATAATTTGAGAATCAAGTATGCGTATGATATTGTTAACTTCGAGAACAATGATTTGAAAGCGGAAGCGGTGTCTCATGCAACTAGAACAAAATTGAAGGCCTTGAAGACATAAGCTTATCATGTAAACTTGACGATGGTGTAAATATTTATGACGCAAACTTTTGTCAACAATTTTAGAATGGTTATTAGTTTACGTTTTTTTTGTATCAACATTGACCAGTGACACAGTTTCTTTGTACTCCTTCGTATAAAAAGCCTTCCTTTCAATAATAGACCAATGGTTTTGAGCAATTTTGTTCATTTTACGAGCAATTGTCGTACGACTCGATCATTTCACACATGTGAGACTATCATTTCATACACATGTTATATGAAAAACATTAAACCACACGATGACACAAAGATCAAACTGGCAACAAGTAAAAAAAAGTGATGAAATAGAATTAACGTAAATCAAGTGTATCCGTGACGGGGTTGATATAGAATTAACTATAATTAATGATATATGTACATAAACAAAGACTATCTTTTTATGAGCATGTTAGTAAACAAATTGAGCGTATGTAAAAAATTTATGAGCATAAGTATTGTCATCTATTTACAATTTTAAAGAGACCGAATTTATTAGCAAAAAAACGCTAGAATAAAGTGGTTCACATGGAATAAAAAATAAACAATACAAAAAAAAAAATTATAGATGATAATCCTCTTAAGTCTTAAGTCATCAGTATTTCACGAAGTCCTGTGTGCGAAGGGATATTATTGTCTCCATGCCCAGCCATGCCTTCCTTTAATACGGTATTAGCATTTGTTTTTTATTTCGAGCACGAGTTGCAGCTGCCTTGTGTGTCCCGCGAGCTCGACTTGTTTTAATATCTATGATGCTCCTCTTTCTTGAAAATTTTTCACCCTTCTTCGTCTTTCTCTTTGGATTTTGTATAACATCTACATCACCCCCTTCGTTATCGGATATATCTATGCCACCCAAAACAGCTTCAATTTCGGCTTTCGCCTTCCCAAAGCAATTATTAACAATACCTCTTGTTATTTCATTATCAGCACTAGCAATTATAAGCTTATGAAATTGGCGATGCATGTCAAGTCTCCAAACAGGGCCTGCTATCGTTCCCCTTCACGTAGACCCTTCACTTATGTCCTCCTTTGGCTTCGCTTCTCTAGTCCATCGTTTAAGAACATAACTCGATGGTATCTTATCCACACAGTTACAGTGATAGACAAATAGAATGTGACGGCACAGAAAGCCACCCTCTTCAAACCTTTTACAAGTGTAACATGCATAGCTTGTCGATGGATGAAATGATACAATATGAGCAAACTCGTCAGTACGTTCAGTATAGACATAATAACATAGTGTATCGTCAATACTGGGTATTACCTTATGTTTATAAGACATGCCCTTCACAAACTCTTTTTCAAAACGCTTATAAGCTCCAATCGTATAAACATTACTACCAAAGTCAAGTAACGAACAAGGTATAGCAACCTCAGGCTTACCCTCCCAACAAAGACTATTGTCTTTACGTTCATGACTCCTCCGTTCACTTAATACTGTCCCAAATATGTCATAAAATTCACATAGGCTAGTGGTCTTACTAAGTCTTCTACAAAGGGAATGGTTAGTCGACTCACTCCGTTGAGAGGATAACACTCCAGCGGAGAAATAATCTTTACCATACGCACAACACCACTTCTGCCTCTCGTCGTATAATCTATTCAACCACGGGTGATGTGCACAATCATACTCCTCAATTAACCTACAAAAAAGTACATATTTTTATCACCACAACTTTACGAGTTCACACATAAAAAAAGGTCTCTCTACTAATTTCATACATTTAATAAATTGCAAATACATAACTTTTCTGAGCTTTATAGTTTATTTTTCGAGCTGACGCCACATGTTTACGAGTTCACTCATAAAAAAATATTCTTTCTACTAATTTCATACATTAAATAAATTTCAAACACAACTTTTTTCATCTTTATAGTTTATTTTCGAGCTGGCACCACAAGTTTACGAGTTCACTCATAAAAAAATGTTCTTTCTACTAATTTCATACATTAAATAAATTGCAAACACAGAACGTTTTTGAGCTTTATGGTTTAATATTCGAGTTGGCACCACAAGTTTACGAGTTCACTCATAAATAAATGTTATTTCTACTAATTTCATACATTAAATAAATTGCAAACACATAACGTTTTTGAGCTTTATAGTTTATTTTTCGAGCTGGCACCACAAGTTTACGAGTTCACTTAAAAAAATGGTCTCTATACTAATTTCATACATTTTAAAACATCTATAAATATCTCATACACTTATAAACACGTAACAAACATAACTCAAACACATCTTATTATCATGTAGAAAGTACCTTTTCCAGCAATGTTCTAATTCTTCTTGAGTATGACATCGCTTCAAGATACGACTAAACAACTTGTTGAAACCTATTTTATCTTTTAATTGTCCAAGATGCCCAGACGAATTTTTAAATAAATGCCACACACATAGCCTATGCTTTGACTTCGGGAAACAAGTTACAATAGCATTTGCCATCGCCTGAGATTGATCTGTCATTATAGTCCGCGGTTGTATACCACCCATCAACGCCAAAAATGTCTTGTATAACCACTCAAAGGATTATGTGCGCTCATTCAACATGAAACCAATGCCGAACAGACAAGTTCGAGTATGATTGTTATTAATCCCTACAAAAGGTGCACAAATCATGTCATATTTGTTCGTACAATAAGTTCCATCATTTCCAAGAAACTCATAAAATGCCTCATAATCCTGCCTCATAATTCTATCTCTAAAAAACACACTCACAAGGGAATTATCTTCATCTAATTCAAAATCATAATAAAAATCCACCTCATTTGCAGTTCTTTGCTTCAAAATGTTTATAAGAGTGTTGCAATCTGTACTATCGAACTGTTTTTTCATTGCTTTTTTTATGGCGCTTGCAGCATCCGCATACTCAAAACCCACCACATGGGACCCTCCTGCCTCTTTAACCAAAGATCTAAAACCATCTGCTATACCAATACCGCTACTTCGCAAATGTACAAGGTATTTAACCTCGTTATCATCAATCTTTTTGTGGCTTCTCAAAAGATGAACTTCACTAGGATGACAAAACTCATGATTGTGTACCATTTCATGTCGTGAGCACACATATTTACCATCAACAATTTTAAAAGAGACCATCGCCTTACACCCTGTTCTCCGACTCAACTTTGAATAATGTTTTCCCAAAGTCCCCTTTTCTGCTTTATTACCCTCTTCGCAACAACAAAATTCTCTTGAAACAACATCGCCTTTAGAATTTTTCCTCTCATTGGAAATCCTGGTCCCAAAACACTTCATATATGAATATCTATTATATGCCTTATAAGCTTCAACCTCGGTTTCAAATGTAAGTCCAATCAGTTCAGACACTTTAGCCTCGACCCATACATGTTTTCCATTAGAATCTGAAAAAAAATTAACATTAGCAATTTAGCCGGATAATTATCAAATGCTAATCAAACTTTCTGAGCTGTAATAGAAAGAAATTGAGCAAGGTTAGAAAGTTTATGAGCACATGCTTAATTATCTCCAGAAGTCCCTACTACTACATGGCTAATCAACTATCATTTTCCAAGTAGACCAATCCAATTAACAACAATATAACAGACTTATGTGAGATTATACAGATTTTATGAAACTTTTTGAGTATCGTGATACTCTTTTTGAGCTGTTTAGTTTTTTGAGTTTTAAAACAAAATTGTTGAGTATTCCACCTAACATATTCAAAGACGACTAATCCAATTTACAACAATAAAACGGACTTACATGAGATTTTGATCATTATGTGAGACTTTCCGAGCATTGAACTAAAGTTTCTGAGTCGTCTTATTTTTCTGAACATCGAAATTGTTTTTGAGTATTCTGATGGAGTTTTTGGGTTAATCTTCTAAACCACATATTATATGAGATTTTTTTAGCATCGTAATAATTTTTACGAGCCGTATAATTTTTACGCATGTTTCACCAGAGTTTTTGTGTATACTTCACTGAATAAAAAAAATACGACACCTTTATAGCATAGCAAATTACTAAAACTGCTGTATTATTTATCGAGGTTAAAAAAAAAGACTACCGACAACTAAAATATTAGCGTCACTAGTACTAGAACAACAACGTACAATAAGTATTTATAATAATTTTACTAAACAAACTCTGATGATCATAGTGTTAAGTACTTGTCAATTTATACTAGGGTTTATAAGAATTTGGAGATACCTAATACAAGAGAATTACGATCATTGCTATATTCTTCAATTTGCTCATCAATTGGTGTAGAATCCGTCATATCCAAGTCGTTCATCACTTCTAGTTGCATGATATCTGTTGAAATTTCTGCTATCGATCATGATATATGTTGAAATTGCTATATTCTAATTGATTTTTATGTTTTTTGGGTAGAATGAGAGGAAACGATGAATTGATTTTGGAGATGTTAATTGTTGTTTTCTAATAATGTGGTAATTAGTTATCTTATTTGTCAATTTAATGGAATTTTGTTTTAGTTGATTTTTTAATGGATAAAAAGACTTTCATACCCTTGGAGGTAATATCTCGGAGGTACCATCCATTAACTGGTATTTGTTAGGACATACAAATAGTGTTTATTTTGCCCAGTCTACCTACAATTTGATGTTAAGAGTTTTAGACTTTGTTTTCCGAAAGAGTGATTATTTAGTGGTGATCAATCGTAAGAGAAAGAGAAATAGAACTCATTATCCTTACATTTTTAAATCATGTTGAAAGACTAGACACAGATATTGAAAAGTTACCATAAATTGACTATTTTAATCGGATCACAAACCGTGTTTAAAAGTTATTTACTCAAAATACTTGGTGTTTTACATCACATTTAATAATAATTTGAAATTTCCTAATAAATCCACCAAATATTCCTCGTTTTTATGACATATATAGTCGACAAAGACACAATCAAAACATATTTAATGTATTTTTACTTAATTTTAAATAATCTAGTTTATTTAAAATATAAAATAGCTATCGATCTTATTATATTAGAATAACTCACTATGCACCGTTGGCTATTCTTCTAGGATTTGGGTTGATATTATCAAAATGTGACTTTTTGGAGAGGATTGCAAACTTTATTTCGTGTGATTTTGTATCGGCTTTGTAAAATTAATGAAAAGAAGACATTTTAGCACCTAAATGTTGAGGAATTTCAAAGTTGATTGTTGAACGTGATAATTTATGTGTTATTAACTCATTACATAGGAACTGACAAATTTCGTGGGCAATTTCAAGTATTATAAGAGATGTGAGGTTAGACCTTCATTTCTTCGAGAAAATGATTATTAATCATTACTTTTGTGAGGCTAACAAAGTTGCTGATTTTATGGCCTCCATTGGACATTCTTGTCCAGCTCTTTCGAGATAGTTTGAAAGCCGATGACTTCAACTTACATGCCTCATTCAGAAGAATAAGATAAATTGGTCATACTTCAAATAATCAATCTAGTTATTGTAAGTTTCTTAAACTCAATATTAGACATTTCTAATATCATTTTACAATTAGTTTACTCTTAAACTAAGTAGATCTTATGCATGCATAACTAAAAACACATAAGAAAGAAGAAATTGTTCCTTACATTGAAAATAAACGATTTTGGGCACAAGATTAGGACACCTTCCTAATCTTGTTCTTGAGTTTAATATATTTGGGATGAATCTCAAGTCCTTAGTATAAGAACTCTCCTTTTGTTGCACCAAGACAATACCCAAAACAATACAAAATACTACACTAGTATGTTTTGTAGTAGCCCTTAATAATATAACTAATAAACACTATTACTACTCTTAGTAAATTTTATTAGTAATTTATGAACCAAAGTAGTTTGAAGTTTCTTAAGCTTTTCTTTTAGAGTGAGAAGTGGAGAGATTGAGAGATAAGTGCATTCTTTATTATGAGATCAAGTGGTGAATAAATAAGAGAAAAACTTCTCTTTTTTTCTTCACTTGGAGCCGGCACACTTCCACTTGGGGAAGGGTGTTGCCTTTCCCTTTTGTTCTTCACAAGAAACTAGCTAAGGTATAGGTTTAGGCTAGTAATCATGTTGTCCAAATCTTGATTAGAGCACTACTTAAAGCCTAAACCCTACTACCCACCCTACAACCGGTTTCTCATGTGTAAAATGGAGTCCATTTTATTTTTGTGATTTTGTCATTTGTCACATATTTGACATGTAACATGTAATTAAGCTTATAAATGTAAATTTAACTAATTTAAATGGAATTTTCTTAACAAATAAATTAGACTTAACATTTTAAGTCACATTTTATAATTACATGTAAATAAAATGGGTCATCTCATATTTGGTTAATATAATCTACAACAGTTTGTAATTATAATCGACCAATTTCACTTATCTCAAATGTTTCATAAACAGTTAATGCCATTCTAGTAATATAACAATTAAATACTAAAATGAATCTTATTGAATCATATTCAATAAGATATAATTTCTCATTTCAATTAAACTGTTCAATTAAGGGATTAAATTAATCTTGTCTCATATTACAATTACTTAATGTACATGATTAGGGGATTGTCCTTTAGGTGTGACCTCAAGGGATCAACTGATCACCACCGTCATACGACAGTAACGTCAAACTCAATTGAGCCAATCGTTACTGATTTATGTTGACCAGTTGACTATAATATTCATCATCCCTTTCGTATTCTTATTATCAATATTTAATTATGTGATCGCACTATTGTTAAGGACACTTACTCCAACAGTTATCTTACCTTATGAAAAGAAAAAAAAATACATAGAGCGAACCTACAAAAGTCTTATATCAGTAACAAGGTCCAATCTCACATTACTTGCCTCTTCATTCTTCAAGTGGAAATTAAGTAATACCTTCTTTTGGGTTACTTAACTAATCTGCTCATCTTGCAAACATTTTTCCCAAAACAAGCAAAAGCAAAAGAGGTATCCTCTAAACATTCGATTTTTGTTAATTGAAAAAGTCTTAAAACAAAATATAATTAGTCACATGGTCATAATAAGTCATATATCTTCAATGAAAAACATTTAACCATTTATCATTAACTAGTTTTAAACCCGTGCAGAAAATGCACGGGTTGTAATTAATAAAAGCCGTTATTATTTAATACATGATTATACTTGATTTTTGTTTACTTTTATAGTGAAACAAACAACAACTTGAATGTATTCAAGTAAAATATAACTATATGTATATAAGTAGTATGTTTTTATAAGATAAATTTGAAATTCACGATCAATTAAAAAATCAATATTTTGTTAATATAACATGATTTAAATACATTCAAACCAATATAATAATTTAAACCAATAATATGAACAAAGAAATATCTTATGTCAACGGGAATGCAAATAACTACATGTTTTCAGAAAACATGTCTTACGCTTTAATGTTTAAAGCCCAAAATTTTTAAACATAATATGATTTCTTACGGAGTATACACTTTATATTTTGAAACTGATACTATGATTTTTGTATTAGAAAATCATATTAGTAATTTGTATGTAATTGTAATATGTAAATTTTGGAGTGTAAATTTTAGTTTTAGGGAATGTAATAATAGTGTTTATAATATATTTTTACGGATGTGAAAATGGGATTAAATAATGATATAAAACTATGTTATTATTCATTAAATGTTATGTTAATAAAATATAGTGTAGTGTAATGTAATACATTGTTTTAATAATGAATGAATGAAATTAATAAAAGTAGAAAAGAGTATATAATAATGAATGAATGAGATTAATTAATTCTAAGCATAAACATGGGGTGTCCCACATCACTACCAATATGATAAATCCTTTTATTTCATCGACCAATAAGAACGCTCTAAATGTTTGTGGATTAGTATATAGTAGATGCCTATCAACTAATTATGTTGTAACGGAGGCGTCCCGTTACCCGACAGTTAGTTGATTAGGGTGATAAGAACAAAATATAGCGAATAATAAATAAAGATGACACACAGATATACGAGGTTCACAAGTAAAATAACTGGCTACGTCCACCCGAAAGGAGAACAAATTTTACTATTGTGGAGATAATAGTACAAAAGTAGACTAGTACACACGCGCTACTAAGAGCCAAAAGTGTACCCAATTCTACCAACAAATATAGTAATCTCAAATAGACAAAAGAGACTAAAAGAGAGTACCCTGCCGAGATGAAGGACAAACGATCTTGAGGCCAGCAAGATGATGCGATATTAGATGTGAAAGACAAGGCTAAAATTGACATGGAAGATCTAAATATCGAGACAAGGCCAATTTGTGTCATTGGAGTTTAAAGGAAGACTCATAGCCTGTCATTACAGAGAAGGAACGATAACAAGTTGGAAGTTTTCTCAATTGAAGGGATCTACAAAGAGAAGGATGAAAGCAAGTTAAGATGGTACAAGAGGACTTGGAAATTCAGCTTATTACTAATAATTGTCATCCGTTGTGCATCTGGACTTGTAAGGTTGGTATTTGATCCTGGAGGGTTAAGACTACATGAATTGAGGACAATTCCTTTCGAAGGGGGAGGGGATGATCCAAAAATGATGAGCTCAAATAAAGATGACAAGGTTGTGATGAATGTCAAGGATATGAACGCTACAACTTGTCCTAGTCCAACATGGAGTAGAATAAATTTAGCTTATATTATTTTATTGTTTAATTATTTCAGTATATTTACCATATCTCGTAATTAGGTAATTACATAATAAGGTAAGGCCAATTAGAATAGTTTAGGAAAATCAGTTTAAGGAAAATCTGCTATGCATTTCTATTAAGTTTAGGAGTATGAAACAAGGCAGCTAGGTTGATTATTAGCTAGTATAAATAAAGCTCATATGTATTGCTTATAGAAGACATTGAATGAATAAGAATTAAAGCTAGAGCTTTTGGTGTTTGCAAGTTTTGTAAACATAGGATCGACGCGTTTCGTTCCGACATTGTTTTTGTTTGACGCGTTTCAGACATTGACACGATTGATAACAATAGGTCTTGCAATTCAATCATCATTGTTCGAATTATAGGTCTAGTTCGAGCAAATATCCCATTGGTTTGAGATCTTGACGGATTTCAAAGCAAATATCACTTATTTTATTATTCTTTGAAACTGTTTCCGCTGCAAGTTAACGAACCTTATTCTTTCAGAGTAATTTTCGTATCATAAGTGGTATCAGAGTTTCGGCTCTTGATTTCCCTAAATCTAGACGGTCCTAGGTTTCAAAGCCAAGTTATTAGTTGAATTTCTAATTGCGATTGGAGTTCAAGGGTTAAACTCAAGCGAGGTAGTTTGAGGGTTAATCGGTTTTGATTACTCATCTCAGGAGCACGATTCTAGTCAATTGTTATTCAAGGCGTGAAGTGAAAAAAAAAAAAAAACGTTACTGTTCACGTCGTGCACTGTTCATCCGAAAAAAAAAAAAAAAAAAAAAACAAACTCTAGTTCATCCGAAGAAAAAAAAAGCATGTTACAAGTGTTCTTGTTTGAAAATACCTATGAAGAGAAGGTGATGTTTGATCCAACATTGCCTCCAATTTTCGACAAATATGATGATGAGGAAACAAATCCACTCGATTTAGATTCAAAAGTTGAAAAATCAGAATCTCTGGAACCTGGCCGCAACGGAGTCAAGTCAGATTTCAAGATTGGGAAACAAGAAACACTAAAAGATTTATCTCCTTACTTTATTCATAACAAGTTCTCGGAATTGAGGACAATTCTTTTTAAAGAGGGAGAGAATGATGCGATATTAGATGTGAAAGACAAGGCTAAAATTGACATGGAAGATCTAAATATCGAGACAAGGCCAATTTGTGTCATTGGAGTTAAAAGGAAGACTCATAGCATGTCATTACAGAGAAGGAACGATAACAAGTTGGAAGTTTTCTCAATTGAAGGGATCTACAAAGAGAAGGATGAAAGCAAGTTAAGATGGTACAAGAGCGAGGACTTGGAAATTCAGCTTATTACTAATAATTGTCATCCGTTGTGCATCTGGACTTGTAAGGTTGGTATTTGATCCTGGAGGGTTAAGACTACATGAATTGAGGACACTTCCTTTCGAAGGGGGAGGGGATGATCCAAAAATGATGAGCTCAAATAAAGATGACAAGGTTGTGATGAATGTCAAGGATATGAACGCTACAACTTGTCCTAGTCCAACATGGAGTAGAATAAATTTAGCTTATATTATTTTATTGTTTAATTATTTCAGTATATTTACCATATTTCGTAATTAGGTAATTACATAATAAGGTAAGGCCAATTAGAATAGTTTAGGAAAATCAGTTTAAGGAAAATCTGCTATGCATTTCTATTAAGTTTAGGAGTATGAAACAAGGCAGCTAGGTTGATTATTAGCTAGTATAAATAAAGCTCATATGTATTGCTTATAGAAGACATTGAATGAATAAGAATTAAAGCTAGAGCTTTTGGTGTTTGCAAGTTTTGTAAACATAGGATCGACGCGTTTCGTTCCGACATTGTTTTTGTTTGACGCGTTTCAGACATTGACACGATTGATAGCAATAGGTCTTGCAATTCAATCATCATTGTTCGAATTATAGGTCTAGTTCGAGCAAATATCTCATTGTTTTGAGATCTTGACGGATTTCAAAGCAAATATCTCTTATATCATTATTGTTCTTTATTCTTATAAACCGCTTCCGCAAATTTTTGTATCACAAGATCTGAACAAACTCCTTCTATATCCAAATTCAGAAGAGCACCAATCTACTTGAGCCCGGAACAAGCTGAAGCTTCCTCCCAAAGAGAACCTCATAAATCGACTCTCATAAGATTGTGCTCACAAATATTATCTTCACCTCCTTCTTTAATTATTCTAGACTAATACGAGGGTCTTTATATAGATTTATTCCACCCTTAATAAGAGACCTAGAGTAATTAGGATACAAAGACAATTAGGAAATTATTAATAAATAATTTCCTAAACCAACATTAATAGGAAACAAAGACAATTAGAAAATTAATTAATAATTTACTAAACAAAGACAATTACCAAATTTCCTATTTTCTTCTTGTCTTAACTTAATCCGTCTTTGACACAAATTCAAGGCATAAATTCCTAACAAATTAAGTCGCACATAAGAAAAAAAAAAGATAAAATAAATGAATAAAATCATGGCTCGTGATTCAGTAACATAATATCTGATTCAATAATTGTTCGGTAAGCGATAGAGTTGTCATAGTGATTATTTTCCCGTCCACTTTTGTTTAATTTTATTCCTTAGCTTCAATTGTAAAATATTACTCCGTATGAATGAATTTTGTGTGTTCCTTTTCAAATTAAAAGCATAACATAGATAAGTAATTTAGTCTATAATTATGAAACTGATTTATTACGAGACTAAATTAACTTACAAGACAAAACATCTATAGCTCTTTTATGAACTTTATTGTTTGCTTCTCTCAATCAAAACAAAAATTAATTGCTATAGTTAAAACAATTACATGCGTGTTATGACAACTTAATGTGGTATGAAAATATCATATATTGAAATAAATGTAAATATATGCACTCCTTATAGTTAAAGCTTGACAATATATACCTCAAATAATAATAATGATAATAATATTAATTAATTAGATGCATGGGTCATTATGATTTATGAGTACGAGTATAAGGCTCTGTTCTTTTGGACTGAAATCGTCTGAACTGAACTGAATTTATTGGAACTGAACTGAATTGAACTGAACTAAACTTATCTGATATGTGAAATGAACGGAAACTAATAAAAAAATTATGACAATAATAATACAATAATAAATATTATAATAATATTAATCATTAGTGATAATAATAATATACTAATATAATATAATAATAATAATATAATAAGATATATAAAAACAAAATAGTAATATAATAATAATAATAGTAGAATATTAATACGGAGTATTACTTATCAAATTATTAATATTATAATATTATAAATAATAATAATAATAATTAATAATAAGATATTAAACATTAGTATAAGACTATATTAATATAATATAATAATAATATTAAAATATTAATATAAATGATAACCTTATTGTTAATAATATAATATAGTAATAAATATATTAACAAAAGTATCTACAGAATTAATAAGATAAGAATAATATAATAATATAATAATATAAATGATATAAATACTAATAATAGCAAATATAAATACTAATAATAATAATAGTAATATTGTGAATATATTAATAAAATATCAAATATAATATAAATAAATAATAATAATTATAAATATTAGTAATACTAATATTTCCATTAATTAATCGTAATAATAGAACAATAAATAAATATATTAAATATAAATATAAATATAATAATAAAATAAAATTATAATTATAAATAATAATAATATAATAAATTTTAAAAAATATATTAATATAATAATAACAAATTAATGAATATAATAATAACAATGATAATAGTAATTATAATAATAATAATGTTGAAATAAAGTAAGCTGAACTGAACTAAACTGAACTTAATAGAGCTGAACTGAACTGAACTAAACTTATTGGAGTTGAACTGAACTTATAAAAGCTAAAATTAAGTCCAAAAGAACATGACCTAACTCTACTAATTATAAGTTTATAATCCTAATGCATAACATACAACGTTCTTATACAAAAATTTGTGTTAGTAGTCGAAATTTTCAATTTTACGCTAATAGTAGCTTACTAAAACGTGTAAAAATACCCGCAAGAGTGTTGTCTAGTGGTTAAAATTAGGGTGAAATTTTCAAGGGTTTCAGACTTTCAGGTTCAAGTCTTTCCAAGAACAATTTTGTGGAGTATTTAATTATTCATGGCCCGAGGTTATAAACTTATATGTGACCTTTGTTATCAAAAAGACCTACTTTCTCCATTTATAACCAAACACACCATTTTCCTTTTACACTTTACTACAAGAAATATCGAAGATTCTACCCGCTTATAAATAGTGTTAAAAAAGTGACTAATGTGTTTGATTATGAATGGAGGAAATACTCCTTATGTTTTTGGTATGCTCTCATCCCCATGACCCCATGTAACTTAACTGGTATATGTTGTTTACAGTCTATCACGTATACCCGAAAGTTTACGAGTAAAAATACGGATAAATGAAAAGAATGATTTAATTGATAAAGATACAAGTAAAGAAGAATACAAAAAATGGACGAAATCTTGACGATAACAATTGAGAAGAGATGAACATAACAGCTGCCTACAACAAGAAGCAACAAGTACAACAACTTCCACCGAACACACTTCATTTTCAGCTGCTCTTTACTTTTCATCTCCAGATCTAATTAACTACTTTATCTATTATTATCTATATTATCTTCTCTTGCTTTTTTTGCTTTGCAACAACTTTTTTTTTTATTTAATTAAAAAAAATCCTCCATTTTATGCTTTTTATTCAAGAAAATAGTGTACTTTTGATGCAGAGCAATGATGAACTGGTGAGTTTTTCAGTACTTTGATCATAAATCTCATCTGGGTTCTCTTAAAATGTGGTAAATTGAAATGGGTTAATCTCCATTTTTGTTATAATCATTAGTAATACTGAAGTATACAGAGTGCAATTGATACTGTTTAACTTTTTGCTGAAATTATACTTCAAACATTCTTATTTGTTAGAATTATTAGTTTCCATCCTTTTTTTTCCTTTTCTTTTGTCATATAATGATCAGTAGTGGAAACTAAGCAAGGAAACATCAAAGTTTTTAGTTAAAATTTTCGATTATTTTCAGGTTTACCTTATTTCATTTGTAGTCCCAAGCTATAAATCCTGATTCCGCCGCTGATAATGATATTGTGCTTTCGGTATGATTGCATTTTTGTATTGTTGTAGACGTGTAGATGAAATAATCTTATCATTGAGGAATATAGTTTTTATTTGATTTAATCAATAAGTTTACCGTATGTTTTTCCCTGATATAAGGATAATTTAATTACTTACTATTGCTCCATTGTGAATTATAATTAGTAAAAATGACACGTTTCTTATTATTAAATTAGAAAAAAAATCACTAGACGGGCTATTTCGTCTTAAGCCTTCAGACAGGCCTTATGTGACCATTTGAACCGGGTCACATTTAAGTGTAAATGGGTCACATATGGCCCGTCTAAAGGCGTCTGAAAAAGGTTTTGTAGATTAATTTCATAGATTTTTAAATTTTTTTAATTTATTTCAGTTGGGTGAAAAGTTGGATAGAATACAGCTTACCTTTTCATGATACCTTTCCTTGTTTGTAGTCTGAACAAAATTCCACAAAAAGAAATATAAAGCTTTCATTTTGATACATTCTCTTAATTCCTATATTTATACCAACATGTCAATCTACCATGAAATGTATCTATTCTGATACAACTATTTTACTTGTGTATATATAATAACAATGCAGAAGTTGTGATTCTTTTCGTGCAACTCGTCGCAATTTCTTTGCTGGACTCATGGAAAGCCGGGTCCTTTTGTGCTTGTTGCTTGTTTGTGTCTCGTCGATTTTGGCTCAAGAAATCGCGGACGCTACGTTAGGTATTGATGGAAGCGTAGCTATTGCTCACACCAATGAGAATTATGTGTGTGCCACTATTGATTGGTGGCCTCATAACAAGTGTAACTATGATGATTGCCCATGGGGTTATTCTTCTATAATGAACCTGGTATGAATTTGTTGAAATTTTTCATATTGCGGTTGATAGTCGTGGTAGAAGTAATATTAATGATGGTGTTTTTTTGTGTGTAGAATTTATCTAATCCGCTTCTTGGAAAGGCGGTGAAAGGTTTGTATATGTGAACTTCTGGTGTTATTTTAGTTCTTTCTTTGGTATCCAAATGAATTGGTCCGAGTTGGTCCTTCAATGTCTACTGATGTCTTTTTTTTTTCCTGTTGGATGGTTGATTATAGCTTTCGGGAATTTGAGAATAAGGCTTGGAGGTTCTTTGGAAGACCAAGTCGTTTATAATGTTCCAAGTTTGAAGCTCCCATGTCATCCATTTTGGAAACAATCTGATGGATTATTTGGCTTTTCGAGGGGATGTTTGCACATTGGCCGCTGGGACATGCTTAATCAATTCTTTAAACAGACAGGGTAAGGTGCCGATTCACAATACGGGATGTAAGTGAGTCTTGTATGTAAAAAATGGTCTCACATGTGTAAAGGACTCGATTTCATGTGTATTTCTCATTACATATAGGGTTATTGGGTCTGTCATACAACTAAGAGGGTCTCATATAAGTTTTTATGTTTGTTGTTTGTAGAGCAATTGTAACCTTTGGCATAAATGCACTCTATGGAAGGCGAAAGTCCAACGATGGCGCTTGGGTGGGACCTTGGGACTCGAGCAATACACAAGATTTCATTAAGTACACAATCTCCAAGGGATACCAGATTGATTCGTGGGAATTTGGTAAACTTCTTGTGACATCTTTGTTCATTGTCCAGCTAGATTTCCGATCTAAGTACCTAGCACTTAACTCTGCTGAATCCTTTCAGGAAATGAACTGAGTGGAAGCGGAGTTGGTGCAAGGGTTGACGCTGCGCAGTATGCCAAGGACCTAATAAAGCTAAATAGAATCATCGACGAATTATACGAAAACTCACACTCAAAACCGTTGCTTTTAGCCCCGGGAGGATTCTTTGACGAGGATTGGTTTACTCAGCTCCTTAAGATTACGGGGCCTGGAGTAGTTAATTCTGTTACTCATCATATTTACAATCTTGGAGCAGGTGTGTAAGTTTGCTCTATCTGAAGCATTAGTGAATCTCATAACACCATGAATCAGTCTACCATGTTCAGTATTCTACCGAAGAATACTGAACATAAATGCTAATAGTCGTAGATGAACATTTTTGTAATTTCCAATGGAGTCAGTGACACTGTCTTCAAGCTTTATGATATGATTGAATAGAGAAAATTGGCTAACTAAACTGTGTGCACCGCGCTTCTTTTATGGTGTATAACAGGTAATGACCCGAATCTAGTGAGCAAGATGCTGGATCCTGATTACCTGAGTAAAATATCGGAAACCTTCAGTGCTGTGAATAAAACATTAGAAACAGACGGTCCCTGGGCTCGTTCTTGGGTAGGTGAGTCCGGTGGTGCTTACAACAGCGGAGGCAAACTAGTTTCTGATACCTTTGTCAATAGCTTCTGGTAAGTTTCCTGCATTATATAATTTTTTCAATATATAAAGGGAGCCACCATAATACTTGCTCCATAATGACTTCGCCAACTAAGAACACGTGCTTCATTATCTTCATTTTGACGATTTTTAAGAGCATTCCTTGATTTCACCACGTTTTGCTGCATGCGTTATATATGATATGTAGGTACTTAGATCAGCTGGGACTAGCTGCTACATACAATACCAAAGTGTATTGCCGGCAGACATTGGTTGGTGGTAATTATGGCCTCCTCAATACAACCACATTTGCCCCGAACCCAGATTATTATGGGTGAGATATTCGGTAAACTTTTCTTAAGCTTGCTCTTTCTATGGTGGTATGAGTTTATGACCCTAGTGGAACAATTTGTCCAATTCAGGGCGCTTTTGTGGAATCGGTTGATGGGACACAAGGTCCTTCCTATAAATATTCGTGCTTCGCCTTATCTGCGCTCTTATGCTCATTGTACTAAAGGAAAGGTTAGTCATTGCTCTATGCTTTTGTTGTAATCTCTACTTTTATCAGTAGACAACTTGCAATCACATTTTTACACCGTAATCCTTGTTTTTCGTCACATTTTAGTTGTCTCATACAAAAGCAACCGTAAACTATATGAGGAGACATAACAGAGATTTTTAAACCACGTCTTGTAATTATAACCCTCGGGTATTTCTTCTCGTAACAGGCAGGTATAACTGTACTTTTGATAAATCTGGGCAACCAGACTAGTGTTGTAGTCAAAGTGCAAAACACAATGGAAAAGGACTTGCAGATAGCCAACAAGATCATCGTGAAAGAAAGTTCTTTCACGCGAAGTCTCAAGAAAACGATGTCTTGGGTAGGAAGTAAAGCGTCAGACGGACAATTGCACAGAGAAGAATATCATTTGACGGCCAAAGATGGATCCCTGCGGAGCCAAACCGTGGTTCTAAATGGGAAACCTTTGGAGATCACAGAACACGGAAATATTCCGAGACTAGAACCTGTTCTAGTTAATGTGAATTCCCCTCTATACATCTCTCCCTTGTCTATTGCTTTCATAGTTTTTCCTAACTTTGATGCTCCAGCATGCAATTTGTGATTCTTTGGTTTCATTTGGCCCTAAGGGCTGTTAATAAGTGTGATTATAGAATATAGATATAGATAGTCAAATACGGATGATAGTCAAAAGTGGTATTTATAAGGCTGTAATAATTAATTTACCCTAAAAAAAATGTTGTATTTGGAGTTGAATGAAGTGAGTATATAATAAATAGTTGCTTTATGTTTGTGATTACTTCTTATTCTTTCTGTTAGTAAGCGAATCGAAATCATTGGTATGTTAAAGGGAGAAAAGATTTAACTTAGAAATATAGTCAAGTTTTACAGCATTGAGACTTCGACAATTTCAAATGTATATATAATGATTGTGCTTTCTTTCTTATAGGGAAGACATAATGCAACTCTGAAATCATTAATGTTGCTCATGTTTGTGAGACGGTGAATAGTAACATATTCTTAGACTTAGCTTATATTTGTTGTGGTATTAACAAAGACTGTAGTGGCATTGTCCATTCCATTCTTATAAAGGTTGTTGGTTTAATGTTAAGGCATTTTATGATTAGTTATCCAATCAATTAGCAAATGGATGAATTAACCCAAGAACTTACTTATGATGGATAATACAATATTTGTACTTGTATTAGATTGTTGAATCTTTTATGTATAACAAATAAAAAGTCTAATTCTCCACCACTACTCTATTTTCACTCTGATTTGACCATATATATATGTCATATGTAGAGAGTATAATATGATCAACTTTTTTACCTTTGCCCTTTTGGTGTGACCCAAAATCAAAATAGATACTTTTAAATGAGTATTCCTCTCCATTTTATTTCTCTTCATTTCCGTCAATTTCTATGTTTTTAGTATACTTTTTTTCTAAGCGAAATGGCGATCTATGTTCATCATTATATATATAAAAGAAACTTGTAACTTAACCTATGTGGCACAATGTGGGAATAGAATGAGAGTATTCTAGCTCTCTCATTCAATCTCAAGATTTCAATTTTTATTCGGCCAATCATCATCATTTTATCTATTAAAGCACACCCTTAGACAAAAGTGTCAATTCAATCTATTTTTCAACCCTAAAAAATAAAGACTTTTTTAAATATAAAAATTTGTCTTTCCATCTACCACAATAACGTTTAGTACAAATTGAGTGAGAAACATTGGTAGCTCTTTTCCATAATACACATCACAGTAAATGAGTTTCAATTTCCAAAAATATGGCTCAATCAAAAGTCCTTGGAAATCTCAACAGCCATTCTCATTAGCATACCTGCAAATTTATACATCCTTTAATACTTAACAAATTTACAAATTAAAGTTTCTAATACTGAACAAATACACTATCAAGTTGAGTATTTAACACACTCTAATAAAAAATCTAAACAAAAAACTCATCTCTGTCGTCTAACAAAACTCCAACTGGGCTTCTTACAAATTGAACCTATAAGTATTACATATCTCCAATTGTTGTCTCGGTTCGTTGTCTAGGGCAACGATTTATCACTGACAGCAATGATCGACCAGAACAGGCCTCCAATAGCGCGTCAGTGAAACCGTTGGGTGGATGCTTGGGAAGAAAGCGGTCAGACTGTCGGAGAAGGTTGTGAGTTTGCGTGGACATAGAAGTTGTGGCTATCAAAAGCGTTCAAGTAGAGCCTCACTTCAATTACTTCGCAGTTAACTAAAAAAATTGTATATAATTAACTTTCTTTTTCGTGTTTTGGTACTTCCATAGTCATACATTCTCATTTTAGACGGATACACCCCGTCTACAATAAGACTTACGGGTCGATAGTAGGGTTATGATGCTTTTACAGTAAGTTTATTATTTTTTCAAAAAAAAATTGTTTTACCATTATTTGAGGTAAGTATGCTTTTGATTTTATATAGAGGACCAATGTTATAAATCCAAAGATACAAGACCTTATATAAATGAATTAGGAGGAATAAAAGTAAGATAAGAGTCTAAGGAGGTAAGTATGCTTTATTTTGATTTTATATTGAATACTCTACTATTCCGTATGTAAGAGATGAAATATGGAGCAAGAGAAAAAATAATTAGATAATGTTAGTGACCATTTTTTAGTAAAAGTAAAATGAAGATGTCATAAAAGAGCCGACATTTTATTAGATAAAATGTGATTTGATATTGTTTACCACTAAAAATCTGGCTATCAATTTTACGAGAGATCTTTTAGTGAAAGTAAGATCCCATCATGTTTAATATATTTGTTGCGATTATAAAAAATATTCCTTTAACATAATCCTTACATCAAATTTCTCTTATATTTTTCAAAGAATGATGGTAAAAGTGTAACAAGAGCGGAGTAGTAGTTAAAATCCGGGGTTGAATTAGGCTGGTCTACAGTATTATTATACCACTGGAGATATAACCGTATTTTTGTATGTGAAACTGTCAAAATGATGATTTATTGAGTGTTTAAGCACGTTACTCTTAATGGTATGTTCTTTAGTAGACTCACAATAATAAATTAATACTGGTTTATTTACATTAAATGACTTTTTTCTTATTAAGAGACTGTAACATAACATCGTTAACAAGTGTTTGTTCTTCGTTTTAAGTCGATGAAAATTTGCAACTATGTGTTTTTAACAAATAAATTAGATTCCAAAACAAAACCATGCTTTTTTTGAGTTTTCTAACATTATTTTATTAAAATTTGTGAAGTATTAAGAAATGACAATGATATCATCCATCATTTATGACAGTAGAAAATAAGCAAAAAAAATCAACACATTCACCGAACAATACAAAGTAAAAGCATATTTTGAATGAATATATGAAGGAATTTACTCATTTGGTCAAGCTAGCTAAAATATAACCTCACTTATAAATCCGATAATTAAGTTTACCCCAGTGTTAAAGCAAATGTCTAATATAGGATTACATGACATATAGTCTGATACTTGATTTTAAATTAGGAAAAATTACAAATAATCACCACGTATTTACAATTTTTTACAAATTACCACCACGTATTTATGTTTTTACAAATAACCCCCAAACTTTAATGTATATTCCCCAATCACCACCGTATTTTTACCCCGAATATCATTTTTCTTATTTATCGACTTATTAAGTGACGATTTACGGGAAATTCCCAATTTACCCTTATTTACTTACTTCAACACACTCATTACTCAAATACATTTCATTTTCCCCATTCAATAACCTTAAATCCCCAAATTCTTATCATAATTTTTCTTAAATCATTAGCTTCTAACTTCTCAATCATAAACTTCCCGAATGCAAATGATGATATTAATTTGATTTACCCCAATTCATTAACAGAAACACAATTAATTTAGTGGGATATTTTGTTATTAGCTTCCTCTGCAATAATTCTTTGAGGCAAAGCTAAGAGAAGTTTCTATAATGGTTAGCCAAAAATGAGTACATTAATCCTAAGGGTTATAGAGTATACAAAATAACTATACTCCATTACAATAATGTAAAGATGGAAGACATGTATCACTGACAAAAGAAATATATATATATCCTTTGTAAGAAGATGAATCCTGACAAAAGAACATGTTCATGTATAAGTTGAACGAAATGTTTAGCATTTATATCCTTTGAAAGAAAATGGGTATTTTCAATGTTCTTATGTTTTCTGTAGGTTTGATTTCATATTTTGGGTTGAATATTGGATTGGGGAGATGAATATCAAATGAATGTCATCATTTGCATTGGAGAAATTTAAGATTGAGAAGTGAGAAGCTAATAAACTGGGAAATTTTTTATGATTTGAATTGGGGATTTAGGGTTATTGAATTGGGGGAAATGAAATAAATTGGGTAATGAATGTGTGAGTAAATGAGGGTAACTTGGGAATTTTGCATAAATTGTCACTTAACAAGTCGGGAAATAAGAAAACTGATACTCGGGATAAAAATACGGTGGTGATTGGGGAATATACATTGAAGTTTGGGGGTTATTTGTAAAAATGTAAATACGTGGTGGTAATTTGTAAAAAACTGCAAATACGTGGTGGTTATTTGTAATTTTTCCTTTAAATTATTATAAAATGATAATAATAGTTGGAAACATTGTTTAGATATTCATTTCACAAATTTATTAGAGAAAGTAATTTAGAAAAATATTAAAAATAATCCCGTGAATTTTCACGGGTATTACAATTTTTATTAAAAAATCAGCATATGTGACATAATGTGAGAATAGAATGAGGGCATTCTAGCTCTCTTATTCAATCTCAAGATTTCAATTTTTATTCAGCCAATCATCATCCTTCTATTTATTAAAACACATCCTCTTACTGAAGAGTTAAAAAACAAAGGTAAAATAGTCAATTATTATTTCATCTCTATACCCTAGGTAAAAGCACAATACCATTTTCCAAAGTCCTTCCAATACTTTACTGGCACCATTATTATTATATGTCATTTAAACAAACCTCCATTGCCAACTACCTCTAATACTCTTTTAAACAAATCTCATCACTATATTTCAAAGGATAGCGATAGGGCGCCACCCGGTGGTACTGAATTTCGGCGCCACCTTAATTAAAAAAATTAAAAATTAAAAAAATAAAATGTTATTTTTTGTTTTGACGCCAAAGTTATAAGGGTAGATAAGTAATTTTATTTATATTCAACATCTATAGTAATTTTATTTCTATCCAAAATCTATTTAACTCAAAACTTTGTTTTTCATCTAATGAGTTTTTTCATTTACAAGGCGACAAATGAGAGAATTTAATACAATCCCTCGCGAAGAAGACACATTGTCATGTATTTCATACGGTTTTAAATTTGAAGCAATACTAACTATTTCATTTGTTAATTGAGCGTCTTCATGCTTAGTCTAAAAAATGAAAAACATTAAATGACAGTGTTTACGCCTACTGATCTTATCTTATACGGACTATATGGAAGTTGCCATTTATCTACACAACTGCAATTAAAATTAATGCTACTGCCTTTTCGAATTTACAGCCCCAAATGCATAATCGATTGAGTTTGATATCAAACTGAAATCTTATCAAACTGAAATCGTTTTTGTTTGATCAATCAGAATCCGTTGATTTAAAAAAAAACCGCTTCTAAACTGTGTTTTTGTAAAAACGAATTTAAAATAATAATCCGTTAAATTCATCCTTACCCAATAATTAAGTACCAGTTCCCCAAGTTCTTAATCTAATACATATTTGACATTGTTTATTTGTTCAAATGCATCCTTGAGGTGAAATGGTGTACAAAAATACAGCAATCTTAATGAACTTGTTTTTGGAACAAATCACCTCAAAAAACTGCGAAGTCTACTGATATTGTTTTTTTGCTATTCCATATTATGCACACTTTGAATTTCCTAAACTACCCTTTATTACTAATTAGTTTGAAGTCTAAAATTTAGATGTGAGAATTTAAAATACGAATGTAATTTACTAAAATATCCTCGGTGTCGCCCAATTTAGGTACCACCCGGTGGCGCCATCTCATTTTCCTATTTCAAACCCCTAACTCTTTCGAATTTTCGACTTCTCTCTTCAGATCTCATCCATAAGAATCCCACACTAATAACATTTAGCGCATTCAGAATCAAAAGACTACTGTGTATCATTCTTGCTCATACAATGATATACAATGCTCATAAATTTATATTTGCACAACACTTTCGCTGAAACAAGATCCTCATTTGCATCATGAAATCCACCGAAGCAACGCCTCTTACTTGCCCACAACTTCCAAAAATATTCTATTTCAGGCTTTTCAAAATCACGGTTTTATCAAGTTAACACAAACTCTATTGCTTAAAGTTGATAAATTATACACTTCACCGATGCTTCCTTGATCTCTTTACTTTCACAAATTGTATCCATCTTCAATAAAAGCGGCAAGTGGGGAGCTAAATGGATCCCCACTTGCACTCTCACTTGCCTCTTTGTGAGAGGGGACTCGACCGTCTATATTGAAGACGGATATACCTGTCTTTCATAACACCAACTGGTTTACTTTAGTGTGTCTGCTTTACCTTTTGGTAGCTTTTGTTCTCCACGGTTTCCTTTCTTTTTTTTATGTGGTGTTTGTTTTGCTTTATATGTAACTCTACGTATACCAGTAGGAAGTATATAACATAACATATTAACATCTAGCACCATTGACAAGACAAAATCGAAAAGTATTTGTGAAAATATTCGTAATATAGAAAAGACAATAATTTACTGATATATCCTAAAAAAACAGGATAACAATTGACCGTGACGGAGGGAGTATTACCAGTGATCATTTTATTTCAATTATAGAAAATGTATAAACTAAGATTTACAAAGTTTGATTAGTAAAGCCTAATTTAAAAAAAAAAAAAAACTCAACTATTACGTACCCTTTCTTCCAAAAATAACCAACCTTTTATAATTAAACCTTATAATCCAAATTTAAAACCATCTTATAAAAATAACTACACTTAGGTCATAGCTGACCAAGTAATCTATGACTATGGCAATTCAAAGTAAATTGTACATTGCTTATTAAAAGACTCATTCCAATTAACCCATTTTACTGAATAATTTAAAATATTAGTAAAGAATGTATGGAAAACGAAAATCAATCAAATTAAAGTGAAAGTAAGGGTGATTCCCTATGTCTTCTAATAATATACGAAAACATTGAAACCCGATTTATTTCACACGGGACATAGTAAGATTTCGGCTATGTATGAAAGACATAGAGTTAGTAAAGAAAGTATGTGTCTCGACTTTTACGTGTAAATATACTACGCAATTGTTTATTTGAGGTTTTGAGATTTAGCACAAAGATTAAGAAATGTTTAACTGCCTTGAAAAAGCAAAGTGAATATGCTAATACTACTATGTAAGTTAAGTTACCCTCATTAATATTCTCAGTAAATATTTTCTCACTCACTTTAAATTCACCAATTACATGCTTTCAAATAAAACTAATTATCGAAAAAGTATATTCAATAAATGAGTATGGGAAACCGAGTATAGTTATTGCCTATACATTTGTACAACGTCAAGTACACTGGGAAAAACAACAATTGCTAAAACGTCAAATATACAATTACGTAGGGAACTTTTTTTTGTTTTCTCTACACAGGTGGATTACTTATTTAAATGCTTACTCTGATCTATTTTATGACCAAATCTACGCAATTTAAATTAGTTCATTACGACATTATTGAATGTAAGTGCTGGGGTGGGTTTACTATAATAAGCAATATCAGTAATAAAAGTAAAAATAATACAAGGGTGGTAGCGAAAGTTAGTAGTAGCGACATAAGTAGGGGTAGTAAAAATAACAGTAGTACTAACGATAATAATGAAATTAACATTAGTATCAACAGACGTAATAACACAATATTAATTACAGAAGTACTCAAATAACAATAGTACGCACCAACGGGAGCACTGCATGTATACCATAATAAGGTTGAGAAATTATACTCCAGTATCTTAATTATAATTTAGAGCATGTATTATAAATGGTAAAGTAACAATAGTACGTACCCATAGGAGCACGTCATGTATACTATAATTAGGTTGATAATTATATCTTAACTATAATTTGGAACATGTATTGTAAAATGATAGTCGTTAGGTTAATAAATTTTTTCTTAATTATATAATTTGGAATATGTGTTGTAAACGGTAAAGATATGATGGATTAGTACATCTCGCTCCATAATGTCAATATTATTTTAAAAATTTAGCAAATAAGTTTAATTGGGTGTTGATTTTCGCAGTACATATTTTACACATTATAGTACATGTTTGACAATTTTACCCTCTTCATTTTCTCTCACAAACAATAATCAATTGTACTACGCGAAAGAAAGAACCAATAAAAAAAAAACTAAAATCAAATTATACAGGAAGTCAACAACCCACCCACCTGCCTCCACCGACCACCACCATCTCAACCAAAAACAACTGATGCTTAAAGAATATAATATGAAACTTCATACACCTTAAACTAAAATCAATATTTTCTTATTTTGGTTGATGGGTATGCAAATAGAAATTACTACGCAAAATGTACTAAAATGAGTAAAAAATGTACTGCAAAAATAAACTCCGGTTTAATTTCTAAAAATTTAAAACAACCCGTGATTTTTCACGGGTCTTACACTAGTTGGTTATAATATAATCTATAGACTAATCTTTATTATATTGCTTGTTTTACATTTATATTTATAAAAAAAACAA
Source organism: Heliosperma pusillum (assembly GCA_022085475.1). Classification (NCBI taxonomy): domain Eukaryota; kingdom Viridiplantae; phylum Streptophyta; class Magnoliopsida; order Caryophyllales; family Caryophyllaceae; genus Heliosperma; species Heliosperma pusillum. The sequence continues at coordinate 209,349 of JAIUZE010073257.1, forward strand.
TGATGCCTTTTTTTTTATCCAAATAGTTTATCGGTTTTTATAACGTGTGCCCTAAGGGCACACTTTAATAACCCAATTATGGTAAGATTAACAACATATTCTCTTCAATTATGGCAAAAAGAAAATTATACTTGAATCTTTCATGAGAATATATTTGGTTAATCTTACCATAATTGTGGCTTATTAACGTGTGCCCAAAGAGTACACGTTAAAAAAACCGATTTAAGTTAATTTAATCAACTTAATTTGATGCAAATAAGTTGGTGCACATACAAGCAATACATTTATAATTATAAGTATGAGTTGAACAAAAATTAAGATCTATAATTGATTAATTTGTTGAGTTTTTGATTAATTTTTCAGTAAGTGGATTGTACATCTGATGTACTACCACATAGAATATAGTTTTTGAGCTTTACAATAAAGTTTTTGAGTATAGTATAGTTTTACTATAAAGGTTTTGAGTTTATTAATTTGAACATTAAGCTCAAAAAAATTACAATAAAACTCAAAAAATATTTTATATATAAGATATAAATTTTAATTTATAAACTTTAAAAAGCTCGAAAAAAATGTACAAAAACTCAAAATCATATTACTCTGAGATAGTACATCCGATGTATAATCATTTTCCCTTAATTTTTGGAGGAGAGAATTAGAGAGAGTTTGTACTTTTGGGAAGGGTAGGATATGAAAAAATAAGGGGGCTGGTTAACATCAACGACGTTTTCATTACGAAAGACGATAATGCCCTTATGCACTTAAACTCTCTATCTCTCTTCTATCTCTAATTCTCCCAAAATCAAATACAACTAATTTAACTAAAAAAATTAAAAAATTACAACAACAATTTTACTAAATCCAACAACAACAATTTCACTAAATCGATTATCATGACGGACGAACAATTTTCAGTATGTTTACAAACTAATCAAAATTTAATTTGTCATTTTTTTTCCCGGAATCCGTTAATTGTTTGTTTATACCTAATTAAGTTAATTGATTTACGTTACGTCTTAGTTAGTTAAAATTCAAATGCGGATTTTTAAAAAAAAAACTGGAAAAAAATACCATGGTCAGACGAAGAACTGGATGTCATGGACCATGGCCAGGCATCCATTTCCAACGTCTAACCATGGCAAGACATTGTATAACACTCGTACAGTGTGAAAGTGAGATTATCCTTTATATGTAAAAAAAAAATTAATGTTTACACGGGATTGGATTTCAGATGCCTGGACCTAGGCGACTTTTAAAAGTAATATCTCATACTGTAAGACGGTCTTATTGTATAAGTAGCTGTATAAATTATTTCATGGTATAATTAATACGGTATTAGATAATAATTATACGTCGTCCTCCGTTATTATTCTGTAGTAAAAGTACGTATTATATTTATACGTTTGATTAATTGATTATATAATACCTAGGTAAGTTCATCATATAGTAAACAAAAACAAATAATTAAAAAAAGCTGAATAAAAGTAATTAGGCCAAACACATCAAATTTACAAGAAACTATTTTTACAAAAGTTAGGCAAAAAAATAATAACTTTTTCAAGAAATAATTTGTGAAAAAACTCATTTAAAAAAGTTAACACTCTTTTAGGTAAACTTGGCCAACACATCACCTTAAGTTCATTACCACCCTAACTTCAGAAGTATTCGAATAAAACCCTCAATTTCATTATTTTTTTAAAACAGACTTCTATAGAAGAAAGTTGGGATGTATAAGCCAATTATGGTAAGATTAACCAAATATATTCTCATGAAAGATTCAAGTATAAACTTCATTTTGCCATAATTGAAGAGAATATGCTGTTAATCTTACCATAATTGGGTTATTAAAGTGTGCCCTTAAGGCACGCGTTAGAAAAACCGAACTTAAATTAGGGTTTGATGAACTAAGAGATACTTGAAATTGGGAGTTATGGGCAACTGTGCAAGGGGTAGTTGGGGTGGCAGTGAGTCACGATTGATGATGGCGGCGGGGTTGAGGCAGACGGTGGTGATAGAGGGGGTAGGGTTCGATATACACGAAGGTCTGCTGGTGGTCAGCCTATTTTGGCGTGTGCAAGGCGGATTGCTGGTGTTCCTCTGGCATGTCGGTCTTCCCGACAGCTGCGTAGGAGAGGGAAAAGTCGGGTTGGGCAGCGGGTGAGCAAGGGTCGATTTGACCGTGGCTGCACATGGAGTCGGTGGGGTGGCTGGGTGGGGGAGGGGTGGTCTAGGCGGTAGGGATGGTGGTTGAAAGGAGGAATTGAAATGGGAGGACATAGAAAAGTAGGAAAATATGCGGATTAAAATGGGAGGATAAAATGGTCAATTATGTACATAATTGAGTAAATCGTGTCCATGAAAGAGCATAACCAAAAAAAAATCAAGTTTTGTAAAGAAAATAAGTGTCCAAGAGGTTTCATATTACCAATATTACAGTTATATGGTACAATGAAGTTCAATTGGGCGATCCACGTATAAATAAATAATGTGGATCAAAGAATGCTGAACCCTTGGAAAACGCAGAAAAAGTTGAATTCTTGTCATTATCACCGGAAATAATTACAGTGATCAATTACGAGTATACTATTGAAGTCGACAGCCTTGCTCTTCTTGTCTAAGGTAAATGAGCCCACGGCCGATCCTCTGTAATGAAAGAATACCGGCACACTAGAGTCAACTTAACAAAACCAGATAGCATAAGACCCTACAGATCTCAATTCTCAAAACACAATCCTGATAGTGAATCTACTAGCATTATCTCCAATAGGCCTTAAGTGGGTTCGATATACATTGCTTTACGAATGTGTTGAAAATAAAGATGATGTCTTGACCCGTTATGAAAATTGCACCAATTGATTGCATTTGACTGACTCAGAAGTCTCTTGCAAGTCGGTATTACAGTAAATCAAGTGTGAGCGAGCCAGTTTCATAATTGGAAATAGAAAAGACGTTAACTGTCAGCAATAAAATGATATATAATGACTCACTAAAAAAAACGGTAAGTGTCAAGAATAAAATGGTCAATTAACCTGATCAAAATGACTACTAGCTAAAAAGATCACCATCGACAATAGCGCAATTGTTAAGTTAGACAAATTTACTTTTTTCCCACCATATTTGAAAATAAAATGACAAGTACTTGACCCTACTAGAAATGGAAATCATAAACTGCAATTCCAGTACCTCTTTTGTATCTTCTAATCGTAGAAGATCTAGTCTTTCTGATGGTCTCCTCCTTGTTAGGGTTGTTAACTATAAACAAATTGAGAATTGAAGCAAAAATGAGTAAAAACTTTTAAGAACAATTAACAGGCAAGTGAAGGAAAATATGTGCATACCCAAAAGCTGAAGCGCTCTGGATTGTTTGCTGAAGGCATCATCGCTTCGACATTAAGAAGTTCAGCTAGCCGTCTTCGATCTGTGAAAAAAAGTAGTGCAAGCGTTAAGTCTCAAAATGAGAGGTCCCAACAAATTTCCTTGTTTGGTTTTACAGAAAAAAAAATGGTTAATTATTGAGAGGAAAAAATAAGTTACTACCACGAGGAATTGGATATTACACTTTTTTTTCAAAAGAAAATAAAAAGGATAATTCATATTTTCTCCGTTATCCATCTATACAAAATAGAAGAGTAATAATTTATATTCCGTACTAGCTTTCTCAAACCAAATAGGGCCTTTGGTATCGCCAGGCATATTTAACAAAAATATAACTTCAACGAGGAGATGAATTAGAAATGAAAGAGGAGGCTCTATTCCTCAGATTTCTGTATTACTAGAGAAAGCAAAAAAAATATTGTGTTCCTTGTATTTTAAATAAGAATGAAAATAAATAATAATGAAAATAATACTTGCTGAGTTTTGAGAAAAGAGAAATTGTACCATGGTTTAATGTTAAAACCTAAACTTGAGTAATGTTTCGTAGACGGTAGATCTCAAACAAATAGAAAATAGAATAGAGATTGGAATACCAAAATCATGGAGCACAAACTGGTACTTGGACCTATATAATTTTTTCTTTTTGAAATGTGGACCTATATTATTACCCATACTATTATTGAAAATATATTGAAAGCCCCCTGTCAGACATGCAGCAAAATTGAAAATATTATTGAAAATATTTTCTGTAAATTGAAAAAGATGCTAATCTGAGAGTCCGTAGTAGAGTCTGTCAACTGACTTCATTTTACTAGAGGGTTCAGTCAAAACAAAAAGGTAGCTCAGAAAAAAGCCCCATTGTTGTTAGCAAGATTTTCACCTTGCTGTGCTGCTTCTTTTGCCCTCATCAGCCACGTCCGAACAAATTCTGCTGCATTACTTGTCAATTCCTGCAACTGTAGAGGCCAGCAAAGTTAATCAATAGACTACATGGCAGCAAAACACCACCTTAGTATTCAAATTTCTCAGAACTATCAGTTTTCAATTTACAGGATTATATAAAAAAAGGGAATATCCTAACTAACTCATGTAGATTTGATGAACTATTTAAGAAGTTTTAAACGAACTCTTTAAAAACATATTACACAGATGACAATAAACCTTGTTAGTTGTTATGCAAGCCAGAAAAGGTCATTGATCAAGTTAACACCAGTATATATTTGTAACTATTTTTATCTGACACACTCATAAATCTTACCATGCTAGTAAGCTACCAGACAAGTCATGATTATATTGTTTAGATCAAGCCTAAAGAGCTAGTGCAGCAATTAACATTACCCAAATGCCTCAAGGGATACTGCAACAGTGGGTGTTGGGGTACACAGCCTTACCCTTGTAAACAACACAGATAGAATGTTTCCGAATGACCCATAATGAGAAATGCACAGCGGATCACATTGAATGACAGGAACTTCACAATAAAAAGAAGCACAAGCAGTTTAGTAAATCATTTTCCTTTAGGCCATTGTAATCTAGAACAATGAATGGTGAGTTATTGGCTCCATAGGAGCCCACTAAATTCTGAAATAACTACCACATATCACAATTACATAATGATTATAGCTAGTACTCCCAATAGATTCAAATAATCAAATATACCTACTACTACTAAATGAAGTTATCGCCTTATTGTTTTAGGTTTGCAAGTTGCAACTTACATCTATTCTTTCTTTAGTCCCTTCTCGAAGGTCTATATCCTGTACCCACTCTACTTCAGCAACACGATACCTGCGCAGAGTATTATAAATAACCAAATCATAGGACCTAAAATAAACGTCATGGCTGAGATAAAACCAACTAACCCGTCTTGATCCCATGATTGAAGAATACGGAATCTCCTGCGGCCTTCCACCTGGAAAAAGGAGGGAAACACCTTCTTCAATAAATTATGGCCTTAACACTGCCAGGAAAACTCTTCAGAAGTAGGAAACAGAAGAGGAGAGGCAAGGAAAATATCTAGAGGTAGCAATTGAAAGAGAGGAAGCCAGAGTTCAGGAAGAAAAATAGCAAAAGGATATATATGATATGTCAGTCGACAAAGTGAGAGGAGGATCCTAGGCTAAGCTCAGTGACACAGTGACAGTACAGAAAAACTCAGCAAACTGACATTTGGCATGAACAAACAGAACTATCGTCTATCACTCTAATAGGTTAAAAAAAATAATACTGACAATTGTCCCTATTTTTAGCAATTATTAATTCGGTAACTTAACCTCAGTCAGTAACTATTAACCACATTTGTCATGTGTAGCACATCAGATATCTATCTAGGACTTGATTCATGCCTCTCAGCTAATGCAATCCAATGAAAAAGCAAAATGTAAATCATATCCATCAAGCATTCAAGAGTACAGTATCACAACATACCTCAATATAGAAGCGGCCATCAGGAAGTGGCTCACATCTGCAATATCATAAACGGAAAACTCATTAAACACAAGTCAATCAATAGAGCACAGATACAAGAATCTAAAACTGTCACATACTCTGTTATCTCCACTTCACATGCAAAGTCTGCTATCTGGCCCGTAGTGGAATCAATTGTGACCTACATCATTGATCAAAAGCTTAAGACCATGGAACATGTATATCCTAAATTTGGGAGAGCAAAACAAACAGGAGGCACAATGATCTACCATTCCCATTCGATGATTTCCTTCCATTATCCTCCTAACCTGTTGTTCAAGCAACAAGAATATAAAACCACGATAATCTGTAAGAAGACTAAAGGATAACCAGTCAGTATATAAAATTGAATGCTAACAACAGAAGTATAATTTACAACTACCATGCAACTTGTAACTAAAATTGTCATCTTGAAATTCAATATAATCCATCATTCATTATAAAATCTCACGAGTAAAGGCATATTAATTGAATTTAAGCTTGCATCTACGCCAGATAGCACTTTCAAGTTACAAGAATCTTCTGTAACGTAACACGAAGATTTTTAGACTTCAACTAATATTTAGGCCATGCTAGCAAAGTCAGAGCCACAGATAGTTCAAATATCATAAACCTTAACACATATCTCTGAGCCACTATTGAATGGATAAACCGACATGTACAACATTAAACATGTATTATACATATCTACAGGGACTTGAGACGATTTTGAATATGGTACTCGCTAAAGGACAACTTACGAGTCTGAATACTCATATAATCCGCTAGTATATCTACTAGGTTCAGAAGCAAAGCCTCAGATTTGCATAAATCTTGAAAAAGGTTACGATTTCTACACACCCAAGCTTTTAAGAATTTAATCCGAAAGCACTTTCCTTGTTTCCTGCAGCCTTGCCCAGGATATTATATGAACGTAGTGTTTAATAAGACAACTACTCAGTAAATATCTTACACGGAAATCAATTCAGCAAATTTAACAGAAACAAGGCCAATTCCTACAAAGATAAGTTTTATCTGTTCAACTGAAATAGAAGCAGAAAGTATAAAATCAAACATGTAAAGAAAGAGGCACCACCAACTCACCATAAGCCTGTAACGAGGTTCAAATATATTAAGAGCCAATTTCTGGCACGGTAATACTGCATCCATAACAAAGAGTGGCATCAGATCAGCACCAAGCTTTACCAAATTGTCACTCTCTGCCTTTCTCTCAGCGAATTCCTCGGGAAAATTTTTCTGTATAATATTGTTAAGAGTCACACTGGAGAAGTTTAAGAAAACTATGTCAGATATGATCTTAAAAATGCGCAAGTCCAAGAACACATATATATATCATAGCTAGTATAAACTTCAAAACATTTATAACTCAACATTATATTAGTTTTCATGATAGGGCAATAGGCAATAGCTACTCTTGCTAGGCCGGCCCTCTAACTTTATGATCGCTGACTCAAAATTCTCAATTGTAGTTTCCTAAAGGAAAATGTGTGGGGATAGCTTATGTCTAGGGAGATTACCAATAACCATCCTAACATTATTTTCTTTCAAATGCAGAGCCACCTTTTTTCATTCCCGATGGAGACAAAGACTTGTTATTCTTTAGCTTTGGGATATGATGTCAAAAGCAAAATCGCTCACACAACTTATCACGCTTCAGGTTTTGTAAGGAAGCAGCTGGTCGATACAATTTGCGATGCATTGACAATTTTGATATCATCCATAAATAACCTCTTTAAAACACACCTTACACAAGGATAACATAATGTAAATCCGAACCCTCTTACAAGAAAACCTTATATAAAGGCACGGAGGTCTTGTTACACCACTTCATAATTTCTAATATCCACCATAAAAGCATGACTCTTTTTTTGTGTTGGGTCTGGAGATTGTTAAGGGCACATTCAGTACTCCCCAGACCAAAAAAAATCCTACTTTCTCATTTTGGCTGACCAAGTATATAGTTCTTCTCGTAAGATTTCCATTTTTGTCTCATATTTGTACATTGTTGTTTGTGACCCATATCTGTTCTCAACCAACATTTACGACCGCATGTTATTGCTTCTCCTCAATTATTGTTCCCACATAGATAGGAACTATATACTTGCTTGCAGGGAGTGATACAGTTCATCTAGCTGGTAAATATGCTAAAATGTAGTTTGAGAGATGAGAATGAAAATAATGGCACTTCCTAAAACAACAAATGTTGTAGAGTAGTTTTGTGAAGGTTCCTCGACTTCTTTTGCTTTCTAACATCAATGCATTATGATCACAAATATCCCACTTTGACACATTATACTCTTCAAAATAACATGACTTCGGCTCAATCTATAAGCATAGAACAGAAGTGATTGAAAGATGCAGTATAAACACACCTGGTAGCACATGTCCTAGGCGTTATAAATAGCACAGTACGGCAAAGGGGGCATTTATTACCTGCACTTCATACAACAGCCAGAATAGCATCACATAACCGCACATTAGAAGTAGTCAAACTATGCAGCCAGGAGGAAATCTTACTACGGTCCATTGACTGAAATAGACAAGAACGACAAAATGAGTGCCCGCATGGAGTTGTTACTGGCTCGTAGAGAAGCTTCAAGCAAAGGGTACAATCGAAGTCATCGGAACGTTCTGGTTTTCCCCGGCCTCCTGCTCTCGCTAAACCAGTACTTGTCCTCTCCAAAACCAGAAGAAGAGACTGTAAATAGTCACTGCAGAATAAAAAAGAGAAACAATGTAACCTTTAACTTTCAAACATTTTACATGCATGGATCTGAGTATGATACACATGCTTAGATGACAAAATGGAGAAAAGGGAATGGCTATTACCTAAGTGGATCAACCTGAAGACCAGAAATAACAGTCTCACGTGCCAGGTCATACTTTTCCAACTGCTCATGACAGTGCAACCAACATCAGGAAAAAAAAAGATGATCACGACAATATGTTCTCTACTCAAGGTTTCAAGGACCATGCAGGTGCAAATAAGAATGTCAAATGAATAAGCAATATGTGGCATGCAACAGTAAAGATTCAAGTTGAGAGCCAGTGTACTAGTGAAGTTGATAAGAAGAAATGTTGAGTTCTAACTCGAAAAAAGAGAAAAGAAAAGTCGAGCACTTTTGAAAAACCAGGCACGACATATAACAAGCATCAACATACTTTGACTTACCAAGAATAAAGCATCAGCTTGCAAAATGTAAGATCTTACAGAATTGCTTCTGGTGCTCATAACTTTCTCAGCATCTTTTAAAGCAAGCTGCAAATTCAATCAAGAATCATGGGTGTCAAAATTACAAAGCTACCCGGATAGTGAGCAAATAATGGATCAAATGACAAGCCAAGGGGTCAGCTCATTGCTGTACCGACCAATAGGATGGTCACTGATGACAAGTGGCAGTATTATGGCGTGAGTCACAAATGAGGAATTTCGTCTCATTAAATAACATTTGTGACTGAATATTTTTCTCGATTATACATGAGAATATGCATCCAATATGTTATCTATTATTAAGACCAACTGACCAAGAACTCCTTAAAATATGTAACTGAACTGTACGGCTCAAATATTATCAAGTGATAGACGGGGTAACAGCGGTCCAGCTGAAACATAAAGAAATCAAGGATTGAAGATTGATTTTAAATAAAATATTTATTCGTGCCAATAATGCATAAAGCAAGCGGCACAGCGCAGTCAACGGATCCCTCCTTCCCTGTTTCTCTCCACCCATTATCCCACTGTGGACTAAAACAATTGAAGTCAGTTAAAATGCCATACTGAAAGACACAGTCAATCGTACAGCCTTTTAATGCCTATACACACGAAAATTCCTTACAGTCAAAGGCTCCCTCCTCCCATATCACAACCCCCCTCGTCTCTCTTCTTGCAAAGTAAATAACTTATTTCCTTCACATACGCATTTTAATAAGGAGAAACTGTTCAATGCTAATGACCAAAGTGTCTCCTTCTGGCAAAACCTTTACTCACCAGACTAAAAATCATAGTCCAAACTTCACATCGTACCTCAAAATTAAAATGTATATATTAAAATGCATATAAGGATACATAACAATGTCTATAAAGACAAAGGATAAAGGATGAACATACTTCAGCATGTGTTGTAGGATCAAGTCCGTTCAATGGGCTATACTCAGAAGTGGAAGGTGGCCTACTCTTCAAAAATTGGCTTAACCTGAGAAGCATACCAAGGAAAGCACAAAAGGCATTACAGAATCAGAAGCTGAAGAACCCTAAACACTTTTTATTAAGGGGGGAAAAATGAGGCATTAGCTTACCTTATGTAAGCAGCACATCTATTGCTCAAAATAATAGGATCACCCGGTTTCATCGTAATTGCTTTAGAATAACAGTTGATTGCCTAAACACCAAACAGTCGATCAGACCACATAAGGAATTTACCGAACAACAAAAGGTAATCTAAACATGAGAAATTGATTGTTGAAACAAGATATCATATGGAATAGGTTATCTTGCTTTAGTCCAAAAATCTTAGAAAGCTCCCTGATACAAACTACATAGCCAATCACGCGAAAGCATTTCAACTAAATAACAAAGAATATTTTGTCCGTCCTCAAATATCTTTATATCAATGACAAAATTAGTTTTAAAAGCACGAAGAAGCGAGGGGCATAAAGGTGACGAGGCGCAAGGCAGGAAGCAAAGGTGTGCGCTTCATGCACACGAGGTGGACTGATTTTGCAAACCATTTTATCTTTTCAATAGTAATAATTTTACAACAATAACTTTCCGGGCATCTTAAAGAGGGCTAACATGCAACATGGGGATAATGGGGCAACAAAAGGAATGACATAATAGAAGAGTGAGTAGTTAAGAAACGTCCACTAATGTCAAACCTGAAGACATGAAGTCACAAGAAAGATCACACTACAGACCAATACTTATAAATATATAACCCGCAGCAATCAGTAGGACAATATATCATTGGGTTCCTCTTAAACCACAAAAATCAAATTTTGTGAAAACGACCATAAGTAATCAATTCAAAAATTGTTACTTTCTTAGTTTTTTGTCCCGTATTGATTGCAATGACTCATAAGGCTCAAAATGAACCAGCGGACAATCAAATACACATGGAACAACAGTTTCCTATACATCAATAAGAACTAATAACTTCAAAACACATTCAGTTGAGCGGAAAACAATACAGAGATATGATCAGATTTTCAGATGCAACATGAATCATGGGCAAATCGAGTTCAGATAATTAGAAAATCCCCCTAAAGTAGTATTGTGAATCAATGAGACAACATCATTATCAACATCATTACCAACATCTCTCATGCAAATATGCAATTAGAATTTACAAATTATTCTGAAAAACATCAAGCCAAGTATACTGACCTCCTCAAATCTCCCTTGGCGAAAAGCTTGATTACCGCTCTGTACAAGCTCAAAAAGCTGACGAAACCTCTCATAAGAAACCGCGTCTTCTCCCTCGTTCGCCTTCAATTTTCACACAATCTAACTTAGCAAAAAGAATTACAACAATATTCACTTGCATTTATCCCAAAATTACTACTCCCTCCGACCGAGACCAAAGGTGACATGGGGAAAAATGGAAAATTTAAGAAAGGTGGAAAAAGGAGGGGTAAAGAAGGAAAAAATAGGTGGGCCATGAAATTATGAATTTAACTCTGGATTGTTAGGTGGGCCATGTAATGACATTTTGTGTAAATATCAAATGGGCATAAGGATAACTTGTTAATGTTTAGGCCAGATAAGGAATGTTACCTTATGTTTGGATCGTTTGTTTATAGTAAGTGTTACCTGTGGACTTGGTCGGAGGGAGTATCAATTATCGTCTTCTATTATCCATCATAAAATACTAAAAATTCAAAGAAATTGAGACCAGTAACTACAACTTCAACCAGTTGATTCGCAAAATTACAAAAACTACTACTTTCACTTCTTTAAGTAAATTTTTCAATCAATGAAGGTCAGAAAGAATACAGCTAACTCCACTCTTACTGCTAATACTAATATGTTCAATCAACACAACTGAAAAAACAATCATATTTTCTACTAACACCACAATTATTAACAATTTCGATCAATTAACTGAAAAAGAACACAGCTAATTCGACTATTACTGCTAAGACACGCCTTTAATCCACGAAACTCAATGCTCAAACACATTTTCTACTAAAACCACAAGTCTGATCAATAAAACTCACAATTCCCGCAATTATAGCAATTTCGATCAATTAACGCGAAATAAAAACACGGTTAATTCAACTATTACTGCTACTACTAACACATTCAATCAAGAAAACTCGCAATTCGACTATTACTGCTAATACACGCTTTCTATCAACGAAACTCAATACTCAAACACATGTTCTGATCAATAAAACTCACAATTCACGCAATTATAGCAATTTCGATCAATTAACTCGAAAATAAACACAGTTAGTTCCAACTATTAGTGCTACAACTAACACATTCAATCAACAAAACTCGCAATTCAACACAAATAACAACAATTTCAAGCAATTAACTCACAAAATTGACGAAAAACGCAAAATTGAGAGTAAAAAGAATTACAGAGATGAAATCTTCGACATCGACGATACCGTCGGAAAATTCGGCGAACATCGGAGAAGAATCAACGGTGGACATTTGAATGAAGGATTGAAGTGCGGAAAATTTGGGGAAAATCGTTTAGAAATTAGTAGAAATTGAAATAATTGGAGTGAAGAAGGAGAGTATAATAGAAGAAGAAGAGCGTCGTGTAATACTGGGAATCGTACATTACACGATCGGACCAAATTTGGTTTACGTGGTCTTCCTACTTCCCCCCTTCTTTAGTCTCTTTGACTACTATTGTCTAACTACCCCCTTTCCGGCTCTTCCGGCTCTCCGTGGTCGAGTTGAGACGGGAACATTTTCGGGTTCGGGTTAGATATGGGTTGGTTTCAAAATAAAAAGTTTATCCAATGAGTAAAGTAGACTAAGGTCTGTCCGTTTAAACGGGACTAAGTTCATACTTCTACACGCACTTTTTTGTGGGACGGGTTGCCTGGGACTGCCATTTTTTTACAAAAAAACATTTACAAATATATACTACAATACTAAACAAATCTATCTATCTATCTATACTATACATTAAATCATGAAACCAACGAACTTCCATGTAATTAAATAAAGTTATACAAATTAATTATACTATATAGTTTTTAATCGATAAAGTTGTGTGATAGATCTGATTAAGGTATTTCAATGTAAATATTATATAATTTTGGTTGAAGTATAAATTTAGAAAATACCAAAATAGGGTGATTTTCCTTAAAATAAACATGCCCCACTTATGGTATTAATTAGTAGTATAGAATATACATTAAATTTTATCCAAAAAAAAAGAATATACATTAAATTAAAAATTTATAAATATTTAACTTACACAAAATATTTTGGAAACTATTAAAAGGTAAATAAATCAAGCTAGGCTTCCAAAAGATATAATATTGTATAATTCTTTTAAATTGATTTATCATATATGTAATATATTTATATAAATATATGGGCCTCTCAAAATTGCATGTGTTAGTAATATATTTATCAAAGTTGCATGTTTAAATGTTTAATCATCAGCTAATCAAATTATAGTAATCACTCAGTTCAATAGTCAAAGTAACAATATTAGAATTGGGAGTAATGAAAGTAATAGAACAACAACGGGAGTAGTGAAATTTTCAATATTATTGCGGTATTACTGAAAGTATCAATAATTACGGTGGGAGTAATGAAAGTAACAATAATTACGACGGGAGTAGTGAAAGTAACAGTAGTAATAATGAATGTAATAAAAGAAACAATACTAACAATAAAAAAAGTATATATAAACAATTAGCCGACCAATTGATTAAAGTAAAATATTAATAGTGGGAGTAATAAATTGTCTCATAATTTATTTTATCGTGATTTTAAGATATGTCAAAAGAAAATATATTGGTGATAAATTTATGAGTTATACAACTTTAAAATAAATTTTAACAATAAATATAGGTAGCTCAGGCGGAGCCGGGCATCAATACTATATTCTATTAACACATCACTACTTGTCCATAAATTCACACCCAACTAAAATTTACCAATCAACTTACCTTTTCTCAATTAATTTGGAGGAAATCCAAATTACATCAAGATCATATACTTCTATGACCTAATTAACTTCCACAAATTTGACGAGTATAATCATGTATACCCAGAAATAGTAATTGTATTATTTCAGCCACTTTACGAATGGTTATAATTTTGTTTGCAATCAATTCGACTATCAAAACAATATAAAACAAGAGTTTAAATTTAATCGGCACTCAACATGTACATACAACCGAACCAAATAAAGATATGATAACATGCACATGAAACACTAACGATCAAAATATCTTGTGGGATCGTGCGCGAAAGGCGGTTCAACCAACTAGTAAGTGTAAAACGTGGATATAATGCAATGACATGAGGGACAAAATTTCCATAAAAATAATGTTTATCATAAATGATTGGGTATAATTCACTATGTGCGATTATATATTGATTGAAATAATGGCTTAAATAAGTCAACAATGCCTTTTTGTTTCATTTACGAACTAATGTGAAATTATTAAATGTAGTCATCTTATTAATTATATCAATATTACACTTTATTTAAATTTTGATTTATATAGTCGGAAATAATTTAGTATTCACATATAGTTACATGAGGTCGTAAATTCTGTGCTAAACGAGTCACTGTAAATACAATATAATGAGAGTGCGGATTCGAATTAGACTTTATCTATATAATATGTATTATATCAATAGGCTAAGATCTGTTTGATATTAAAAAAAATAGTCACATTAGGTCGGTCATCATGTCTTTACTTATAATTAAACCAATCACAATTTCACAATTTTTATTTAACAATGTATGTCTGTAACTTTATATTTGTATATAATTAAGTTCATTAACTCATCCATGGTACGTGTTGTAACCTAGTAACTTCCAATATAATTACAAATAAACTACTAATATATTATGGTAAATACAATTTCTATTAACACATCGATCACTACTTGTCCATAAATCTTTACGTATATGTGTATTGATATTCTCATTTGAATGAATGACTTGATTGCGAAAGTTCTAAAGTGAAATTTTTTTAACAACCAGATTTTTCTCTTACTATTTATAAAAAAGATACATTTGAGCTATTACAAATAGAAAAGTAATGTAATTATTACACTAATATAGAATTATACGATTGTAGAATAATCATATGATTATATTTGTACATATAATTTGAACTAAACAAAATTGTAAGCGTAAAGTGCTACATAATTAAGATCTTACGTTAATCGGATCGGTTACGCTTTCAAGTCATTTATACTCAAAAGAACAAAAGTTTTTGATGATCATTATTTATATACATATTTTATGTCTCCCTTAGACACATTTAACTCGATTTACCGTCTTTCCTTGCTTATTCTATGCTATTTTAGCTAGAATATCGATTCTGCCGCCTTTGTTATGTTTTAATGCAGATTGGATGTATTTGGAGCTTTTTGAGTAGATATGGAGCATGGCGGGGTTGGATCGTAGAAGCTAGGCACGTAAATCGAGGAAGAAAAGAAGAAGAAATGAAGAAAAGTCGAAGAATCAAGCCTAAATGAGAGATGCTCGACCGAGCAGAAGGGTCTTGCTCGGTCGAGTCGATATGTTCACTTGCTCGATCGAGCAGAGTCATGTTGCTCGATCGAGCAACCTATATTTCGGCGACTTTTTCGTGTTTTCCTTAATTTTAACCTAATTAGTTAGATCTTTTGTATTATAAAAAGAAAGCTCGTCTTTCTTAATTAGATATACTTTCATATACTTCCTTATGTTATTAAATACTTTTAGGCTTTAATTCAGAAACCCTAATTAGTAAACTAATTAAAATAAAATCCGGAGGCAAAGTAAACTAATTAGGGTTTCTGAATTAAAGCCTAAAAGTATTTAATAACATAAGGAAGTATATGAAAGTATATCTAATTAAGAAAGACGAGCTTTCTTTTTATAATACAAAAGATATAACTAATTAGGTTAAAATTAAGGAAAACACGAAAAAGCCGCCGAAATATAGGTTGCTCGATCGAGCAACATGACTCTGCTCGATCGAGCAAGTGAACATATCGACTCGACCGAGCAAGACCCTTCTGCTCGGTCGAGCAGCTCTCATTTAGGCTTGATTCTTCGACTTTTCTTCATTTTTTCTTCTTTTCTTCCTCGATTTCCGTGCCTAGCTTCTACGATCCAACCCCGCCATGCTCCATATCTACTCAAAAAGCTCCAAATGCATCCAATCTGCATTAAAACATAACAAAGGCGGCAGAATCGATATTCTAGCTAAAATAGCATAGAATAAGCAAGGAAAGATGGTAAATCGAGTTAAATGTGTCTAAGGGAGGCATAAAATATGTATATAAATAATGATCATCAAACTCCCCCAAACCAATCCTTTGCTTGACCCTAAGGAAAGCACTCGACACATACAAAGACAAACATACAAATGGTGAATGAAAAACTCAAAGCTAATGTAAATGCACATACAAATCCCAAGTTATCCATATCTATAACAAAGTAATGACCAAGTTGTACCAATAAAACAAATTCAAAGGCACGGGAAAGTAGAAAACGCAGCTCATAATCCAAGATTTTACATGATACCGTAGTATAGACAAAAACCAAATACCTTTCAATCTTGCAAGGCTCAATTTGTCGGATTCTCGCGGATTCACTCAAGCACTCATAAGTTTATGTAAAGGTGGGTTTTGTGAAGATAGAAAGAAATAGAAACACTCACTCAACTTATGAAACATGCATGCATTCTAATGTGATAGTAATTTCCCCAACTAATACGCATTCGCTATAAAGTACATGAATCAGGACAAAAAGGGAAGCTAATGGGTGAAGGTATAGAAATGGATTGTGCCAAGGCACGTATGGAAATTAAATGTGCCAAGTGCAGTTGCATATTTTTCTTATCTACTTGTCTACTATGGTTGGGTCGGGATTATCGTTTGATTATCGTTTTAATTCTAGTTGCTTGATTACTGGTCAGGATTAATTAACTAGTCTCGCAAATTAGGATTGACACCGACCGGGTTAAGACTAAGATAGGCTACGATAATTGAATAGAACTCGTTTAATGATAGCGATCGCATGTTAAATTGTAGATCTAAAGGGCATAATTGAATCGAACGATCTTGTGACCTTAGATAGCTTTATTGCATGATAGTTGATTTTATCCCTACCCCGAACAATAATCCTAGTGAACCTGAGACCCTAGACTTTTAATCTCATTGTTTTCAACCTTATTAGTTAGTTATTGCTTATTATTAGTTATTGCTTATTATTAGTTGTTATTATTATTGTTATTAGTTGTTATTGTTATTATTTATTGTTATTGTTGATTGCTTTTAGTTTAGAACTCAAATCTCAAACCACTACAAGAAATCTTGTTTCAGGCGACTGTATTAAGGCGACTGATACTAGTAGTCGCCAATTTAGCGACTGAAAATATATTCGGGCGACCGAAAATAGTCGCCAAATTGGCGACTGAAACAATAATGCAAGATTATATATAAAAACTCGGGCGACTGAAATCAGTCGCCAATTTGGCGACTGAAAATGCCTTTTGGCGACTGATTTCAGTCGCCAATTTGGCGACTACCAAATTCAGTCGCCAATTTGTGTATTATTCCAGAACAACAAAAACTC
Source organism: Heliosperma pusillum (assembly GCA_022085475.1). Lineage (NCBI taxonomy): Eukaryota > Viridiplantae > Streptophyta > Magnoliopsida > Caryophyllales > Caryophyllaceae > Heliosperma > Heliosperma pusillum. The sequence continues at coordinate 226,973 of JAIUZE010073257.1, forward strand.
ATCCGCATTCATCCGCTTTCTTCATTTTTCTTCAAACCCGAAAAAACCTCAACTACAAAGTCGCCACCACCACTACTCCACTCCCTCAACCACCACTCCGACCACCACTCCGACACTAGCTCCACCGGATCTTTGTGCTCTCCTTCTTCTTGTGTTGCTTTGTTTGTTCTAATTGGTGAAGGTATATTTGTTCTAATTTCAATCCTTCAATTAATTTAGTTTGTTTGTTTAATTTGTGATTCCTACTTGTATTTAGTTTAATTTTATATGTTTATATAAACATTTGTGATGATTATTGGTTTAGATTTTAAATGTTTGTTGTAATTTGAATCTTTAGATTAATTGGGGGGGGGGGTTGATTAGTGGTAGTGTTGTTGATATTATCAGTGTTGTTAGTATTAATTTTGTTGGTATTGTTAATATTGATTTGGGTTAGTGTTGTTAGTAATGGGGTTTTGATAATTTTCATGATTTGGGTTAGTGTTGGTAGTATAGGGGTTTTGGTTAGTGTTTTTTTGATTAGTTTTAGTATGTTAATAATATTAGTGTTATTAGTGTTATTTTGTTAGTATTGATGATTTTGATTTTTCTTAGTGTATTTCGTATTAAGGTTTTGATAAATATGATTGTTTGTGTTAGTGTTGTTAATATTTGGGGTTTTGATTAGTTTTAGTATTTTTTGTACTTGTTGTGTTAGTTAATGTTTAGATTAAAATGAAGTGATTGGAGCGTACATGGATGTACGAAGATAGACTTGATAAGAAAAGACGTTCTACCGCTAGATTTATAAAGGGGGTTGCCGAGTTTATTGAATTTGCTAGACAACAAGACGAGTATGATTTAGTAGCACGGAAACTTAGGTGTCCTTGTATTAAATGCAAAAACATGAAATATCTACATGACATTGAGGTTCAAGAACATCTTTATACAAACGGGTTTTGTCCAAACTACTACAATTGGATTTCTCATGGAGAATCATTTTTTTCACTTCCCGAACAATCTCAAATCCCACAAAATAAGAACCCATATAGAGATATGGTAGTTGATGCATTTGAGTCTAATATTTTCAATAATGATCATATACCAATGAGTGAAGAAGAACCACACCCACAAGCAAAAGCCTTTTTTGATATGTTAAAGGCGAGTGAAAAACCCTTATATGAAGGGAGCAAAATGTCATTGTTAGAAGCCGCCTCTAGGATAGTAACTTTGAAATGTGAGTACAATTTGCCATTTACTTGTGTTGATGGCATTGCTTCTTTGATTGAGGATGTTATCCCCGATAATAATGTCATGACCCGATCATTCTACACTACCAAAAAAGTAGTGAAAGGTCTAGAACTTCCGCATTACAAGATTGATGCATGTCCCGATGGATGTATGCTCTTTTGGAAGGATGATGCTTTACTTGACAAGTGTAGTAAATGTGAAAAGGCTAGATATAAGACAATTGAGGGAAGTATTGTCTTGAAAGGTAAAAAGGGAAAGAATGAAAAAAAGAGAGGTGAAAAGAGTAAGAAACCAATACCCGAAACTCCCGTAACTTACTTTCCTCTAGCTCCTAGACTTCAAAGAATGTTTGCTACCAAAAACATTGCCGAGCAAATGAGATGGCACAAGGAAAATCCCCGTACTCCGGGAAAGATGTGTCATCCGAGTGATGGAGAGGAATGGAAGCGGTTTGCTATGCTTTACCCCGACTTTGCTGAGGAACCCCGTAATGTGCGACTTGGCCTTTGTACGGATGGTTTTGCTCCATTTGGCCAGTTTGGTAGAAAGTACTCTTCTTGGCCCGTAATGGTCACTCCCTACAACTTACCACCTTGGTTATGTATGAAAAAACAATTCATCTTCTTGTCACTAATTATTCCTGGTCCTGATAATCCAAAAACCGCCTTAGATGTTTATTTGCAACCTTTGGTGAAAGAATTGAAACAATTGTGGGAAGTAGGTGTGCAACCATATGATGTGTCTTTAAAGCAAAATTTTCAACTAAGAGCTTCATTGTTGTGGACCATTAATGATTTTCCCGCCTACGGTATGCTATCTGGATGGTCTACCGCGGGAAAAAAGGCATGTCCTTGTTGCATGTACCAAAGCAAATCATTTTCGCAACCTTGTTCCAAAAAAGTGAGTTGGTTTGATTGTCATAGACAATTCTTACCGGAGGGGCATGCCTTTAGGAGCAACAAAAAAGCTTTCAGAAAAGGTAAAGTGGAGCGGAATCATGCTTTAGATCGACTTCCGGGGGATAAGGTGTGGGATATGGTTTTGTGATTTGTCACGTACTATTGATTGTACTAAAGCATAGACGGATGAGCTGAAGAAGAAGAAAATTGGTTGGTTTAAAAGAAGCATTTTTTGGGATCTTCCTTATTGGAAGACGATGTTAATTAGGCACAATTTGGATGTAATGCATATAGAAAAGAATTTCTTTGAGCAACTGCTTCACACGATTATGGATGTAAAGGGAAAGACTTGTGATACTGTTAAATCACGAGAAGATTTGAAGACAATTTGCCATCGTCCCAAACTTCACATTCGTAGCGATGAGTCTAAGCCAAAATCTATTTTTACACTTGACAAAGCTCAAAGGAAGGTATTATGTGAGTGGTTAACAAAGTTAAAATTTCCTGACGGATATGCATCCGATTTTAGTCGATGTGTTGATATGAAGGAGCTAAAGTTGCAAGGCTTGAAAAGTCATGATTGTCATATCTTCATGGAACGATTATTACCTGTATCTTTGAGACATCTCCTCCCCACTCCTGTGTAGAATGCAATTGTTGAGATAAGTCAATTTTTTCGAGATTTATGTTCGTCTTCAATATGTGTTGATGACATTATTCGTCTTGAGGAGCAAATACCAGAGATATTGTGTAAGTTCGAGATGATCTTTCCTCCATCATTTTTTAATTCCATGGAGCATGTACCGATACATTTGCCTTACGAAGCCAAAGTTGGAGGCCCCGTCCAATATAGGTGGATGTATCCATTTGAAAGGTAACATCACTAAGTAGTAATTAAATTATAATTATTATCGTACTATCTCTTTAATTGATTTAATATTTATATACTAGTCTTAACAACTATTAATCCCATCAATTATTGAATAGGTTTCTTAATCACGTGAAGAAGAAAATTGGTAACAAAGCTCGGGTTGAAGGTTCAATATGCAATGCGTATTTAACGGAAGAGATTGCAAATTTTTTGCTCTCTTTACTTTGAAAAACATATTGAAACCAAAGCAAAAAACTTGAGTATTGATAAAGCGGATAAACTTGAGACAAGTTTACCCGAGTTTTTCCAAATGCATGATGATGAGGGTTGTTCATCAATTGGGGGAACAAGATATTTGGATGACAAAGAATATGATCGTGCTCACCTTTACGTTCTTTCTAATTGTGATATTTTGGAATCATATGAAACGGAGTTTGTGAATGATTTCATTAAAGCACATCCTAATGTGAATAGAGATGATGTTTGGAGTAACCATGAGGATCAATTTGCAGAATGGTTTCGGAACCATGTAATTGAGTTAAATATCCAAGATGATTTGATAAGGACTTTGGCCTTTGGTCCTTCACTAGAGGTGAAAACGTGGAATCGTTACTCGGTCAACGGATTTAATTTCCATACATTCAACTACGGTAAGAATAAGGCTAGGTGCAATTATGGTGTTACTATTTCTTCTCTTGATGACAACGAATACTATGGTATAGTTGAGGATATCTTTGAGTTGAGCTATAATGAGCGTGAGCGTTCTTATAATACTGTCTTATTTAAGTGTGAATGGAAGGATAACTCTGTGGCCAGTATGAAAGTTCATGAACGTTATAAAATCGTCGAAGTAAATCATACCCGGACATACTCAAAGTATGATCCATTTATACTCGCACATCAAGCCAATCAAGTATATTTCGCTTCTTATCCAAGCACGAAGAATGATCGAAATCAAAAGCAGGGGTGTGCAATCTTTAAGACAAAAGCACGCTCACAAGTAGATACAATGCAACTTTTTTTCAAGAAGAAATAGTATCTAGCGGGTTTATGTTGTCTTCACCTGATGAGGACATTTATGAAAATGAAAATGAAGAGGGTGAAGATTTAGAAAACGAGGATGGTGATGGTCAAGTTGACGGTGATGGTAGTGGTGATAGTGATAATGATAATGAATCAAATGGTGATGATGATGATGACGAATTTGATGATGTTAATGATTAATTGGGTAAAGATATATTTATATATATTTATTTAAGTTTTTTAAGTTATTTGATGTTTTTTTTTATGTTATTAACAGTTTATGTTTATGTTTGTTTTTTATGTTATTAACCGTTTCTAACAATTTGAATATTTGTGTAATTGTAGATGGCAGGAGGTCGAGGTAGACAACGTGGCGGCGGTTCAAACAGACGCCGTAGTACTTCTTCAGTCGACGAGGAGGAGATGGAGGTTATGGATCAGCAGAGTCCGGTGGTCGAGGAATCGACCAATGACGATGAGTCCTCGGATCAGACATCAGAGACGATCCAGTTCACGCCGTAAGGGAAGATGATACTTGATCCCGCAGGGTTTTGGTAAGACAACCACCAATGTCTTTAATTTATTATTTTATAATTATACTCCCTCCTAGTCGGTCATTTCTTCCCTCTTTCCTTATTGGGTAAGTCAGGTTTTCTTCCCTCTTTCCCTTTTTGGATGTGGGGTTGTGTGTTTTGTGTGGTCTAAATTCATTTGTATGTGGGGTAGTGTGTTTTGTGTGGTCCAAATTCATTTCCTTAATTTTTGTGTAAAAGTGAAAGGGGAAGAAATGAGTGACTAGGAGGGAGTATTACATTATTTAACATAAATGCATACTATTCCATAATTTATTTTTCAGGTTTTCGTCTCAAAAGGTTGTACGCGGTTGTACTCAGAGTACAAAGATGAAGATGACGGGGGTTGCTCCTACTTGTTGGACAAAGGCTACCTCTGCACAAAAAGAGGAATGGTTCAATAATTTTAGGGTATATTATTTTTATTTATATTTTCTTATATTATTATAGTTTTCAATTAATAATTTATTTTACTAATACTTACCTTTTAAATTGTAGAAAACTTTTGACTGGCCGGCCGGAATAGAGTATATTGTACGTCAAAGGTACAATGAGACGTGCACTAGACGGTTAAGGGACAACATGTATAAGGTTGTCAAGAGGAAGAAGGAGCCGGGGCATATGAGAGGTATTTAATTGTTTTTGTTATTTGTATATATATAGTTATATTTTTACACATTTTATCATATTTTATTATAATACTTATTTAACTTGTAGGTGGTGCATATGAAGATATGCTTAAATATCGTGAAACTCCGGAGTTTCAGACTAGGTCGGCCCAAGCATCCAAAAATAAAAAAGGAGGAAAGAAAGATGGAGCGGCTGAGCCGTCGCATCACGCACGATCTCGATCTTTCCTGGACCTAGTTTTGGGTGTAAGTTATAATTTACTTTTTCGTCCATTTGAAAATTATAACTTAAATTCTTTTTATTATTAAAATCTTCTTATACAAGTCTTTAATTTCTTCTTTTAGAAGGGTAAGAAGAAAAAAGCTAACACGCCCACGGCTCCGGAGCTCTTCCTTGACACCCATTCCCGACTCCAAGACAATAGAAGATATTGGATAAAGCCAAAAGATAAGGAATTATATGTAAGTTTCAAACCATTTTTGGATTTTTACAATAAGTTTCATGTTTAACAAATTTTGTAGCTATTTTTAATAACAATGTTTATATTTTGTAGGATTCCTTTTTGGCCGAGAAAGTTAGGCAACCCGACAAGTCCGATAACGAGATTTGGTTCGACTTGGTAAAGGGTTTCAAGAAGGGGAATGTCTACGGGATTGGGTCGGCAAATGACGTATTTTACGAAACTCCAAGGGGAAGAATGTCGTCCAGCTCAAAACAAACCTACGAGCCGGGAGTCGTGGGAAAACTCCAAGCCCAACTCAACGAAGAAAGAAGAAAAAACGCGGAAAGGGATGAGGAATTAATGATAATGAAAGAAAAATTCAAGGCTTGGGAAAGCAGGTTCGACAACTGCAACCAAGGTCCGCCTCCCTTTCGGCGGGATTATGATGAAGGCAATGGAGGTGGTGGTATGCAAGCCGAACCCAATATGACCCTTGGCTTCTGATATTAGTTTAGACACTTGTGACTTGTGCTTGTTTAAACTTGATTTGTTAACGTTTAAGAAGATTTGTAAACTTGAAACAATTTTCTTGATCTATATGAGGATGTTGGTTTCACATCGTGTTGTTGTAATTGTGTGAAATTATGGTTGTTTTCTAGTATACTTGCAGGTTTGGTATGGTAACGAAATGGCAGGATGAAAACAGAATTTTTCTTGCAATATCACAGGTTTTTTTGCGACTGAAATGTTCATCTGGCGACTAATTTCAGTCGCCAAATCCCCTGTATTTTTGCAAAATAAAAGGCCTTTTGGCGACTGAAATCAGTCGCCAATTTGGCGACTGAAGGCTGTAGTAGTCGCCAAATTGGCGACTGATTTCAGTCGCCAAATTGGCGACTACAACACCTTTCAGTCGCCAATTTTGGCGACTGGTTTCAGTCGCCATTTCACCATTTTGGCGACTCTTTTTTCAGTCGCCAAATTTGGCGACTGAAATTAGTCGCCCGAATTTTTTTTGGCGACTAATGACTGCGACTGGTTCTTGGCGACTGAAATCAGTCGCCAAATTCATTTTAGCGACTGAAATTAGTCGCCAATATCAGTCGCCTGAATGTTGTTTTCTTGTAGTGAACCCCGAATTGTTACTTAGAGACAAACCTAGTTTAACAGATTAGAATACTACCGCCTCCATGTGGATTCGATACCTTGCTTACCGCTGACTATTAGTTAGTAGTGAATTAAGTTTTACTTTGATTAAGGTGACGCGACTTTACCCTTATCAGTTTTTAACATAAATTATGATAACAATTATAAAAACTTTCGACGAGGATAAGGAAACACTAAAAAGTCTCGGACTTCCTACGAAACTTTTGCCCTAAATTGTAAGTAACTCGAAGATTATTGGACAAATGGTGTGGGTTGACCAATCTCTGACATTCCACTTGTTGGGTGTTTTGGGTGAACAACATGCAGCTATGGTGGGTCATGCTTGTAGAAAAGATATGATGAAATCAACCATGTCGCATACTCTTAAATATTAGTGAATATATAGATAGTTCAATCAAAGCATGGATTGTAGCTACAATAAAATTTATACTTGGACCTTCCGCCCCTGAAAACTATTCCTTATAGGGCTCTATAGCTATTTAACGGCTCTTAATCAATCACTCAAAAATGGTTTATGAATTATAAAAAGTTCAAGTAAAATTGAAGAGTAGACCTCTAGAGTTGATTCAACATGTGGTGTTTATTTTATCCCTGCTTTTAACTATTTGTATGTCTCGACCAATATTGGAATGCCACAACTATCACTTATCAATTCTTATGGGAGAGCTCCACTTTTACTTGAATTTTGTAATATACTTGGACTATTCTTGAGACACGGAGCTACAACTCCCCAATAGTTATAGAGCTCTCTATAACGTAGTTTTATGGAGTCGAAGGTCCAAGTTTAAATGTTATTGTGTTAATAATCTATCTTGATTGAACTGTCTCTGCATCAGTTTTAAGTGCTTTAAAATTCCACCAAAATTAGTGATTGTGACCCCTCTTAAGGTTTCTTCATCCTTATCGATCTATTTCAAGGTTTCTTACTATCTTAAGGTTTCCTCATCCTTATCAGGAGTCTTTCGTATTGTTATCAAAATTACTACCACAACCTTCGATCTTTTGATTTAAAAGGCATGAGGAGATAACCGATCTAATCTTAGGCCAATATTTTAATTATGTAGGACCTTAATGTTCTTTTTGTGCAAAATTGTTGGACTTATTTTATAGTTTTGATAATGACATGTGTTTACTTGATAATGTGTTTTACTTGATTTATCATATGCGTGTAATTGTGTGTTTTAGTCTTATCATAACTAACAACAATTACAATAAAGAAGATCAAAGTTATAAGAACATCAGGCATAAGTTTGACAAGATCTGTGAGACAAAGTTATAAGAACTTCAGGTATAACTTTGAAAGTTCATATGCAAAGTTATAGCTACCGTGGTTATAACTTTAAAGAAACAAGTCAAGCAAGATCTACCTCAAATAACATAAGACTCAAGATGGAGGGTCTTTGTGATCAAGATGAAGAGATGATCCGTATACTGAAGATCTTTGTGAAGATTAGATAGTATATGTCGTCATTCGGTAACTATTCCATTTGAGTGATTTTAAGTTTGTAAAGTTATGACTCACTTATAACTTTACATACAAGAGTTCAAAGTTATAGCTTGGACCTATAACTTTGGATGATAAAAGTTGATGCATGATTTTGGAAATAAATATTTTAAATGTTTTCAAAAAGAGAAAGAGTATTTTTATGGAAAATGATATATACAACCCACTGGGCTGTATTTAAGGGTATAAAAGAGGAAATAAAAGTGTTGGACCAATTTGATAGTTTTGATAATGACATGTGTTTACGTAATAATATGTTTTACTCGATATATCATATGCGTGTAATTGTGTGCTTTAGTCTTATTACAGCTAGCAACAATTATGAGAAGAAAGATCAAAGTTAGGCATAACTTTGATTAAGTCTGTGAGACAAAGTTATAACAACTTCAGGAATAACTTTGGAAGTGAACATGAAAGTTATAGCTAACCAGGCATAACTTTAAAGAAAATCGCTTCAAACAAGATCTACATAATACTACACAAGACTCGAGATGAGGGGTCTTTGTGATCAAGATGAAGAGATGATCCGTATACTGAAGATCTTTGTGAAGATTAGATAGTATAGGTCGTCATTCGGTAACTATTCCATTCGAGAGATTTTATGTTCAAAAGTTATAGCTTTAGCCTATGACTTTGGATGATAAAATATTGATGCATGATTTTGGAAATAAAATGTTTTGAAATGTTTTCAAAAGTGAAAGAGTATTTTTATATTTATTAATTATTTTAATAGAGAATATATTTATGAGATTCTATTGGTTAGTAATACAACTAATGAGTTGTCATGCTACCTAGGGTTTCTAATATATTCTATCTCAATTTGTTGTTAACCTAATTAGCCCACCTAGTGTTTGAGTCATCTAGGGTTTCGTGAAACCTAGTTTGTGCCACCTAGGGATGTGTGCCTCCTAGGGTTTCGTGAGCTAGGATTCGGCCTCCATAGGTTGTTTCCTTAGTTTACCTAATCTAGGATTCTACTATATCTTTACAACAATATTTTGAGATGTCAAGATAAATATATTTCTATAAGATATACCAAAAAATATTTTGAGATAAAGATATTTCTAAAAGATAAGCAAATATTATTTTATGGTAAGATAAATATCTTTATTAAATATTATACTAGGGTTTTAGATCTACTATGATTCTACTACTATAAATACTCATTCACATACAATTGCAAAAACACACGAAATACACAACATATCACACGGCATCTATTTTACTTGTGTTGATTTTCCAAAATCGTTTTAAAGCAAACCTTTGAGCAAATATTTATTATTTTTAGAGTTTGTTTTTAAAAGAGTCGTGCATCAATTATTATCAATCGCTTGAGTGAAATACGTTATTGGATAATAGTACATCATTATAAGCTTACAATTCTTTAACGGGAATCTGTGTGAGTTATATTGTACTTTCTTATTAGCGTAAGATAGTATAGAGTATTTAGCGATACTCACCTTGAGTTATAATCATAGTGTTGATTATACGAGTGGGTTGGTAATTTTTTGTAATCCGTAGAAAGGTACTAAAAATTATTAATCGAGAATAGTGGACGTAGGTTTCAACGTGTGAAACTGAACCACTTCAAAAATCGTGTGCCTCTCTCTTATCTCTTTACTTTTCGTTATTTCGTTATTCGCGCTTACTTTGATTAATTAATTAGTTGATTTTAATTCATAAGATCAAATAATTAATTACATATCATATAAATAGAAAAAGTGGGGCTAGTTTTTAATACTCAATTCACCCCTCCCTCTTTTGTATTCGATCAATAGACTCTACAAAAAGCTTAAAACAAGCATTAGTGACATCAATATACGCGTAATTTTGTCATAAATTCTAACTTTAATTCTACTTAAGGAAATATATTAAATTCTAAAGTACAACCCAGTGGGTTGTATTTATCATTACCCTATTTTTATATTTATCAAAAGTTTTAATAGAGGATGTATTTATGAGATTATATTGGCTAGTAATACAACTTATGGGTTGTCATGCTACCTAGGGTTTCTAATATATTTTATCTCAATTTGTTGTTAACCTAATAAGCCCACCTATGGTTTGAGCCACCTAGGATTTCGTGTAAACCAAGGATTGTGCCTCATAGGATTGTGTGCTCCTAGGGTTTCGTGACAATAGGGATTTCGGCCACCTTAGGTTGTTTTCCTTGTTTTCCTTAACCTAGGATTCTAATATATCTTTACAAAAATATTTTGAGATATTAAAGATAAATATATTTCTAAAAGATAAACCAAATAATATTTTAAGATATTAAAGAAAATATCTTTCTTAAATATTAAGCTAGGGTTTTAGATTTTTATCTCCTATGCTTCTATTATAAATACTCATTCCATCTCAATCATTCATAACGAACGACTTTTATACACATTGAGAGATTTTTTACAAATCGTTTTAAAGCAAACTTGAGCAAAATATTTATTATTTTTAGTGTTTGTTTTCGAAAATAGTCGTGCATCTACTTTGTCAATCGCTCACGTGAAATACGTTATTAGATAATAGTACATCACATAATCTTACTTATTCTTTAACGAGAATCTGTGTGAGTTATATTGTACTTTCTTATTAACGTAAGATAGTATAAAGTATTTAGCGATACTCACCTTGAGTTATAATCATAGTTGATTATACGAGTGGGTTGATAATTTTTGTAATCCAGAGAAAGGTACTAAATATTATTAATCGAAAATAGTGGACGTAGGTTTCAACTTGTGAAACTGAACCAGTTCAAAAATCCGTGTGCCTCTCTTTACTTTCTTTATTTTCGTTATTTCGTTGCTAGTGCTTACTTTGATTAATTAATTAGTTGATTTTAATCTATAAGATCAAATAACTAATTACATATCATATAAATCGAAAAAGTGGGGCTAGTTTTTATTACTCAATTCTCCCCCCTATTTTGTATTGGATCAATAGACTCTACAAAAATTATTTACATATAAAATAATAACATGATTCGACGACTCTACAATTCGATTTCGTATTAGCACAACTACTTAAGTTATTTATATCTCATTAAATTAAATTCTATCTTTCATAGACAAAACCACCAACTATCAAACAAGTTTACACATTATAAGAACATATGTAATCAAGTCATATTCACGTAGCAATTCCAAAATAGACATTTGTAATAATTTTTGGACAAGTCATTGTGTATTCTCAAGTGTATTTGCCATAATATATTTGTAGTGTATTAGTAATGTAAAAGGTGGTGTTACCAAATTATAATAATGTATTTATATATGTTTGGTTATAAAAGATTTTACGATCAAAACTTATTTGATAGTAGTTACTACATCAATTGACGAGCTACAATTGTCGTATGCCTATCAAATGAAAATTTATGACCACTTATTTACTATACTACTAAATAGTAATATAATCATTTGCGGGCTTGGGCCGGACACAGGCCGGGCCTACCCTATTAAAAGGCGTCCAGCGGGCCTTATTTTTTTGTCAATGTCCACTATAGCGTGCCTATTGTTGTTGTCCATGTAACACCCTCATATATCAAGGTAACCTTACAAGACCCCCTTAGAACATGAGAGTGTTACCATCTTGGTTGCCCGAGGTAGTAACATCACAACAAGCAATAAAAAACGACATTTAATTAAATAGGTTTAATATCAATACACAATCTAAAACAGATGGCATACCATATGACCAGATAATTTAACTCAATACTAAAAGTAATAACACTAGCCAATATTATTCAACATAATGGAAGACTACTAAAGTTCTCGACTCCAACTGACACCCGGAAGCTAGACTCAATCAGGTGATCTCATCTCAATTCCAGCGCATAGCTAACGATTACCTGCTCACCATTCCTCAATGGATCACAACAGTTTTGTAAACAGTAGAAGGGTCAGTATTTGCATATACCGACCATCGTACAAGATAAGAACAAGGGAAAGAGAAACCAAAGGGCCACCGCAGTGGACACCTCGGTAGACTCAGGATATCAGCCTGCTCTACAAAACCACCTGTTGACCCTGGACCGCAGCCACAGGCGTCGATAACCCTCTCACCGCAGCGAGAGAACCCGGATCATTAATATGCACATCCCCCGCGTGCACTACAAGAAAACAACATTGAGGCAACCGATGTTGGCGACGGATTTCACTACACTGAAATCAGTGGCCAAAACGGATGTTCAGTCGCCCGATTTTTTTTTATAAAAAATCTCTGTATTGTTTCAGTCGCCATTTGGCGACTATTTTCGGTCGCCCGACTGTATTTTTCAGTCGCCAAATTGGCAACTACTAATATCAATCGCCTTATTACAGTCGCCTGAAACAAGATTTCTTGTAGTGGTGGCGGGATAGCCACGAGGGAGAACTCGGGGTGTGATCCGTCTCCCAACGGAATCACCAAATCATAGTAACCATAGTAACATAGTAACCATCGTCAACAACCCCAAACCCGAACTCCATCAACACCATCATCAATCACTAGGGCTGAGCAAAAATATACGATACAGTTTTAATATACGGATACGGTACGGTATACGGTTTTAATTACACGGATTTCCGGGTACACGATACGAATTTCCGAGTATACGATACGGTTTTTTAAAAACCGTATCGGGTCCGGGTCGGGGAAAATCAAAACCGGGTATACGGTTTTTGACACGGTTTAATTAAAAATAACAAAAAATAAGTTGTACGTGAAACTTTGGGTTTGATATGTAATATTTGTGTGAAACTTTGTGGGTCAATATTTGGATGTGAAACTTGCAATGTATGTAACTACTTTGTGAGTGTCAAAGTTTTATGTGAAGCGATGAAAGTTTGCATTTTGACATCTTAAAACTAACTTTACAAGTAGTTATGTTTCGTAATAATAGGCCTATTAGATTATATGGGCATCCTAGTAATGGGCCGTAACTAATTTTGTGAAATCAAATTTTGAGTTTTGACCATTATTAATTAAACCGGATCCGGCTATACGGTTTTCGGGTACCCAGTTTAACCGGGTATACGGAAACCGGGTACCCGGTTAAACCGGGTCGTATCCGGGTATTGATTTTTGGCCTTAGAAAAACCGGGTACCCGATACGGTTTTTAAAACCGTTTCGGGTACCCGGTTTTGCTCACCCCTATCAATCACATAACAAGAAACATAACATCTTATCACATCAATTAGTAATGCAACACTGAGTAAGGGAACCCTACCTTATTGAAAATCCGCACCTAGCACAAGTAATCAGAAGCGTTCTTCTATGAAGTTCCCCCCTAAACAATCAACAATCATATAATCAACACAAAGTTCATTCCCTTTCCCCCCAATTCAATTAGGGTTACTAAAATAATCACAAATGAATCATAAATAGGCATACTTACCAAGGTAATCAATCAAGGCAATGCAAACAATCGAATCCGACACGAGATGATTAAAGGCTCCTTGAGGAATTAGAGAGAATTTGGAAACTACGGTTTGTAATTATGAAAGCGTAAAACTGATTATGAAACTAATTCCTCATAATAACCCTTTAATCACTCGTCCGATCTAACCCCGAAAACCGTCGTACTCGGTCGAGTACAATATGTACTCGGTCGAGTACGACTTACTCGGTCGAGTGCCGATGTCACTCGGCCGAGTACGCGAGATCAGAACCACCTACAAGACACCAACCAATTTCACTCGGTCGAGTAGCCTATACTCGGTCGAGTACACTATGTACTCGGTCGAGTCAGCCCTACTCGGCCGAGCCCCCCAACACATAGAAATACGTTGTATTACTGTCCATACCCGTCCTTTACGAGTTAACGGGCTTACCTACGGGCTTGCGGGATTTGAAGATTAAAACATGAAAGAGGCTATTGTACTAATCAGTATTGAAATTTAAATGCTCATCTCAAACAAATAATCCGAACATTAAAAAAATAACTACAATAGTATGTCAGTGTTGTTAGTTGCTACCGATTTTTACTGAGTACCAAAGTTTTTATATTTGTACATAATTATACGTAATTGCTCTTTCATGGACATCAATTACTCTTTTATGAACATTTTCCCATTATTTTTCCATGCTTTACCCTTTCCCAAAAATGAAATAAACATTACGATATAATTTGTCTAAACTCTAAATTATAATCATTTAATTAAAATAAAACAAAACTTGTATAAATCTACAAATTATATACAAATTATAAATTGTTAAATCTTTTATTTAATGCTATTATTATATATTAGAGAATAACTTAGCACATACTTATTTCGTATATAAAAAAGTGTAAGCTGATATTATTACTTTCGCGACAAAAAAATTCACTAAAATTATTTGAGAATCTTTATAAACTGAAATCATTAGTTTTGCGGTAATTTTTTTTTTATCAAGATACACATTTCATGACTTTAATCAATACTCTTGATTAGTTTTCCAGATCATTTTTTTCCTCATATTAAAAGATAAGGGGTGAAATATGAAAAATTAACGAATACATTAAAATGTAAAAGCTCTATATATACCGTGCATTAATGCGCGGAATTTAAACTAATAATATACTAAAATGTAAAACTTTGTAAATACCGTGCATGCATTGCACGGAATCTATACTAATTACATAACAATAAAACTAATACTCCCTCCGTCCCGGTCATTTGTTTACCATTTCCATATTTGGGTGTCTCATTCATTTGTTTACCTTTCTATATTGGGAAGACTTTTGATGAGTAATTTCATCACCCAATGGACTATTGTCCACTTGTCATCTTATGACACTACCCACAAATGGTCCCCTCCCCTTTCCTTGGTCTTTGTGCCAAAAGCAAAGGTAAACAAATGACCGGGACGGAGGGAGTACAAACGAAATATTTCTATTCAATTCAACTAAGGAGCATGTATATCTCATCAATTTATGATGATCGTGTATAAAAGTACAACGAGTAAAAAAATAAAAATGATAAGTAAAACAATTGTTGATCAAAGGAGGAATTCTTAGCTACTAGATAATCCAAATTCCACATACATCTAGCTCTTTGGTGATCCAACAACAATATGGTGACGAATATCAAGTTGATCCACAAACTTCAAAGGATCATCAGTTTCATTCCTAATACTTGTAATATTAGGGCTTAATAAACCTCTATGCCTAAATCCATATAGCTTAAGTACTTGATTATCAGCAAAATTATAGGCTCTTTCCATACTTTTTAAACACTTTTCAACAGGGTAATCTCCATAACTACCACAAGGTTTGCACCCTACAAAATGTGTCACAAATGGCCACCTCTCGTCGCCTAACCCGGGATGGTATTTCTCGGCCATTTCCTCGTATTTATCAACCAGACCCAACCAAAACCCGTGCAAGTAGTATGAGTTTTCAATAAACACCTTACTTACCCACTTATTCTTTTGGGAGAGTAACAAGTATATTAATGCAGATTGATCATCAGCCTCAAATGCGGGCCTACCCTTTAAATTCGCGGTAAGGATCTTACCGGCGTCTTCCCTTACTTGACCCTTAGGGCCCATGGGCGCCCACGCGTCAAGTAAGTCCAAAGACCATTGACAATTCCGGAAGAGAAAACTTCCGGTATTGAGTGCTATCCACGACTTTTGCTCAAATAGCAAATCCGGATAGCCATGGATCACGAGATTTGAATCGTTGTACTTGGCAAATGGGATCTCAAATACCATGTCAGTGAACAATGCATCACTATCTAACCACCAAATCCACTCGATTTCGGGGTGCGAAAGCATTAGTTTTCTAATTAATGGTAATTTAGCCCAATAACCAGCCATCTCTTTATCTAGATGAGCCATATTGTACACTATCTCCATACCATGCAATCTACAATAATCAATCTTATTTTTCAACCCCTTCAAAAGATAGTAATCCCCGGACGGGTTGTCACACGGGTTGGGTGTTGACCCCGTGACCAACAAAACCCGGTCTTTTCCGTTTACAACACTAGGAAAACCCGGGTTTTGCTTAAGCCAGTTTTGACGCTGGTCGTCCCAGTCGTCAATTCTAGGCCCCAACGTGTAGGTCACGTTGGAGTTTGACGTTACCTCATTCTCGTCCATTGGATCATCTGGATCCTTGTCAGACCGTATCTCTGCAAGGATCCGATTGGTGTCCTCAATAAGAGCCTGACTCTCGGCCTCAACCGATGAGCTGGTGAGGTCTCCAAACCCAATAGTACCCCTTAGCACCAAAATCGTTACAAGCCCACAGAGAAGGGTGATCTTTATGTTGTGGAATGTCTTCTGCATCTGTTTTAGTCTAGGAGACCGTTTAGGACTCGGCGGTTTTCCATTGTCCGTGTCATCACGACCCATTTATAATAACTACCACCTTTTACGGCCTAATAAGAAGGTCCGAGATGTACACAGCTTTACCCCAGCCGAATCTCAACAGGCTCAAAAATATATGAAATGACGATATAATCAAATAGGATTTTAAAGAATGTCGAAAGACTCGATATTTTTAGACAGATGTTAAACAAAAGAGCAAGAAAGAAGTAGTGTAAGAGCTTCAATTGTATGCTTTAATTTGTCAACACTAAATATACAGAAACTAGAATTGCATGTAATGTGAATGATTTTGAGCTGTAAATCAATTGAACATTGAACCTACATACATATGTTCACACGTTGTAAGAGTGTTTCTTAGCCGACTTCAACCGCGTAAATAATGACGGTTAGTTTAATATAATGTTAGTTAGGAAGTTTAATAATAGTTTGGTTGATAAATTAATACTATAGTTGCAAGAAATCTAGGTTGTGGTCAAGTAGTGGAATATTGAAAGGAACAGCAGCAATCATGCTGTGGGTGTAATAACAAGCCTGCACGTTGGATTGGATTTGCAGTGTCAAATTCTTGGTGGAGGGGACACTACTGGCAGATGGTCCGACATCTGCATATAAATTTCGATTCGCTCCAATAAGTGCGAAGGCGAGGTCAATACGTAAATGTACTCGATAATTCATCTTGAATGGTAACTCCGTATAATTCTCCCTATCATAATATGGTTGTAAGTTGTAAACTTGTAACACAAAGAGTTGCTTTACCTATTATCAGTCGATTTTAGGATGAAATCTTCTTTGACTTATAAAAGTGGTGTCTCGGATACATATTAGGTGGGCGTTAATCAAAACAAGTCTCTCTAGCTCGTATGTGACTTTAAAATATCGCTACTAGTACCCCTGTCAATTTACTACTGTAGTATAATGAATGAGATACCTGGAAGTGAAATCACAGAACTCAATTGGTTCATTCAAGAGTTACCAGCCAATTATTACAGTTTTTTTAAGCTCTCCTCAACACAAGCTAATGGGGTAAATCAGTAGCGGGGGCCTTGGTCATCGATGTCAACGTGTAACACCAATTATTGCAGCAATACTGAAGAAAATGTGCATAAATATGTACTATAAATCTGTATCCATAAATGAAAACCAATATTCTACAAGTAATTTAATCAGTAGGAATTTAATCAACAGGAATGAATTGAGGTACAACGACGCCATCCTAGACTCCTACATCAGTCTCGAGTTAATCTACAGAAAGTTCAGTAAAATATTTATCATGCTAACTTACAAGTTACTCAATCCAAATTATTCACAGGACTTCCAATAAATAAATAAATTTGCTGCAATGATCAGTCAGATTTGTGAAATCATGAAGAATGAATAACCAGTTTTTCTGCAACTAGCCGAATGCCTGCATTCTGCTGGTAATCATACTGATCCAAATTGATGAATGCATCGACTGAACTCCCAGAAACGAATAAGCTCTCGAGTTCTACAGGATCAAACGTACTGAACACTAGTTTTTGTTCAGTCCCGGAAGAAGCCTCTTTCTGGAATATCTCAGTACCATAGCTTGCAACATCTCCTGTCACAACCGTGGGTATTCTGCAAAATATAAAAGATAAATTTTTTAAGTTCTAGCAAGCTAACATCTCAACCACGGATACAAAACACAAAGTAGAAAATTTTCAGCCTCGAGATAAATGAAGAGTATTACAAAGGTAGTACTCCGTATGTAGTTATTAGTTAGTTAGCTTAGCTTAGCTAACGCTAGTCATCAAGAAATGGTACTCATGACCTTGGCTGGAAACCTGTCAGCATAAAAAAAAACTGCCCTTGTGGTATTGTCGGATCTCTTTACACAAGACCTGGAAAAATGACCTCGACCTAGTCTGGCTTGTTCCCATATAACCCGAACGACTCTGACCCAAATTAACCAAACCTGAAAAAATGGTCCCATTTGCCAGGTCTACTTCACACCAAAGAGAAATAAACAAAAGAGTTCTGTAGTATTTTTACTTACTGGAGACGCACGGTAGGAAAGTTCCAGTAACCATTCTTTCTGTTCACCATAGGCCTCCATTCAGAAGAGCTACCAGAGTCCATGAACAATCTCTGTGCATGACTATCACATGCATCCAGAACTCGACATAAGCTGGGAGGGGCATCAACCACAAAACTCAACTTAGGGCGCTCTGCCTGATCCACAAATTTAGTACTGATTCCAAAACGCACTTTCAAATGACAACAGACAAGCTTTAGTTGAATAGCATTGTGCAGTAATTGAATCCTCCGGCTTCCACGGTAGAATGGAACTGTGTATGCAGCAATAGAAGAAATAGAGACATTATCAGGAGTCAAAAACTCGGATGAAGTTGTGGAGCTTTCAGGTATCATCAATGATGAAGATGTATCCAAAGATTCAGTGGTGGGTCTTTCCTCCATGACATTATCTTCTTGTATAGCATCAGCCATTATCTCTTCGGAAAGCCCTCTCATGTTGAAAGCTTCTGTGGTAGGCCTAGAAGGCTCAGCAGAAGTCAAAATTTGCTGCCCTGAGGTTTCATTATTTTCAGTGAGGGGAATGAAGCTAGAAGTATGGTTCATTTCCACTGGCATAACTCTCCCACCACTACGTGTTCTCGTATATGTACTTGGAGATACCCAACTGTCACTTGTTAGGATATCAGGGAGGCTTGATTCCTGCACTTGATGGAAAAAGGGCATCTATAAGAGGAGATATCTGTTTTGGGGAAGAAAGGGCGGGGCTGCTTTTCCAATTACAGCCCCAGAGCCCTCAGATATGCGAGTTTGGAATAGCTTTCAAGCTATTTATTACGGAGTAATTAAAATTCGGAAAAATGTTCTAACATCCTACAAACTTATAATTGATGCAAGAAAAACCAGAAAAGATATATTACCAAGAAGAGCACTGTTGCGCAATACTTGAGAACCTCAAGATTCATACGTACATCATCTAAGCTCCTGTAATCGTCAATAAAAAGTCGGCTGAGATACAAAATCGGAGCTGAATTCTCAAAAACACAGTTCTCAGTTTAGCTCTAATCTACTTCGTATTACTATAAAAAAACAAAAAAACTAGTGAGTCTTTGGCTCCATTGGGTATGGGAAGGTCCAACTGGTCTTCTATATAGAATTATAGATAGATGATAAAATCTTGTGACTTTAAAAACTAAAATCCTAGAAACAAGGTAAATAGTAGATTCATCTGTGATCAAATAAGAAAACAAAGTTGCTGTGTTTTAAGCCAATGAACGACAATGTTATTCCATCGAGGTTTTAGTAATTCTTAATACGATCTTCAAACCAGAAGGGACAACCACAGGCTTACTGAGGTTCTCAAACAAGTAAGTCAGGGAAGCCGCATAATACCTATGTGTCTGCTGACCTAGACCAAAGTACGTGGCAAGGGTCGCCATCTGAAAATCGAAGATATGGAATATTAGTTACAAGAACTAGCATATGACAAACTGTACCTGTCCAGTTCTCTACAAATCAAATGTAAAAGAAATGCCTAAGGAGATTATAAACGCTACCACAATATGCAAAGGAAAAAATTGTGATACGCGTAGAAAAGAACATGAATTAAAAACCTCGTCTCCACCACTTCAGCAAGGTGACATCAAAAGTGAAGCAGCCATTTGCAATCATGGCAAAATGCATACCAAATTCTTAAAAACTACTAGCAAATCAGGCTGATAACATGACAAAAACATGCGATAATCTATCATTAAACCCGAAACAGTCAAGATTAAGCATGAAGTCGACTTAGCCCTTGTAATTAATCCATGAGTATAAAAAAGATAATCATTTTCTGCAACTGAAAGAAATATATAGTCAACATCGACATCCCAACTAAACTAGCTGACATCCTTGATATACAAAACCAACAAACAAAATCAAAAACCCCATCTACAATCCAAGTCAATCAACTTCATAATCAAGAAAACTTAAGGTAGAAAATGAAGAGAATGACCTTCATATTACCAGCACGACGACCAAACCTTTGAGTCAACAATGCCAACGAATCAATTACCCCTTTTGGCTCTGGTGGTGGCCGATTAACCTCCGCAAAGGCTTCCCTTATCCTCGGACAATCAAATCTCAATATATTATGCCCCGCCCATATTCTCCCTACATTCATTAATCACCACCATCATTGTACAAAAATACACATAAAGTCCCAAACTTTCTTATCAAATCAAAACCAAATAACATCTCAATCAACATATTAAAATAAAATCTACGGAAAAATTGGTACATAGTTTCTATTATTTACACTCTATTTTCTAACAAATTACAACCTAATATAATCATTTATAAAACTTACAGCCTACAACGCATTTGTTACAAATTGGTACTACCTAAAATCACCTCTAAACAACAATTTCAAGTAATTTTAGCCTGTTTTTAACATTACATACATTCCAACTAGCCATTAAACCTATGTTGCTCAAACTCGTTTAGAAGTATCGTCCAACACGAGTGCTTGTCCAACTGTCGGACTCGGCAATTTTTATGAAAAAATATGCATATTTTTGCTTAAAATGAGGTGTCGAAGTGTCATACCCTTGTCTAAGAGTAGAGTGTCGAACACAGGTACGAGGGAAATAGAAGAGCCAGAGTAACATAGCATTAAACGACGCAAAACATTGAGCTTAAGAATTAAACCAAAGAAAACATGTCTAAACAACAATTTCACACGATGACATGTTTCGAAACCTAAAATTGAAATCGAACTCAATAGGGAGACTTTAGAATTTTGGTATTGTGCTCAATTCCTTTTTAATTCCAACCTAGTTATAAATTTGGGACTCTGAAACTCATTGTAATTGTTTCACTTCCATCGCTACCCAATCCCCTATCGTAGACTTGCCTTGTCCAATTCCAATTCCAATTCCAATTCCGTATGTTTTTCAAACATCATTGAGAAATTGACTAAACAATTTTTTGAATTGAATTAGAGAATCTTAATTTCTACCATTGAAATCAGGAAAATAAAATCAATTCCGCATTTCCAAACACTACCCTAGGAAAAATTGTAAAATACAAGTAATAAAATAGAAAAACAGAATAAGAAAGTTATACCGTTGAGAAGGTCAAAGATTTTATCGGCGACATGAGCGAAAGGAGGGGCAGAGGACACAGCGGCGCGTGAAATACCGTTACAACGCTCCGAAAGGGATGAAATAAGAGAGAGATCATTAGGGCAAAGAAGAGTAGAGTAACTGTCAAGCTCAACTAACTTCCTAGGACATACAAGGATAGCACCAAATTCTAAGACAGCGTAGCGTTCTCCTGGTTTAGAAGGGATGGTAGTTTCGAGATCAAAAAAGGCGATTTCTGACCGTTGTTGTTGTTCCGACATTATTGGAGGGTTGTTTGAAGGTTGTTTGTTTGGTGGTCGTTAGGGAGTTGGTTAGTTTGAATTTTGGGGTTGTTAGAAGTCGTTATATATATGGGGGCCCAAATGAAGGGAGGGAGGTTGCTTAATTGATGAGGTTACCCAATATTGTGTATTTGTGTGTGTTATTGGATGAATTGATGGTGTTCATTTTGGTTTTTGTAGGTTTGGTATTTCATTTTGGTATATTCCTCTATTGGGTAAATCATTGGGATTGTCTTCCAAATTTCGATAATCAATTTTGTGTAGATTTGAGTTGGGTAAGATTATTAAATTGATAAAACATCTATTCAGATAAGCTTTAACAACATTAACACATTTCCAAGAAATCAAACTCTAGCACATTTCCAAGAAATCAAATTCTAGATCTCGTATTAAGCGGGAATATACTTCTTATTAGTTGCTCTAATTCCTCTTCCTTCATTTTGTATAACCTTCATCCTACCGAATACCATGAAGTTCGAACTAGTGCACAACCATTTTTTTAATTACCGTTATCTCACATTCTCACTTGTAAGTTTGTCATTTTTTTAACATTTAAATTGTCATTTACCCTTTACGTCAAATTAGAATAACTTGAGTTATAATGTTATATAACTCACATATTAAACCCCCCCACTATTCATATTATAACTCCTAATTATCTACCCCTCTTAGACGGACGATGATAACGCCACTATCGTTTTGTCTACTATCACTCAAATATAAGCTAATTATATGAATATCCTATTATTCACCATTTCACTCCCTCACAATTTAAGGGACATTAATAAAAAAAAAGAACTATCATTACCCTTTTAAAACCTTTATTCATTACCCTTTTTAGACCTTTATTCACACAACTTTTGCAGTCATCCATTAGGGCAAGTAACTCACGCAGTCACGCATGGTATTACCAAACAACTTTCTCACCCTTTTGTACCACATTCTACTCTTCACGCAAAGGATTTGTAGATGATGCCACCTACTTTGGTAGGGTTGTCCCGTGTTCTTTGTCTTCCTCCCGAGCGAGATCGGAGATCGATCCAAACTGACCACAAGTTTGCAATCAATAACTCAAAATGACTACAAATTCATTAGGGCAAGTAACACAAGCATAGTATTCCACTATTCCCAATCAACATCTAAGATAGTATTTCGGATTTTGGTTTATTAAGGCACATGATACATGTAAGTTTTGGGAGTTCTTATTGATATAAACAAGGCCATAAAAATTTCCTTGTGATTTCTAATACAGATCACTTGTATAAATGATAAAAACACATTACATTCAGGCTTAGACAGGCATGAGTTAACTAGATCATTTACAACGACGACCATGAATACAAGGACTTTTATACATTGAAATATGTTACAGCGTTCTATTCATTTTGTCCTCCTAGCTGGACGCCAGCAGCTTTCATCTGCAGGGTGAAAAAACTGGGTTCAAAGAAGCTCTTTGTAGTAATCGATTTTTTAGCACTTGCGACATATAGAAAATCTGGTGAACATAAATGAACGAAAGTAGTAAAATAATGATAATATTAAACAAAAACACTCAACGCTACTACACATCTACATGTGCGCACATAAGGCACTTACAAGTTACAATACACTAAACCTTCAGACTCAAAGGTCGAAAGGGTCATTCAGACAACTTCCAAGTAAAGAAACTCAAATGACGCATGAAAGCCTTTGTCCCATATATTATGGCTTGTATTATCTTTCGCATTGTAGATGCTCTTAAGATGTGCAATGAAGTAAAAAAGGGAACATACATGTGAAAGAATATATGGAATTAAGGCAAAATTTTAGAGTTGGTACTTCAGACTGCAACTGGTTCCGGCCTTTTGCTGGCTTTGATCCCTCTTATAGCTGCATAGCACACCATTCAACAATTAATAAAATGCAATGATTATCTATTTAATGAAGAGGAAAGTCCATGTTTAAGTTCATGCCTTCAGCATAATCTTTCGCGCCAAAGACGGCAGACCCAGCAACTAATGCATTGGCACCAGCTTCAATGACCTGACATAACGAAAAAATATTCAAGTGATTGAGGAGCCAATCAACCTGAAATATACTCGAATAGAACAGCTCAAAGTAGACATATAAGGCCCTAAGGGTTCAAAATAAAGTTGACATGTAAGACCGTTTAAAGGCTCCATATATTTCATCATAATCTAATTGGTTAATACCTTGTATGCATTTGCTGGAGTAACTCCTCCGTCCACCTCAATCCATGGGTTCACTCCCTGCCAACCAGATGCCCAATAAATCAATTTATTCAAGATCACTTAATAGTAACAATTTGGATCCATGTCCATTAAGTGCGACGGGAATCCAAGATCACTTAATAACAATAATTTATGGTAAAACAACTAATACCTTCTCTGCACACATTCTCCTTAGATCAGAGATTTTCTTGACTTGGCTCTCAATGAAGCTTTGTCCACCAAACCCAGGGTTTACAGACATTATCAAGACTAGATCAACCGCTGTACAACAACAATAGCAACATTAATGAGTGCCTCAAGGGCTCTTACAATTGCCAGAGTAAGAAGATCGTATTTATGCAGTCTTACCTTTGTGCTAATAAGTAACAACACAAAGAGGAGGTTTCAAGATGACCTCATATAGAAAATGCGTCGAGAATTGCAGCGCAAATTAGTTTGAAACACATTCTCGGGAAAAAAAAAAGAGAACATCGAATAACTTTCACACTTTGAACAATAACCGAGATAGCTACTTATTCTTCAGAATTTACATTCAAATCTCAACAATCTAGAAAAGTAGAAAACATAAGAAACTCAACCTGTGCAGCACAGACGAAACTCTTGAGAGAGAAAAAAAAAAGCTCGAGTTTTTTTTTATTTGAAAAAGAAAACGAAAACATCAAGAAATCAGGTGAAGCCATTGTAAAGTTTCTATGCTCCATCATTATGTTCTGATCAGATTTCCTACAAAAGTCAGGAAAAGCCTATGCAGCAAATATTTGAAGAGTATTGACTTACCATCAAGTACATACTCGATAGCACTCAATGGAGTTCCTGGGTTCAAGACGACTCCAGCTTTAGCACCCAAACTCTTTATCTGGATTAGAGAACATTGGTTTGTTTAGATAAAAGCAAAGACAAATGAAGGTTGACATTCCACATACGAAAGGAAATAAAACCATAACAGCATCTCGTAAACTTTATTTGATCGGGTCTTGTGGCACGAGGCACCTAAGCACTGGATTTAATTTGTATTGTTATTGCAGAAGACAGTTATTTAGCTGGTAACGGTAAAGTCATTGAAGGGTTGTTATCATGACGTGGGTTCAAAACTAGTAACCATCAAACCAAAATGCGACTCCCTTAACAGACACAAAAAAAAAAAAAGAGTTGTATTTTTACTCGTGTCTGAGTGTGGCTGGTGAATGATAGTCAATTCAGTGTGTTACGCTGGACTCAGAAACATGTCGGCTAAGTGCATCATTAAATTATGAATGGAACTCTATAAACTTTACATGCCCCCAACCCTACTTTAAATGGGAGCAACTTTTTAGCCATGAGGTAATGATAAAGAATGATAATGATGAACGATAGTAACTTCATTCTTTGTTCAATGTGTCTCAAGACATTGCTCGACAACCATCCTAAATAAGAAGAAGCATGAGCAATGGGATTCAAAAAAGTTCGCCAAATACTTACTTGGTTTACTGCCCTATGTAAGTGAATGGTGGATGATTGCTCACAATGTACGCTCACTATATCTGCTCCAGCCTTGATGAAGTCTGGAACTCGTAGATCCGGTTCTACAATCATCTATTACATTTCCAATTCCAAGTTAAAATCATATTCCAATTTCCTTTTTGTTTACATAATTGATTATATACTTTTAATGTACTATGGATCATAAATATTAAGGTATCTAAATTTGAGATTACCAAATGCACATCTAGTGGGAGATCTGTCACAGGCCGCAAGGCATCAACAACCAACGGTCCAATGGTTATATTAGGAACAAAACGGCCATCCATCACATCAACATGAATCCAATCACAACCAGCCAATTCAACTGCTTTCACCTTGAGGAATGAACGGTAAAGAATAGACTTTTTATAGACGCATTTACACAATTACATGCTAGCTGAGTGGTCCAAAAGAATGAGTTATATACCTGCTCACCCAATTTTGCAAAATTGGCCGACAGAATAGATGGTGAAACTATGATGTCGGATTTTGAGAACTTGTCAACTCGAGAAGTTGCTTTCACCACAGTTTTAACTTTTCTCCTATCATCATAATTAAAAGTACGAGGTTCAGTAGGACTACATGAAAACCCTTACTCCTTGTCCCTATTTCTAGAACTACACCATTATTCTAGCGTAAAGAGAGCCATAAGGGCAGGATTCAGACCTACATGAGTATCACTCTTCACGATTTAATCGGCTAAATTAACAAACCTCTAGTGGCTCTACATCATTAATGACACGGCTTATTCGACACGGACATTCTTCCAATTTGTCACCTTTTAACAGGTCACAACTAAAGGAAGCAGCTTTACTCCCAAAATTCAATATATCAATGCAATTTGCAACAATTCTGAATCATATAACACAAATGTGACTACTTTTTACTGCATTTCAACTTCATGATACTCCCTAAAGATGATCATTAATAACTAATCAAAGTATAAAACTAAAAGCTATAAACTTAGCGCAATAACTTAAACCCCATATCGCATAATTACCATAATCAATGAAAATATTGATAACCCATCAAATTTATAAGCTCAAAAGACTAAAACCCATGTACAAAAACCATCAAAAACACATACTATAATCTCCCATAATCATAATCATAAGTAATAAAATTTGAATGATTGAAGAAAACCCAGATGAAATAGAGCATAAAGATCAAACCTTGTGAAAGTAATAGAATTGGGGTTAGAAGATTGAAACTTTTTGGGATTAAAACCCCCAGAAAACCCATTAATTTTAGAATATTGAAGAGATGATTGGCACAAACAAGCTGCTGCCATTTCTGAACTTTTTTAATAATTTATGTATGAAACCCAGAAATGGTAGTTGTTGAGGTTAAAAGAGAGAAGAAAGATGAGTGATGGAAAGTAGATATGAGAGGGAAATTTAATCTGCAGAAAATGAGAATGGTTGGCCCTCCATCGTTGATAATAGCCAAATCAAAGGGAAGAGGGATAAGAAATTTGAATTTAAGGCCCACCCTTGTTGAGGACTTGAGGCTAACACAAGTTCGGACTTTGAATCCAATATTCTCATTTCAGACGGACACTATTCGTATTAAGTTTAAGATGGGTTAAATACATACTCTCTTCCATCCAAACCAAAGGTTACATGGGAGGGAGCACAAGTTTTAAGAAAACATTGAAAAGGGAAGGGTAGTATTGGAATGGAAGTATGACCACTTGAATATTTAATGTTAGTTGGGTGGGTGAGGTAAATATATAGGGTAAATGAGGAGTAGTTGGTCTTATTTGTTACCCAAAAAGGAATGGTTAGTTTGGTTTGTATGGTCCAAATAAGATAAGTGTAACATTTAGTTTGGATGGGAGAGAGTATTAAAATACCCCACTTATTTGAGTTGTTTCCTAGAAAACTAGACCTGGTAAAAACAAACCGACCCGATTGACCCGATCCGAAAAGGCTGGCCCGAGACCCAAATATGACCCAAACTATAACCCTTCTATGTGACCCGAAACCTGAATTAACCCGACCCGACCGACCCGACCCGAACATGACCCAAACTGTGTTGATTCGAAACACACCTGACGACCTAAAATGAACCGATCCGAAGCCAGTAACCCGAAAATGAACCGAAAAAATATAACTCTAATTGAACAAAAAAAATTTAAAATGACTAAATGTACTTTTTTTTGTCTTAAACATTGACCCGAGACCCAGACCCGAACTAACCCAACCCGATGAACCAAAACTGACCGGTCAACTTACCCGAAAAACACCTGAAACCCGAAAGAACCCAACCCGGCCCTAACTAACCCGATAATATGATAGATACGAACTGGCCATTGCCCGTTTGCCAGGTCTACCTAGAATACCAAAAATTTTGTCTTTATTTCCACCACTTGATAATACTTCACCCGTTTTAAGCTTTAGACGAATAATACCCGTCTTAAGCAAGACTTACTGTTGAATCATATAGCTTTTTTGATGAGCAAAATTAAACTTATTTAAATACAAAACGTAAAAGAAATTTGTTTAGAGAAAAAACACTTTTTAAATATGAGGCGGCAAATGGAACCTTCGGGTTTGATTTGGATCTGGTTAGTTTGAGTCTGTCACATACTGTTAGTAGGGTCATTTTGGGTTTCGGGTCAGTTTTACATGTCAAGTTGTCGGGTCATTCTCAGGTATGGGTCAATGCTTAAAACACTTTAACTAGTATTAATGTGACTAACTAAGAATATCTTACCGTACAAAATTAGTTATTGATTATGGAGTGTTGCAATCAATGACCTTTTTGTTTTCAGGTTAATTTGGGTCACTTTAGATCATTTGGATCGAGTCATTTACGGGTAGGTGGTTTTGGGTCAGGTCACCTCAAGTTGGGTCAACATTGGCCCATTAAAGTTTGGATCAGGGTTGAGTTTCAAATTATAATCGGGTCAGATAATTTTGAGTCACTTTTGAGTCTCGAATCAGCCTTATCGAATCGGTTATATGATTCAGGTCCAGGAGACTTGGCTTTATCCAACTTGACTATTGTAGCCTAAATCCCTTAATTAGTTGACTTGGAATCCGATCAGATATTTTTGAGATACTTAGGGGTTATTTGATTGCCCCTTAAATAACAAAGAAACTCTAATTCATGTGGATTGTAAAAATGGCGAGTTGTTTGGTTGACACAATTCATATGAATTGAGACTTCTCATGAATTCCAATTCCTCCAAAATGGAGGAAGTTGTTTACCTAGCGCCCCTAGGTAAGTGAGAATTTCTATGAAATTAGAGTTTCTACCTGCAACCAAACAAATTTTTCTAATTCACATGAAATTTAAAATCATGTGAAGTGAAAATTCTTATAAAAGTGCATTTCCTACATGGAACCAAACAACCCCTTAGACCATGACTCCATGAGGGGCGAAGTACGAATTTGTAATGAAAGACGAAAAATTTCATATGGAACAAATTAGTAAGAAAATCCCCTATATAATAAAACACAAACATTTACTCAATCCTCCTTCATGCACGTCATCAAACATAAATCTTTTGCATTTCTTTATGGTGGGCCACCATCCACTCATACTTCTTTAATTTTTTTTTTCTCAACTCCACAAACCACGTATTTATAATTCAATAATAATTTTCTTTTTCCAAAGTATAAAAATAAAATGAAAACTAAATATTACTGAGTATTATTGTAGCTCAAAAACTAAAATTAATAGCAACTTAAAAAAATCCGGCAAAGCAGCAAATTTTTTTTTTCTTTCAACGATTTATTATTCATAAGCAATAGTATTAAAAAATATCAATTTTTCGTTCATTAATTCAATGGTACATTTTATTAAGAGTAATAAAAAGGAAAAAGTTAGAAAAGAAGATACTTTTTAAATACAATATTTTCGCAACAGTATATATATTGTACGATTACTATGTTTTTTAAATCCTCTATTAAATTGAATATTTTAAATCTCTTATTTATAAAATCAAACAAGTTTGTTGGAATATAAAACTCACATTTGAATTGTTCCACATTGTTGGAGGAAAAGAGATTATACCACTTTATAACCAAACGAGCTACTCCTCCTACCACCAATTGGTTTGATGGAACATCCCTTATGTTGTAAAGTGGTCTGTCTCTCTCCTCCGTTTGGGTGTCGCCCGACCCATTTGCATGTTCTAACAAAGTTCAAAATAACACGTCAAATAATATTTGATATACAACATACCTATACAATTTTTATTAAAAAATGTAAAACTAAATAAAAAATTATTACTAACCTAAAATTCGAAGTCTGTGAGACATAGAAACACAAATCTTCTTTTTTATATCGGATTATTCGATCACAAATAAAATAAAAAAGTGGGTTTTCATTGATGATGTAAATGAAGAGATTTGGCCAATTGGTTTAAGATTTCAATTTGTGCTAAAAATTGGGTTTGCATTGATGATATTATCGGAGTAAAATCAAGAGCTTATTAGTATATTAATATTTTATGTTTAAGTTTTTCTTTTATGAAGTTAATCTTTACGCAATTAAAATAAAGTATCAATTTTGAAAGTACAACTCTTATTGGACTCTTTTACATTAAAGAATTACACGCTTTTGATTTTCTAAAGCCAAAAAAATACAAACTTGATGATACCGAAATCTTTAAAATTTGTTTTAGTTTAATTTTCACAAAACCAAATTAAATTTCTAATAAATAAGTGTACGACTTAAAAAATGGCTAATTGTTAGACAATAGAGGTTGTAATCGGGTATCCGCAAGGTGATGCAATTGTTATTTCAACACGTCGGGCGAGGATGGTAATAAAAGTCTCACACCCTACGACAGTGGTGTAAATGTGGTTATGCATTGAAGTTGGCAAGTGTTGGCATGGAGTACCATTTCTCCACATATGCCCCGCAAAAATGACACCTTTACTTTTTCTTCTTTTCTTTTTACAAATTTATTTTTTTAATCAAAATTCGAAAAGATGGTATATAAACAACTTCACAACACTATAACATAACATTAACTTCAATTTAAGACGATTTTAAACAAGACCTATTCCATAACATGACTTACAATATAAATTTTATTGCAACATTTGTTATATCAAAATTTTCAAAACAGTCTCGTGCAATTTTGCACGGGCTTAAAACTTGTACTCCTAATTAATTAATAATGTACACTTTATATGCATGTACTAATGTTATCTCTTTCTCGGGAATTATTATCCTTTTATTTTGACACAAAGACTAAGGAAAAAATGGGGGACTATTGTGGTTCTACTTAGTAGATGACAAGTGGACAATAGTCTCATTGAGTGATTAAGAGAAAATATTTGGGCAACAATTCAGTGAGACATCTAAAAAAGAATAAGATAACAATTGACCGGACGGGATGAGGATCATATAGAGATTTGAAAATTGCAAGAAACCAACCACTAGGATGACATGCGTAGCTCAATATATTACCAAAACTGAGCAGTGAGCAGTGAGCAGTGAGCAGTGAACACCAGTACACAATTAACCATATGAATCTTACACTTTCCTATGTTGTTCATCTCCCAAATACATAAACTAGGTTCATTACCATTATGAGAAGATTGAGCAACAAACCAAATGCAGAAAATGACAACATAATCTCAGCAACAACAACTTGGAAATGTGAGTTAAAATGGATGAGTTTATTGGGTATTTCTGTTGCTTTTTTGATGGGTTTTTCAGGTCTCTTCTCTCTTTCTGTTGTTCTTCAAGACACCTTCTTGCCATTCTCACACTCTTCTCTTCTTCATTTTCATCAAGGTACTTCCTTTTCCTTTTTTTATTGCAATTTCTGTAGCTTAGTGTAACAATGGCACTGATGTACTGGCTGCGTACATCCGATCCCCCTTTACCCCACAATTTGCGGGAGCCTTTGAGGCACTGAGGTAATGTTGTTGTTGTAGTGAAACAATGACAACTTAATAACTGAATTTCAGTACATTTCCTGCAGCATTCTAGGTGTAGTTTATGTTATTATGTACTCGTACTTTATTAAAAGAAAATTCAATTTCAAAGATGGATTTGCAGTTGATGTTGGGTATAATTTAGTTTTATGATGGTAATTTGAAAAGTGGAGGGATGGTAGTGTTGCATACATCCGACCCCCTACCCTGCAATTGGCGAGTCCTTGAGGCATTGAGGTAGCACTGAGGTAATGTTGTTGTCGATGGTGATTTGGAAAGTGGATGGTTGTATGGTTCCAATTTTGTGTAATTGATCTACCCATTTACAAGATTAGCTCTATTTCGAGAAATACTTGTGCTATCTTGCTTGCCAGTGAGTTTTCTAAGAGACGGTCCCATACTCTCACATATGAGATTAACCCAACCTTGTTATGAACGTCTCATTTAGCTCTAGGGTTTATAAGTTGGTCTCATATGTGATCGTTTCTATTTGCTTTCTGACCAGGATACGATACTGATTCATCGGAGTCTTCACAATCCGATAACAATGACTTGCTTGGTGGTTTATTAACCAAAGGCTTTGAAAAAGGGTCATGTTTGAGTAGATACCAGGCAAGCTTGCACCGGAAAATGTCATCTTATACCCCGTCTTCATATCTCGTCTCCAAGTTAAGAGCTTATGAACGTTTACACCAACGCTGCGGTCCCAATACAGAATCCTACAACAAAACACTAGAGCTGATAGATTCTGCTCGAATTCCTGACACTGCGTCTGACTGTAACTATTTGTTGTGGTTATCTTTCAGTGCTTTAGAGAACAGGATACTTAGTATAACATCAGCGTTTCTTTACGTTATTCTTACAGATCGAGTACTCTTAATTGACCGTGGATCTGATATGGACGATCTTTTCTGTGAGCCGTTTCCTGATACTTCATGGCTGTTACCTGTCAATTTTCCTTTTCCCAACCAATTACTGAGTTTTGACCAGAAATCTGGGATGTCCAACGGAAATATGCTGAGAAATAATATAAATTCAAATTCAAATTCTTCATATCCCTCTTCCCTTTACCTATATCTTGCTCGTGATTATGATGAGTATGATCAACTGTTTTTCTGTGACCGTGAACAGAGATTTCTTCACAATGTTCCCTGGTTAATCATGAAGACTGATAACTACTTCATTCCATCCCTCTTTCTCATCCCCTCCTTCGAAAAGAAGCTACACGACCTCTTTCCGCAAAAGGAAACCGTCTTCCATTTTTTAGGCCGGTACCTTTTTCATCCCACTAACTCAGTATGGGGTCTTATTTTACGTTACTATGATGCGTACCTGTCAAAGGCTGATGAAAAGGTCGGGATTCAAATTGGAGAACTTGATGCCGGTGCGGGTTCTTCTCACCATGTCTTAGATGAAATCATGGCATGTGGTATTGAAGAAGGCCTTCTACCACCATTAAATCAGCAAGAAGAGGTGGTGATTCCTAATGCAACTCCGAAACTGAAAGCGCTGTTGATTATTTCTCTAAACTCGGGCTACTATGAGAGTATAAAGAACATGTACTGGGAAAAACCGGCAGTAAATGGGGAAATAGTGACAATTCACCAACCAAGGTTTCAAGAGATGGAGAAGTGGACCCACAACAGGATGGTGTGGGCAGAAATGTACTTATTGAGTCTGACCGATGTCATGCTAACGAGTTCAGGGTCTACTTTCGGGTATGTTGCTCAGGGGCTTGGCGGGTTGAAACCATGGATCCTTGATAAACCTGAAAATGGGACTGTCCCTAATCCCCCCTGTCGCCGTGCTGTGTCTGTGGAGCCTTGTTTCCATGCACCTCCTTTGTATGATTGCAAAGCGAAAAGAGGTGTTAATATTAGTGATCTAGTTCCTTATGTTAGGCTCTGTGACGACATGAGCTGGGGTCTTCAGCTTGTCGATACTTAAATTTTGTTTTTCATCAGTCTGCACTTTGAATGTTCTCTATTTTACATTCCAATTAAGAGAAGGTCACCCTGCCATCGGGGATCTCTAGGGCACTAGGGTAGCGTTGCTATGAGAAAAGATGACGGCTGATTTTCCCATATATAGAGCGGTTTTGCGAAGATTGTAAGTATTACAGACAACAAATCTCGCTAGATTAGATGGAGATAAGCCCATCCTGGTACAAATGTGTGTAGCACTTCTACCCTAGTAGACGAAATCCAGTGTCCATTAATCAAGCCGATTAGAAACTTGTAAACGATGTTCTAACCGTAGCATTTAAGTTCGACTGTGTCAGAGGATAATATAATGATCTCATCAGTTTGATTTGTTATGTAATGTATTACATGTACTTCTTATGTAACAGGTACATCAGTTTGTTTTATCATGTCACAACTCTATCATGCTGTCTATTCATGCAAAATCACAGGGAGAAAACATTCAATAAAAACTTGATCAGTCTACAAGGCAACTGTCAGAAAATTGTACATTGTAACTAGTGCCAGTTATTCAGCATCGTAACATAATCAAACATTTAACATGGTAAGTACCGTTGCTGTTTCACTAACCCCTTCGTCCTTCACACAATATTATATGATATCCATGCCTGGAACCAGAAAACAGGAAACGCGTCACCAAGAGAAACCCTAGCAACCCCAGACAGCAGCGACCACAGTTTTAAGATAGGGGAAAAAACATGCAAAGTTTCTATGAGATGGCCTTCCACGTGAGAATCCTTACAAGTAATAAGAAACACTTTGCGTGGAAGACCGTCTCAAAGACTACATAATGAAACGGGTTGATCTCAGTATGCGAGTGTGAAACCATCTCATACAGAACTGAAAAAAAGAGCGATGAGAAGTTTACGTAGATTTGAATGGTGCACTGGTGGCTCCTACAGCAGTGCTAAAAGCTACTTCTTGAAATGGACCTGCCATCTTTCCACGCGGGAACCATCCGAGGTCTCCACCCTTTTTTCCCGAAGAGCATTCCGAGTATTGAGCCGCCAACTGAATTTTTATTTAAGAGCACATTATGATGTTCTGACAGCCAAGAGAAACTGAACAAATAGAATCGACAAAGCCGAATATAATCCGCAAACTGCGTCATAATAATATTAACATGAGACTCATACTTACTAATAGATGAGGTAACTACACTTCCATTTAGTGGTTAATGAGCATATTGTTAGCAATGAATTAAATGGTCTAGTTTCGCATTATACTAACATGAAAATAGACCTAGTGGCCTTCTCTAATCAATCTCTGCAAACGATATAGTCCATAAAAGCGTACAGCACTAGAGTGAAGGTATCAGCATCAGTCCGCCACTTTGATGGCGCTAATGTCTCTCAGCCTATATATTAGGGAAGTGAGAAATAAAGTAAACAAGCGCCTAAGACTAGATGCCATATGTCGTCACAGATGAGAAACTCAATCTATATATTATCGGTCGCATTTAAAACCATGAGACAGAGAGTAAAATAGGAAGTTGAATTGTCGAAGCCCTTAAGACGCTTGCTAGTCGGTCCATTAACTAAATATCAGGACACAGTTACCATCTAGACAAGCTTTAACACCTCTGTATAAGAAAAATCCGTAAGAAAATGAAAACAATTTCAAGCGGTTTTCAGACATACTTTTCCAAATTCGGCTGGTGGAACCTCATCCCCATTGTCAAGCCCGCCTTCTCGCAATTTCTGATATACCTCGTTGATCTTAGCCTGTTTCTCACTTAATATATGCCTGGCTGGAAAGAGACATGTAAAACAAAGTATCAGCATAACAAAAGCTGAATTAGAGACTCAGAAATTCAAGCAGTAACATACTAACATACCTTTGACAAATGAGCAAGTACCCAGTTTGTCACCCTTTCCACCTTTATCCTTTGACGCACCTTCGTCACTGGTGCCAACAGGCTGTTTTCCCTTACCTTTGCCAGCGGGTTCCTTTTTCTTTGCGTCCTTCCCCATGGCTGAAAATTCCGGAAAGAGTTGAGGCAACAAATTTGTTGTTCAACAATGTGATGTATACAATTAAGCCTTGCGAAACGACAACAAGGAAGTCCACAACATAATATCTCTTAATTCACAATATTTTCATAACAAACGTGGTCATGGTAACCATAAGTCCATAACCTTATAGTAAGAGTTATAGTCTAATGGAGGTCAAACAAACGTAACGAAGGAGAAAGAAGAACAATATGGTGCTGAAAGGAAGATGAACGCGGTGAAGAGAGGGAAAAAAAGGTAATGGGGGAGCCTTTTACTCCCAAGTCCCATACACGGCAACGATTAACAAATTACCATGTAGGGCAGGTGAGTAACTGTTACCCTTTTTGGAATAACTAAGACCCTTTCGTCAACTCTTTCCCTATCTACAACCACCATCACCTCCTAGTTATCTTAGTTTTTACTTTCTGCAATTCTATAACTGTTATCCGTAATAAATCCTAAATTCGATTAAAACTCATTATTAAGTCAAGGACCGCTTGTTGCCATCTCAATACTCATTCGACCTTTTTAAGAAACTTGTCAATTGAGTCGATTACCCACGCGGCATTTTTGAAGAAAACAGAAAATTCGCCAAAATCGATTTCACTCCCTCACCCCCCATCTTGCACAGCATAATTTAAAAACAAGCTATGGATT
This sequence comes from Heliosperma pusillum, assembly GCA_022085475.1. Taxonomy (NCBI): domain Eukaryota; kingdom Viridiplantae; phylum Streptophyta; class Magnoliopsida; order Caryophyllales; family Caryophyllaceae; genus Heliosperma; species Heliosperma pusillum. The sequence goes on from JAIUZE010073257.1 coordinate 263,272, forward strand.
AAAGAACCCTTTCAAATCATGAATTAACAAACACTCATAATTAACATCACTAAACCCCTCAAGAAAACACACCCATCATTCAAAGTTTCAATTGATCCAATAAAAAGCTATAATCAATCTAATCATACAATTGGGTGATTGATGTGTGTTTTAAATACCGCAAGTGTACGGTTGTCAAAGTAGCACTTGAGGGTCGATTTCCACGGAGAGCAAGGTGATTACTAATCGATTCTATTCAAACGTTTAGCTAAGTCGGACAAAACTAGGAAGGTAGAGTAACGATTTAAACTAAAAAAAGCAAACATATAAAATTAAACTAATGTTAGGACCAAAGAAACTATAACGAGCTAATAAGATAAGGTTTAAATCAAATGATTAAAAGCCTAGGACTCGACTTTTCCACCGACATTTGCAACTACTATCAAACCCCGTCGATTGGTTGTTAAGGAAAATGCGTTAGGAGGAAACGCCTCTAATTCGCCAAGTATCTCCCTCCCGGGTTCACACATGGACACTAGTAACACCGGCCTATCTCTCTTCCGGGTTCATAAGCCGGAATCCCTTACACAACACTCTAGCATCCGAGGACGCGCGACATCCCCAAGATACCCAAGTATTAGTCAAGGTTAATAAGCACGCGATAAATCCCGGTCCTCCAACCCCTTTTCTCAAAGGTGATATTCAAACCGACTACCAAAGGTGTCCCCTTCAAGTTCCCCCTCCCGGGTTCAACCCAAATCAACTACTAGTCTAGATGGGGAGAGTCCGACTCTCAACCTAATCAACTCCCGTCGACGGTCAAGGGTAAAGAGTCAACGACAAACCCAAATAAAACACTAAACAATCAAAATCCCAAGGTAAGCCCCAACCAAATCCCCCAACAACCAATTAAAGCGGAATTTAATGGGTTAATCACTCATGTCGGGGATTAATCGAGTCCTAGTAAGAAGACTACTCACTATTCATAGTGATATCACAAGAAAAATCAATAAATATTGAATATTTAATGTTGAACATAATAAAGATGAGATTTTTACTTGAAAACATGTAATGTCTAACTAGATTGTGAAGATGAATTAATTAGGCTAAGATTAAATAAACAACAAATTCAAAGATAGATACTTTAACTATAAGTAATCTAAATATCAAAACTTGGAAGAACATAAAACATAAACAAGAACAACAATAAAAGTAAGAGAAAGAAATTGTTACCAACAATAAGGAAATAAGAAATGAAGAAGAAATCTAGATTAAGACTTGAATCTCGATTACAATGCAAAAGATTACAATGCAAAAGATTGAATCTTTGAGGAAAATTAATCTACTCTTATATTATACTAATGGAGTATTTTTCAGAGAAAATAATAATAGAGGAGCAAAAAATGACTAATAGCTATGGAGGCTCCCCTAATTTTTGGGGTTTCTTTCTATTTATATGGGAGAGATAACTAAAGCCTAAAGGTGGTCTCATAATTTGATGCTTCTCAAAAATAATCCTAAAGATAATCCAAACTAATTATTCAATAATAAAACAAAATTGACCCAAACACAAAGTTGGTCTGTCAAAAGCAGCAAAGTGGAGGACCCAATAATTGACAACGCACGAAGCATCACCAGTCCTTCAATATTACGCACGGTCGAAATCGCCAGGCCAATTCCTTTCCGCCTTGCTTTCGCACGGACCACTTCGTTCTGCACGGCCAACTGCGCACGGTCACTACCTTCCTGTTTCGGTTTCGCACGGCCCATCTCGTTCCGCACGGTCTAAGTTGCACGGTGCATACCTCCCTGATTTGATTTCGTACAGTTCATCTTGCGTTCGCACGGTGCCCGGTTCCTTGCTCTCTGTCTTCACTTCGCACGGTCCTTCCGCATTGTTGCTTGTATTTGATTCCAATAGCTTGTAATCGAGGCGGGTCTCAAAGGGGAAGCTAGGATAGGACGTTACGACATCGAGACGGCACAATGCGGTTGCTTGGTCGCCATGAGGTACGGGCAACCATGGAGGATGAGCTCCGATGTCGGGTTTTCGGCAAAGAACATGGAAATGGCGGAGGACTTATTGTGAAGACGGGAATGGGTTTATGGTGATTGAAGATGGTATATTAAATGGTGAGTAAAATGGAGTTTGGCCATTGTTATTGATCTTGTTGTTGGTATTGTAGCAAAACGAGAAGGAAGGAGGTGAATGGTGATGGTGTGATTTGACCAAAATCAAAAGACAACGCATAAAACACCAATATCAAAAGGCAACATGGGCTTTTTATTTGACCAATTAATCTGACTCACAAAAGCTCTTAGTCCGATTTACTCTGTCTCAACTCGTATTATTCATTCCGTCTCCGCTTGATTTGTACCTATAAATATAAAATGACGGAAGCAGTACCAAAATTCCGGAAGCTAATATAGTTTGACACAAATTAATATAAAACCGCTACTATTCTATTTTATTACGATATGAGCGAATAGTAGAAAAGTCGAGCACTAATCAGACTAAATAAGAGATAAAATGTAGGGTAAAATCGAGTAAAATATTGTGTTATCAGTGATAGATGAACGATCTCAACCAAAACCTTAAGATTTTGGTTGAGATGGTTCATCTATTATGGTATTAGAGCCAGAGTGACTGTAGGTCACGTGTTCAAACCCTGTCAGCCCCCAATATCTCACAACCTCACAAAGTGGAAAAACCCGGCACATGGTATGCGGGGCCTGTGCACTAACCAACCACTCTTCAAGCTCAATGAGCCTTCGAGTGAGGGGCCATAATAGAATATAAATATAATATATGGGCCTCAACCATCACCTTAAGGTTTTGGTTGAGATGGTTCATCTATCATTGGGTAGTTAATACAATTGCACTTTATGATAGTTCACAGTCTTCACACAAACAATATGCATAACAATTAGCAAATGAACTGGATATACAGAAGAATTTTTTAGTAAAGTTTGCGTCTGTTTTTCACAAATTCTCGTTTAAGATAGACATTATAAGCTTAAGACGGGTCAATTACATACCAAATCACCTCACTTGTTACCTAAAAAATACTAAAAGCGTTGTCTTTATTACCACTATGTACCGTATCTGACTCGTCTTAACCTAACCCGTTTTAAACGAGACTTACTGGACTTTTTTTACTAGTTTACCTTATTCCATTAATAGTCCGCCTGAGCTACAAAAAAATATACTTCAGTCTTTTACTAAAGCTTTCGACTTTTTTACGAGTTTACCTTATTCCATTAATTATCCGTCCCCTAGAGAACTTTTGTATGAATAACCAAATTCTGGTTCCGCCACTAAATATAAGGCAAATAACTAAGATTGTCTATAGTTTTTTTTTTTTTTTTGGTACAACTAAGATTGTTGTCTATAGTAAAGAGGGATTATACAACGTACCCAAATAAGAACATCAATGCAATTTTCAGCAGAACAAGACAAAATTTGTCAAATAAATATTAAGAAATCAAAGAAAAATCATGTCTTTAAACAGTAAATGAAAGCATAATTCAAACCCAAAAAGTAAAAAGAAATAGAGGCATAGAACAAGGGTAAAGATCAAACCTTTTTAGTACTCTTGTAGCTTAGAGTTTACGAGGATCATGGATTTTCAATGATTCGTTTTTTTAATAAGGTAACAAAATTAAATTGACCCTCTAAAATATCAACAACCTATTTCATCCTTGCGCAAGTTATAAAAAAAATGATTACACTGTATATAGAAACCCAAATTGAGTTTACCTTTAGAAAAATCACTAGTTTTTATTTGCACGGGTACGTTGTTTTAAATTTGTTATATAGAAATATTAATAAAATTTTAGATAATTTTTGTATTAATTAATTATTTCCTTTTAAAGTTAATTATCTTTAGAAATCAAATTTAAATAAAGTAATAAAAACTTTCTACTTTTATTTAAACAGTTTTAAATTAAAGTCAAATTTAAGTTAGAATTGAATCATAAATTTCATTTGGAATCAGCGTAAAGGATGCATTAGGGTCAATTGGTTGAGTAGTTGTTGTAGTTCGATATGTTGTCTTGCTTTAACCAATTTTGAGTCTGTACTTTGTTTATTATCATGCGGCTTCATTCAAACTTGGCTTATATATGAGAGAAAATTATTCAGATGAAAATTTACACAAAGTTTGTAAAATTGAATATGCCTTAATAAAGTTGCAAGCCTATGCAAAGGTTAAAACTATTTTTCATTCAATCCAACTTATGCAGGTTTATAGGACCTATGCACGAACAACGTGAAGATTTTAACCCGTGCACGTTTAAAATAACAATTTCAACTCCTTTTTCATTAAGTACATATAACATATTTTATCGCATTCATCGGTTTCTTTACATTTTTCTTTTTCGATATATTCAACCGAAGTTTTTACTTTCCTTTTTTTGGCAATATATATTTAATATTTCGTATAATATAAGTACCCTTCAAAGATACATTCATGTGAGTTTCTAAAAATTTGCATAAAAAGAAAATGTAAAGAAAATATGATGAGTGAGTGAGTATTCTTATCTGGAAAATAGTGATACAGAATAAAAATGAAAATTTTGACCCGTCACTTTTAGAATGATTTGGTCAAAAACTTAAATATTCAAACCCGTGATACTATCATATAAATATATAATAAGTAAACTATAATATAATATCCTTCATAAGTTTTACTAAAATATAAGACACTATAAATAATGGTAAGTATAAAAAAATTGTATTCATAATCCATTTATCTACACTGCCTAAACAAACAACTAAAGTAATTGACAATTATTTCAACAAATTTTTATGGCACGTTGTTATTTAAGACAGGTTTATTTGTCTTAAGCTTGTTACGGGTCAGGTATGTTAGATGAGACAAAAGTAAAATGTATTAGGACTAACATAATATTTGTCTTGTCTACATACATTGAATATTCATTAAAATGGGTCAAGTATCATCCCACATTTGCATGTAAGATTAATATGTTGTTTTTGCCAATACATTCTACTTTTATTTTAATATAACTACTTGACCAGTTTTAAGTTTAAGATGTATATGCCCGTCGTGTGAAATTGTATTAACTATTAGCCCTCATTTAACCACATGTGAAATCATTAGTATAATAAAATCGCTTGTAACTCCATAGAACTTCAAGTTTGTATATTTTTTTAATCTGTTTTGAAGCAACCCTTTTTTTTAAATTAGCATGTATGATCACCGAATTGATCTTGATTTCTTTCCATTTTTTTTTTGCTTTTTAAAGAGTTCAATGTCGTAGATCTGTAACTTTGGGTGTGATTTTCATGTATAATTATTATTTTTTGTTAATTAACAAATTAATGGGATTTAATCAAACTATATTTGTAAATACATTCGTAAAATCTGTATTTATAAACTATAAATTTGTAAATATTTACCTTTTTGTTTCAACTGAAGTTTGAGTATTATTTTTGTTTAAATTGAAGTTTTAGTATTTTATATTTAAGTGATGTATGTACATTATAACTTTGATAATGTATGTTTCTATATTTCGTAATATAATTTAGATCATGTATATTTTGAACTAATAGTATTTCTATATGGATATTATTATGGATAGTATTTTTGGCTTATTTTAAGTTTTTATTCTATAGTTCTATTCTAAACACAATATTGAAGAACCACTAAAACTTTAATTAAGAATTACTTAATGCGATTTTATTATTTTATTGTCTTTAAATAAAGATTATAATAAAGATTATTATATCATTAAGTTAACTAATGGGTAAATCAGATCAACTATACAAAGTTATCGGGATATAGACTGAAATTTAGCAAAGCATAAATGATCATCTAATTAAATTGTAACAATAAACATGGGCCCTTAAATTTAGGAAAGACAAATGACTCTTTGAATTATTAACTTTCAACCACAAGTGACACAGCTTTGTGGTTGTTGCTTTAATAAAGAGAGATGTGAAAATGGTTAGTTATCAACTACGAGTAATATTTATCATATCATATAAATTATCATCTCGTATTTCGTTTATTACAAACCACCACCTACATTACACTGTATATATCCAAACTCTCACCGTATTTCAATTCATTCCCGATCATCGTTTATCATAATTTCCAACTCATTAAATAAGCTATGGAGTTACCAAAACATCCTTACTTTTATCAGCTAGTATTACTGAAGACATACACTATCTGTCACGAGGTGAAAATGAATAGTGCCCCTCTTACATTATGCAAGTGTGAGGGTCAATGGCGGAATCCATTTGCCCTCCCCACTTGTATATTGTGAAACGACAGCGGGATTGTCTGGGCAGGAGAATGACAAAATGCACTATCCACCTTCAACTTGTGACGATTAATGTCCGTCTTCAATGAGAATGTAAGTATTTCTATTCACTCAATACAACTACTATCATCTAATTACAAGACGAACAATATCAAATTCCTTAAGCCCAAAAGTACAATAAAAATCAAATTATCCTTGAAGAATCAAAATTCAACAATCAAACTTGTGAGGAACTTGCTTCATCCAAGCCCAAAAGTACGAAGACTAGCAAGCACCCAAGCCCCAAACTCCAAACAAGCCGCAATCAAGCTATAACTTGCTAATTAGCTAGTCACTATTCACCGGAAATATTGAAAGGATCGTGGTAGGTTTAAAACATACAACGGCTAGTTCACGGTTAACATAAATAGTCATATACAAAGATCGATACAACAATAACAAAGTGCCAACACAAGTCACCTCCACACTTTCACCAACCTCAACAATCGCAGAAACAAATAAAGGCCTTGGTATAAACCCAGGTCACCTCTGCCCATGGGCGGACCCACGTACAAGCATGGTATAACATTTGCTACACCAAAGAAAAAAAGTAGTGTGAGGATAATTTAGTTTGCTACACCATAACTATTCATTTATTGCCCTATAATTAATTAGTTCAACTATAATTATGAATTATGTTTTGTTGTATTCAACATACATATGCTTGTTTCTCTTCTAAGAGCATCTCCAATGGTTTAGCTTAGGGACTTGATTGCAATTTTGTAAAGTTGTAAGCTAGTAGCTTAACCATTGGAATAGTCCATGTAGACTAGCTTTGCTTAAAAGGACCCACAAAAATTTTAAGCTAGTAGCTCCATGGAGCTACTTGCTTAAATTGACCCACAATAAATTTTAACCAATAGAAAAATATAGATCACATTAATAAAATTTTAATTTTATGTTGGAAATTTAGAAAATGAATAAATAAATAGATAAGTGTGTTAGGTGGGTCTAATTAAGCTAATTGTAAGTTGGCTACACCATTGAAGTAAATTGTAGCTTAAAATTGTTATAGCTTACAATATTGATGTGGCAAAGGTAAGCTAATAGCAACTAGCTTACCATTGGAGATGCTCTAATAATCCCCCTTGAAATTCAGCATATTTAATGCACCTATCATAATTGTCTCCAATTGCATCACTTTTATTTATTAATCCCTTTATTAAAATTTCTAATGGTACAATATTAATTTTCAGCCCAAATTTCGAAATTAACCGCTCTTATTCCACAAAATATATATTTAATGTCATGGAAATAATATTTCAACCAATTTTAACAATTTACGGAATATTTTAATATTTTGTTTAACTTTAACAATTTTATCACTAGTTCATCCTCAACATGAAATAGCTTGTCTTGGCTATTTTTTTAATTATTATGGAGTATTAATTATGTTGTTTACAAACAAATGTATTTGTTATTAAGTTATAAATTACATTTAAGAAAGTAAAATATATAAAGAATATATATTACGCTTTATAAGAGTCAACTTTGAGTTTGGACATAAGCTTGCTTAAACTCGAATTTAAATCTTGTCATTGTTAATGGCGTTGAGTCAGCTACCGCTATGTTTATTAACATAGTATATTCTTGCTACACCAAAAAAATATTCCCGGGTCCGCCCCTGCCTCTGCCAGTGTCCGGGGTAAACCACAGAACACCTAGGCCCCGCTCCCAGCGGGTCACCACTACAAAGCTCCGTCTATCCCACCTACGAGTCACCTGATAGGCTCCGTATCACCACGGATCACCTTTGCCCTCACCAGAGTTAGTAAACTCCAATCCTCAATGTGCACATCGCGTAGCGGATCGGAAGCCATAAGGAGCGACGATCCCAAGGGTGAAGCCAACCTCTAAAATTGTTTCACAACCAACCACACCAAACTCCATGGTACAACATCACAACCAGGGACGAAGTCAGGAATTAATTATTCCTACCCGGACCAAAATAATTATAACATAAAGTTACCTGTATGGATGAAGTATTATTAGTTGATAATATGGTTTAACTATGTTGTGTTATTCATCTATTCAATTATTGAAAGAAAGTAATAAAGAAAAAAAATGAAGTTAACACTAATTGATGTTGTAGCAATTTTGTTTGTATTAATAGGTCTCTTTACTTTTATACAAAGTAAGAAAAAAACTCTAATATGACAATAATTTTGTTAAACAAATTAAAAAAGAGGAAAATTGTTAAGAAATTGAGAAATGCGGTCAAAATTAGATCAGTACGAAAAAAGTGTGCACAAAATGAAACTAAATACTAATGTACATTTCTATCTACTAGGCGAGAAGACAATTTGAGGTAATCAAAGAGACGCACAACTAGGGGTGCTCACCGGTCCAAAATCAGACCGGACCGGGTGAACCCACGGATCGGATGGTCACTTTTCCCAAGATCGGAGACCGGACTGGTCAAGAAGGGACGTGGACCGAAGCGGACCGGAACTCTTCAGGTCCGGTTTTTTCCAGGTTTAATTTGGACCATACCGGTTCTATATTTTAAAGGGAAAATTGGAATTTTTTTAGTGTGGACCGGACCGGAGACCGACCACCATATTTTTTGGAAGCCGAAGACTGAACCTGTATGTATCCGGTCTGGACCGGACCGGATCGGCCGATCTAGTTTGTCGGGCCTGACCACTTTTTGAACACCCCTACGCACAACCTATCACAAAAAAAAGAAATCATATAATGTCTGTTCCAGGATTCGATCCCTGGTCTTCAACCTTGATGCCGGAACAACTTACCAATTGCGATAGCTAGTTTATGAAAACACTAAGTTACATTAACAAATTTATTAAGTCTAAAAAAGTCAACCCCGCCCGTGGCTTGGTTTGGCCCAGCAGTAGCTTCGCCCCTAATCACAACAATAACAATGATACAATACAATTATCATTATCATCATCATTAATAAAAACATATATCAGATAATATATAATAGTCATTTATATAACCCAAAACTGAGTAGGAAAGTTCTACCTTATTGAATCTGAAATCTCAACAAACATGCATAAGAAAGACGGAGCTAGAAGTTCCTTTCTACAAAATCTCCACCTACGCAATATAATAATATAATTACTATTAATTTCCCGCAACTTATTAATCTAATATCAACCATATACTACCCATAACTCAAACCCTAGATAGATTGATAAAATGATTGACAAGAGGATTCCTTACCAAAAGTAGAACAAACTAGATCTAAATTGGGACGATCTTCCCACACATTGCTAAAGAACGATTAAGGAGAGTATTAAAGGTTATGAGAGGTGATTAAAGAGTGTTTAGGTGAGAAAAGATAGAGAGGTATCTAATTAGAATGATAGTTATCTCATTTAACCTCTTTCTCAAGAAAGAAAAACAAGCTGCATGTTAAACACTTGAATCAGATCCAATCAACCGAGTACCGTCGATACTTGACCAAGTAACTAACTCACTCGGTCGATTAGTCACCCAACTCGACCAAGTAACCTACTCGACGAGTGACAGACCTACAAGACACAAATATTAAATTCTTACCTCCTTAAAAAAGACTCACTTAAAATTTTACATGAGTTTTGACACATCTCTTTAGGGATGTGCTTCAATAAATGGCTCCCATTTGTAAACTTATTTTTGTCGTTATTAATAAAAAAACTTTGATCACAAGCAAATAAATTGATTTGAAAAAGTAAAGTGTGAGATGAATCTGAATGATAATGCATAAAGATTGAGTTGAATCAAACAATAAAAACATAATAAAGGTTACGCTAATTTGGTAGTCTTACAGGCTTAAGTGAGTCTTGCTAATGACCATATTCAAGATAGGTTTTTTGGTTTCCCCCCCTAAAATAGTGCTTTAATAATTGAAAGAATTTAATAAAATAAAGCTTACTTGAAACTTATTACCCAAATGGGCCCACTAGCATCAGAAATTTGAGAAATTGTTTCGAAAACAAGCCGTTTTGGCGTTGAGCAAAATGCCATAAAGTCGCTCAGCCTTTGAGTGACTTTAGACCAAACCGTTTAAAAATTTATTTATGTGCCTAGGCGTAGTCGAACACACAACCTCAAGAAATTAATTCCCACATGCAAACTACCATACCAAGCGAAGTAATGTGATGTAATCCCCCTACTACTAAAAGAGTAAGTCACACTAAAAAATTTCCCGCTCAATATTGTGGACTCTTAGTTGGGCCCATTATTTAGGTGAGTTTTCTAATTGATGAAATTAATTGTTGAAAAGTCAATCAGGGCCCACATATATTGATAATTACTAAAGGGTTATGCTCATTCATGGACATGATTTACTCAATCATGGACATAAATGACCCTTTTACCCTTTTTTTATTTTCCCCTACACTTATCAATTTTAACCTTATTCAAGTTATCCCTTTAATTTCCTCTCCCAACTATCAACCACCACCACCGCCCCTGCCCCACCACCCCATCCCCTGACCCACCGCCACTTGCCCCAAGATCCGCCGGCCAGACTCGCCGGAAAAATATGCCACATAGACCACCCTCATCCAGATCGACCCAACTATGCCACTGTACCACCACGCCTGCGTCTCTGCACGCCACCACCTGAACACCACAGCGCCACCCGCACCCGATCCACTGCCCCTTCCCCCACATGCTGTTACTCGCCATACCACCGCCCCTTCCTTACCACAAGTCATGACTCCCCAGCCACCACCATCAAGTCCATATTCTCCACCCCATCACAAGAAGGCCACCACCTCAGGATCCAGCCTGCTTAGAGCGCCGCCATCAGCCGCACCAGACGACCCCCCCCCCCCATTCGCCACCATCAGCCCCTCCGCTACCACCGAACCAACACCTTCCCCATAAATTTTAATTTTCATAAACCCTAATTTTGTCCATCCTAATTTAATTTACATACTCAATTTGATATTAAAAAAATGTTGTGCAGTAAGAACTTTGATTTAGTATTTGAATGAATTGAGAACTAAAATTTGTAATTAAGTAATTTAATGAGGATTGGATTAAGTTTCAAGAGGGAGAGAAGAAGAAAGAATTGGATTTTTTTTAAAGAAGGGTAAGGTGTGGAAAATTTATGAAAAAGAGTGCATGAAAGAGTAAAACTTGTCCATGAAAGAGCAATTACGTTACTAAATTATTACAACTTGCTTGATTGTAATCTTTACTAAAAATGTGTAAATTTTGTGAAATCAATGCTTAAATATTGCAAATTCTTAAATTATTATCTTTGCTAATAACATATTTACACACAAATTTATGCTAAAGTTTTAAAATGTGCTGCAATTTCATATATTTACACAAACTTACACAAATTATAATTATATCCATATTCAATTTTATACTCCCTCCCATCCAAACCAAAGGTTACACTTACCTTATTTGGACCATCCAAACCAAACTACCCATTCCTTTTTGGGTAACAAATAAGACCAACTACTCCTCATTTACATTATATATTTGCACAATATGTCATTACCCCACCCAGTCAACTAACATTAAATACTCAAGTGGTCCTACTTCCATTCCAATACTACCCTTCCTTTTTTAATGTTTTCTTAAAACTTGTGCCCCCATGTAACCTTTGGTTTGGATGGGAGGGAGTATATATTAACTTAAATTTTAAAAGTTATAATATCGTAATTAATTCGTCATCACAAACCTGGAAAAATATTAGGTCACATAATTCATGAAATTAAGTTAGTTCTAAATTTATAATAATAATAATAACAATAATAATAATAATAATCTATAAGATATTATTTTCTATCTACATAGTATAAAAGCTAAGTCTTTTCTAAGCTTCTCATTGGTTGAAAATTTGAGTAATACAATCAACATGTGGGCCCTCCCATATTTTTTTATGACAATTAATTACCCTCTCTCTTCAACTCAATTAATGTTATGAATTTTAAGAGATGGTAAAACATACTTTATGGAGTAGTTTTATAACAACATAAAATTAGAAAATAATTTTGAAAACATTAACCGTGCATATTATAAATTTAGTTTAAGAAAACTATATGAGAAATATAAATGACATACATATAAATTACTAAGATTACACTTTCTAAATTCTTAAGTGAATAAAGTTATAAATGCATTTTACCTAATAGCTTCATATAATTTAAACTTATATCACTATATGTATACGTTGTTTATATATTTTCTTTTCTAATTTTTAGATAGCAAACCTGTGCATTATTGCACGGGATAAAACTAGTTATGTACATATCTCATAATTAATTTACTTTCTATAAGAAATATTATTATCTGCTTCCATAAATGTATTATACTCTTATTTTCTATAAGGTATATAAGGAATATTATTAAAGCCCGATTTCAATTATTTTCCCTAAACCGCAAATTCTCACATTGATCTATAAAAGATATTATTTTCTATTATGTACACACAAATAGAAGATTGCACAAATCATACACTGGCAGTATCTATACTCTTTGCCAAGTTTAAAATCAATATGAAATTATCTGCTTTATAAAATATACATTTATAACTTATTATATATAATCACAATTATTACCATCTTACAATAATTTATTTACTTGTGTCTCATAAAAAAAAATATTTAATATTATATAACACCATATCAAAAGGTCAAACATTTTATGCAAACGATATATACGAAACCCCCTATGTAGATGAAATTCTCAGAAATACCGTGCTTTAGCATGGGTTCTATACTAGTTATACGATTAACACATTGGTATTATAGTTTACCGTGGGTATTAAATGTACATACTGACAACGCCTATTTATTGCTTCATTTACTTTTAATTGTTAAATCATTAACATGGAACATAGTTGGTCTAGTGGTTAAAGCGTGTTTGTAATTTTTGGATTTATGCCTCGAATCGGTTTAGTTGCCACTTTAAGTGACTATGCGGGAATTCTACTTTGGACCTATGGTTTGTTTTGGACTTTTTTAGGTTTTTTGTATTAGGTCTAAGAGAATATTATATAAACACTCTTTTCTAAACCTAACCCTAGTAGTTATGCATATCATAACAATCTAAAAACTCTGTATAATTCTTCAACATTAATAAAACTCTCCTCCCTTCTCATCTGTAGACGTAACTAACACACCGTTAGTGAATATTGTTTTTAGTGTTCTTTATTTGTTCTTTCTCGTATCTGTTTTAACAGCAATTGTGGTGAAAGTGATGGGTTCAATTTCGCCTACCTATATTACTGTATTTACTTTTTTTCCCATAAGTCGCTGAGTGGCTGGGCGACTTTAATGCAAACACTCAGCGCTTAAGCAACTTGTTTCCGAAGCAATTTCTCAAAAATTTCCCAATCCTACGTGGACCGTGCTTTTTAAGCCGCGAATGTTTTGGTATTAGACGACTACTAGTTTTAATCCCGTGCAAATTGCACGGGTTTGTATCTAATGATATGTACATATTTTATATAATAAAATAAAATAGTATTTAATACTATATTACCATTTGCATTTATTCCTTAACTTACAATAAGCATATAACATGTACAATATGCGTCACTGAGTAATTTATTTGTTTACTATAAGTGAAGATCAAATACGTCGAAAAATAAACCATTATTTGCATTTATAATACAACATGTCTACTACTACTTGATGAACACCCGGAATATTAAATGAATGATTGTATTCGCAAAAGTTAAAATATATTAGACTCTGTTATCCGCCGCTTTTTATCATCACTAATCTTAATTTCATCTCATCCACTCTTAATTAGTCATGTAAATATTCTTAAATCTTGATTTTTATTTAATTAAGTTTGTTCATTTTCATCGCCAATTGCCTAAGATCAACGACAGTACTATTAAGCTACGCTGCTACAGCCATATTATCTCCCTCGTAAACGATGGTGATTAGTAGAACTGTACAACCCTCCTCAATTCTAGATCGAGTTAGACATGCAAAATATCATTTTTTCTATCTAAAAACGAATAGTTGTTACTCCATCTTAGTAAAATAATTTAAAATTCATGAAAAAAGTGATTTTCTTTTCTTTTCTTTCCTATATCTAAAATATTTAAATGATCGGAATTCACTAACCAAGTATTTGTTATATTGTTGATCATTAATTATTATTAATGATAAATATGTTTAAGCGTGTTTTTTACCATGAAAAAATTTGTTTCTTGAAAAAAGTTGTTGCTTGAAATTTGTCAGTTTGTATTGATATAAGGTATCGAATTTTTAATATTTTACAACACATTATTATTAACTAAATGATAAGCTCAAAAATTTGTTGTTCAATACATTTTTAAAATTTGGGCTTTATCTCAAAAAAATATTAATTTTAAGATTATGTGATAGGTAAAAGTTTTAATAGTTAAGTGAAAATTTGAGAATGAACAAATGTATAAACCAACAAAAAGTGAAAAATAACTTCTTCCTTTTGTTCAGTGTTGCAGAACAAATTAAATTAAAGTATAGTTTTTCTCTTCTTCTAAGTGGCCCTACTCACTACTACACAATAAGAACTTGTTTGGTTGCCCTTTCAATTCATAGGATTGTGAAAATCCCATGAATTACAATATTGTGCACTTGTTTGGTTGCCAAAATCATGGGAAGTGGGAATTCCTATGGGAATTAAGTTATTTCCCACATCAATTCCCACATGAACTTATTTCCCATATGTAAACCAAACAACTTTTAGGTGACTCACATGAATTTCTATTTCATGTGATATTGAAGTTCATGTGATTTTATATTCCTCCATGGCAACCAAACGACCCCTAAATTTTTGTTTTATAGATAACGTTGGTGAATATGGATGCAATAAATATTCTTATTTTAATAGAAGTAAGAAGATAAATAGTGAGACATTATTCATTGATTATACATTAATAATTAGTTACAGATTACTTTCTGATGATAAAACATTCTACTATTCCTTAGTAATAACTATGTAAGCGTTACTGTCATTCTAAGGATATTGCAGATGATTCATTAAAAAGAAACTTAATAAAGATATTGCAGATTTGAATGACAAAATTAGGAGACTAATGTCTGAAATAATGATTCTATTTTGCAGTTTGTCTAATATTTGGGAAGGCTCCTTTTTTAATTAAGGCCGTCCAACTACTTAGATTTTGTGTTGATCCTTGTTTTTGTTTTTTTGTTGTATTTACAAACTTATTAATTCTATTCTAGTTTTCTTCCATTTTCAAACTAACAATTTCGTGCTACCATCACGAAACGCCGTCCAGTAATCAACATGATTGTTTTTTTTAACAAAAGGGCATTGATAATGGTTACTCGATCCCTTCGTCTCGGTCAATTGTTGTCATATTCAGGTGTCTCAGTCAATAGTTGATTTTGAACATTTGATGCTTTATAATAGGCAGAAAATGGTATTAAAAAAATCTTGAATAAAAAATGATATGTATAGTATGTTAATTATATGCAAGTTTAATTATTGAATTAGATCTTAATCTCTACGCATCAACCACGGCGATGACAATGGGACTTCTAAGATTTGAGACACATATTTGATTTGTTGTGACGCGTATAAAACAAAACCGAAAAACAAAAAGTATTTATTTAGTGTGCAACTAACATATATAAAACGATTATCAAGTTTGTTGGAGTTGATTGACCTTATTAATAAACCCTTGTAAATTTTTTACTGTATTTTCCAAAAAAATTTGCTCCCAATCATTATCAATAGAGATAAGAAAATTGTTTTTTTTCTTCACTAGGAAAATGCTTTACAAGAATAAAAAACTTCAATAAGTTTTGCTTGTGACGGGACGACCCATCACAAGCTTGCGACGGGTCAAATTCTCCTTACAAAGAGCAAGTGGCAAGGCAAGTGGGGGCTCCATTTGCACCCACTTGCCCCCCACTTGCTCTTTGTGAGGGGGATTTAACCCATCGCAAGCTTGCGACTAGTCGATCCGTCACAAATGAGAATTTGTGAAAAAACCCACAATACTTTTCAAGTTCTCATGGAACAATACGGAAATAAGAATTTATTTTATAAACGAAAGATTGAGGGTTGTAACTTATGTAAGTTTCTTGATTTCATCCTAAAGGCTAGAGTATTAATAGTGTCTACATGGATCTTATCGACTTAATCCCGTTGGCAGATGATGAAGTCCTTTTGTGATTTATTTTATCTTTCCTACAATTTGGTTGTAGGAAGACGGGTAATTTGACTAAATTCATCTATTCACCCCTAAACCCGGGTTAAAATAAAATAAATATTATACTAGAGATGAATTTAGTCATATTACCCGTAAATAGTTAACAACATATAAAATTTCGGTGTCCACAAATCCACCCATAATAAACGTTATAACATCATTACATACATGGGTGCATAAATTACTTACATGTAGCTAACGTGATGAGAAAAGTCCAAAATAGCGAAGAGATTAACGCCAAACAAAACGGTTAGCCACTTGTAAACTGTTGGAATTTGGTAGGCCTAAAAATTAGATTTTGTCGATAAAAGACAAGTTTTCTTAACGAATCCTCACGTATGATATATCCCATACAGGTATACAACCTTGCATGCACTTATTATATTATATTATAAATTTCTAATATATAGGAATATTATACGAGTATTATAAATTTATAATATGTACTCGTATATCTCTTTATAAGTTATCTTGTGTAAGTCGATTTTATGTAAAAGTTATGTAAAATGGATCAACATATAAATATATAGTCATACACGACGTACAAGTAGTAATTACACAAATCGGTTTTACAATTAATCCATATAAAGTCGCCTAACACAAATATTGGGTAATGTATATATCCTTACAAAGTTACGGAGTACACGTTACTATAATAGTTATGTATCGTACTCGTAGATACTCGTAATTAACAGGGGCGTCTCGAATAATTCGGAGGCCTCGTGCAACAATGAAATTGGAGGCCCTAAAAAATTATTAAATGCACTATGTATATTTTTCAAACAAAAATATCATAATATGTATTGGATACTAAAGAAAAGAAAACGAAGTGTATGTATTGGGATCTAGAAATATTTTCTGATGAACGTAAAATAAATAAAATTGACTCTGACAAGCCTCGAACCCAAGAAGCTTTGACAGTTAATGCATGTTTGTATGTTCCCACTGGGGCTGCCCAAAGATGCGGGCCATCACGGCCCGACCCCCATTCAAGCTGATTTCTTCCCAGGCCCGTCGACCCGCCTCACCAGCCTGGCTGAACCGCCCCCATGAGGGCCGGTTCCGGGTCTCCCTATTCTAGCCCGACCCGCCCAAATAACCGCCCGACACCCAGTCCGCCCAAGCCCTACCCCAACCAGCCCAAAATCCGCATTTCGGGCCTCCTCTTCCCCGCCCCACCAGCTCGCCCCGACCCGCCCCCACCCAGGGCCGGTTCCAAGCCCTCTACCCCAGCCCGCCCCGCCCCCAGCCCGTATCTTTGGGCAGCCTTAGTTCCCACCACTGCGCTCTTCCATTTCTACTGATGGAAATGTAGGTTATTTTGTATATAACTATATTTTGATATTTTAAACCAACTTGTTGGAGGCCCAGTTTGCCCACTCAACCCGCTCCTGGCGTTATCCGCCACTGGTAATTAACAACCCAGAACAGTATTAAAACATGGCTTTGATACCATATGAATGTTATTTGGCTTGATCTCTATAATACATGAGGCAGTCAGTTGCAAAACTCTTGGGTTACATTATGAAAGGACCCTTCAGGCTACATCTTACAATAATATAAAAATGCTTGTTGAGCCTCTATTGGGGTGACACATGTCACCTCTCAACTTCTTGCCACATATCACATTCATAATTAAAAAAAATAAAATAAGAAACCTACATAATTGTTGTGCTTTCATTTTCTCTTACCTTTTTGTATACCATGACACAAAAAAAAACTGAAATGTCAAATTAAATATCTCAACTGCTGCTCATTATTATATCTCCATTACCAACTAATTATCATCTTACAAATAATTATAAGGAAGTTCAAGCCTCTCCATAACTCTGTTTTGACTACTTTATTTATTTACTAAATTTTTCGACTTTATTATTATTACTTTGCAATTAAACACTCTTTCATATCCCTTTTACCTAACTTATTTTACAAGTCCTTATTTAAAACTCATTTTTAATACTTACCAATACAATCCAAATGCAACTTTTCTTTCTAACCTTGGATGATATATAACTTATGTGTTATGCCAACAATTGATAAGTACGTATATTTACATTTTTTTACACTAATAGTTTTTTAGTTATTTTCTTGTGCAATTTTAATCTCATTCTCTCATTTTATTTATTTATTTAATGCTCATTTGTTTTGTTTTGTTTTGTTTTGGTATAATGATAACAATTTATATTTGGACTATTTGATTGCATTTTAGAAGGACAACATGTACTTCCATGTCCACGTATAAAAAATGATAAGTGACAAATACACTATTTTTTCTTAGAAGTTATTATATATTGTGTTGGGATTGATTCTAATTTCTTTATTTCTTGATGATGTAACAAGAAATAAAGCTATTGGAGTGTTATTGTCAATAAGAATGGTATAAAAAAAGTTCCTAAAAAATCCATATTTGAGAATATGACTATGGTCTATGATGGAGCCTGATGAGGTGTTTTTTCCCCCCCTTTATCTACGATATCGTAAACAGACAAGTAAATTACTAACTTTCTGTTTGACGATCATTAATATAGGTTTATAGACTTCAACACAACGATGTTGCTTAAGATGTTTAGCACTAATACAAAGCGAATGAATCATCCTAATTACGGAGGGCCGAGTACCTACGAGATTGATGAACCCTTGGTACGGAATACTTATGGATGACTTTTACATTTACATTCAAATTATATTTAATGTTGATAAATGTAGGCCTGTAAGATATATATTACCCATAATATTAGGGTGATCGACTAAATATGTAAAAAGACTTGGAAGATACGGAATATGGTGACTGATTTTCAACTTTCACCAAATACTTAACAAGTTTGACCCGAGTTTGTTATCGTCCGAGAGACTATTGAAATAGATGATGTTTTATTGCATTTATTTCCTTCAACTGAGAAAAAAGTCCCATAAGCGTAAGTTTTCTATTTTTGCGGGAGCGAAAATCAAATATTTTACATGTTTAGTGTATCATTGATTGCATATATTATGTAGTATAGTTTGAAGATACATCGATGTAGCCAACCTTACATAAATTTTGTTATTTTTACTCATCTAAAAATCGATGCTAAGGCGTCAACCACGCACATTGGCACATTTGGAATGATTTTCCATATCTCATGATTAATTGAAAAAAAAATGAGACTAGGACGGTAGTTATGAGTCAGGATCATTTCTCCTTTTAAATATCAACACTCTATATCTCATAATTAACTGTTTGAGCATGTACACCATAAATCTACAATCTACAAACAACCCTTAAACCCCTTCAACTTTCATACACCACAAATAGAAATAAAACAAAATGTGTTTGTATAACCGAACAACAAATAAGCGCTAATGAAGATATAATAACACCACCACAAATGCCACCAACAAAAAAAATCCTGTGAATTTCATGGGTAAAAGAACTAGTTGCATTATTAAATATATTATGAATATCAGAAGTGTTATAACTAGCTGATAAGTACCTAAATAACACAAGCAATCTGCATAGTGTTTAATTAGGTTTTTAAAATCGGAGTCCAACAATTGAGACGGCCAAAAAGTTAGTACTCTACCTCAAATCCCCGTACTCAAACTCAGTTCCACGAAATAGTCATATATAGTAATTAATCGTATGTACAATTAATTAAAAAGAGCACTATTCTATTAATCGGACGAATTTGTTTCATAATCATACATCAGAGCGCTTTCGATACAATATAATAAGACTTGACGAGGGAAAAAATTGTATTCACATATTTATAATCAGTAGGTCTTGCTTAAGACGGGTCGGATCTTACAACGGGTATTTTATGAGAGAAAATGGGTAGAGGAGACAAGGTGGGCCCCCCATGTGCTCTCCACTCACCCTTGATGGGTATTTTGTGAGAGAATATGGTATCCGTCTTAAGCTTAAGACGGATACCTCGGTCTGAAATAAGAATTTGTGATTTATAATAGGTACAAGATACACATACAATCTATATAAGGCTAGAATAATACAAACAGACTACAATGTACTTTAGAAACTTCATATACAGTGTCTTTACATTGGTATGAACTGTCGTCAAAGAATTATTTATATGGTCAAACACTAGGTAACACGGACACTTCTCCTAATCAGCCGTCCCGTGTCGGACACCGTGTCGGACACACGGACACACGGACACCTATAAACAAGGAATGCGAGATTGAAAGACTAGAAAAGGTTGATTAGAAGATGAGTTTGGGTGGGAAATGCGAATAAATTATAGTTAAAATCAAGTTTTACACTCAATTATTTACATTTAATATCAAATACTAATACAAAAATTAAATTGTATGTTATTTATAACTATAAAATATATATTTTATTAAATTTAAATGCCGTGTCCCGTGTCCTAAATTTCACGAGATGCCGTATCACGTGTCCGTGTCGTGTCCGTGTCCGTGTCCGTGTCCGTTTTGGTGCTACCTAGGTCAAACATGTATGGGACCTTGAGAATTTGGTTTAAAAAGATGATTTCTTAAAGGGAAGATCAAGTAAATGAAATGGAGGGGAACAGGGCAGCAACAAGCTGTAAAAAGAAGAGAATAATAATAATAATAATAATAATAATAATATTAATGTGTTGTTGTCAGTTGTCACAAGGTATCTTGAAAAGGAATGAACATAACTACCAATCAGCTAACGGCTTAACAAATAGCCCTAACACCAAGTTATGGGCACATTCAATCCAACTTTTATTAATTTCTCAATGCGTATTTTCTTGCATCATCCAAGGGACTACTCCGTAGTTAGCTAGATACAATTTGCATACTACTACGTTTCTAAGCTATCTCCGGAGTCCTCCGCAACGGACTTATAATCATAGGCGTAAGAGATCGGTTTACAAGTAAGTAAGGTTCAAACTAATCCCTTTACTCTATTTCTAGCGACGTGGGACAATGCCCCAAATACACACATTGGAATAAACCTCAACAATCTCCCCTTTTCACATGTGCGTTGACCCAACTTTTTAGCTCCCCGTTACTCGGTGATACTCTGCACCCCGATGCTTACTTTTGCATCAAGTTAACTAAGCTATGTTACTCCGCTCTAACTAACTAGCTAGCGGGGAGCTTAGCGGCAGTTAGTCCGTCACATAGATCACCTGCCTTCAGCACATCATGCCTTGCGGTCTCAAGCTGAACTGTCAGCTCTTGCATTGTATGTAGAGTCATCTGCAACGGGTTTATATAATAGGTGTAAGACACCAGCTAACAAGCAAGTGAATTCCATCCTAAAATAATTGGTGATAGGAGGAGTGGTATGCTTATAAACTAGTCTCATCGCTCTTTTACCACCGATGTGAGACAATGCCCCAACACACACATTAGAATAAAGCTCTTATCTCGTGCATGTTTTACTCCATCCGTCCCGGTCAATTGTTTTCCTTTCATTTTGCACAAAGACAATTAAAGAGTAAGTGGCCATTTATGGTTCTACTTAGAGAATGACAAGTGGACAATAGTCTCATTGAGAGATCAAATTACTCATGGAAACTCTTATTAATATAGAAAGGTTAATAATTGTCTGAGACGTTCTAAAAAAAATATGACAACATCGATGTGACTATTTTCCACTTGTCTTCCACTTAGTATAACCACAAATGATCTTACTCCTTCCTTAATCTTTGTGTCAAAATGATTTGACAACAATTGACGGGGAGTGAGGGAGTAATGATTTTACTTGGCCGAATATTTATGATTAAATTCAGTAGTAATCACTCATTTTTCGTCATCTTGTATTATCATGCACATGCACATACATTTTGTTACTCGTACTTTTGTAAATATTCTATAAAACCTATACGAGAAACATTACTTAAGAACAAGAGAAGTACTAATGAGAGTACTATTTCCAACAAAAGTAAATATCTATAGAGTATGTAGTCCCATATTCCGTTAAATACGAAAATTATTGGTTTGTAGGCTATGTGAATTTTTTTCTTGTGAGATACACTTAATCGAATATCGATTCATATTATTAACTCGACATCAAGTCATTTGGTACCGAGTATGAAAGAAATGAGGATCTTTGGTATATAAGTTTTGAAAGAAGATTATTTTAGGTATAAAATTTTACAAAATATGTTATACTAGTTATAAATTATCAATTTATCCTTACTTTTTATATAATACTCCGTATAAAACACATAGATATATATACTTCGTAAATCGTAATATGTACTCCGTAACACTCACCTCTCTTGGCGCGTTGTCACTAACAACTAGCTAATCATGACATTGATTTACGACATTTGCTCATATGTTCATACGTATTACGTATAGTAAAACAAATTTGTGCTCTAGTGAACAAGTGAAAAAAAAGGCATTAAAGTCATCTTGTTTCTTGTATTTTTTTCCAATTATCTTGCTCAAAATCTGTAATTTTGTCCTATGCATCAGGTCCAGATTTCTTGCCGCGTATACTTATTTTGGCTATATTTGGGGTTAATATGAATATTAGTATTATTATGTTGATGGATTTCGCGAATTTCAAATTGGCTATTTTTATTCGAGTACGTCGGAGTTTCTAACTTCCGGATTAGGTGATTAGCTAGTAATCCACACTCCATAAGAGCATCTCCAATGGTCAACCACAATGTATTTTAGCTTAATTTGTTTTCTCGATTTTTAAGCAACCTTATTTTTTAACTACAAACCGTTTCAATATGTTTCGCTTTGAGAGCTAATCTATAATGTTATTTCATAGCGAAAAACCAATGAAAGTTGTAAGAGAGTATATTTATTATTAACGATCCCTCGATTTATATCATTGTGATTGATAATATTTTGTCCCGTAAGCTTAATTTTAAATGAAATAGCGGACGAACTATGAATAAGAGGCCACAGATACCCATGTACAAAACATTGTAGAGTTGTAGAGTTGTAGATTCTTGAGTATTAACTAAGTTTTGATATGCATAGAAGATTCCCCAACCTGTGTTAGAGTAAAATGGCATATACCTTGTTGTATTTAGGTTTCAAATCTCAACAGTTTTTACTATTAAATGCAAGTAACAACTAGACCAATTATTTGTGATAAATTTTTGAGTAAAACGGTTTTATACCCTTATAAGTGTAATTGTAATTTCAAGTTTTATTTGCTTTAGGAACTCCACAAAAATCACCATTTAACTAACATACTTTTAATTATCAGAAGAGCTTGTTTTTATAATAACTTACCGTGAAGTTGTTTTACTCCTACTTTTTATGATGCATGATGTCTGAAAAACTAATTACAAAACAGATATATTTACGTATAAATAATATCAAAATAACACTAAAAACCATATCGACAACTATATATCACGAGTGCATTACGTGAATATAAATTTTTGCAATTTAATCGAATCAAAATACGGAGTACTAGTCAAGAATGATGAGGGACGACCTTGTAAAGACGTACTACTTGGCATTTAGCATTCCCTTTCAAACCTAAAAAAAATAAGAAAATGAAGATAAATAAAAGAAGGAAGATAATAAAACATTAAATGGAGGGATAGAGTTATTAAAGATAAATTCTGTTAAGTTCAAGTAACAGTTATAGGACAACTGTACCTTTAATGTTTTAATAATCTCTCATTAATTTGAGGGGATTAGGGGAATATAGACAAAAGAGCAATTCATGAAAATGGTCCTTTCACCAAACTTTATCCTATGATGCTGGTAGATTCATGCATTCTCTTGTAAGTCTTAGAAAAAACTCTTGAGATTGTAACAACACATTAACCTTTACACTATAGTACCTGATATAACTGGAAAGTATCTAAACACCTATTTGGAGCATTATCCGCCTCAAATCATTCCACATCTTAAACTACGCGAATTCTTACTTCTGAGAGGTCACAAGCGAGACTTTCTGATTAAACTAAAATGCATTTTTGACTTAAAATAGTATTTTAGTAAAGAAGTTCCGTATTTTTTACTTCAGATGTATGGTTATATCAGCTTATTGAAAAGATAAACACGTGACATGCAACCAATGTAAAGTGTTATCTTAGATAATCTGTTAACGTAAAGCAAGTTAATGACGATAAAATTAAATTCATTAGAATGGTAGGATAATACTCAACGCTTCCAATCCGATCCAGTCCAACATAATATGATCTAATCGATACGAATCTAATCCTAAGTCATATTTAACCAAAAATAATTAAGCAAGAGAATGAATGACTATGTCAATTCAAAGAAAAAGCAAGATCAACAAATAATTGATATATTGAAGCCTATATTATACTACAGAAAAATACAATTCAATCACTATCCCAATCTTCCAATATTTCATAATTCTATACATTGAAATATTAAATTAAGACTATAAAAACTTCATTTAATATAAGTGGAAATATAATAATGTCTTTTTTTTCCCTCCTAATTTTCTATGGTCTCCCCTGCTTCTCAACCTACTGAATACATCTACACAAATACATTTCTGATTTTCTTCAAATTTCATCAATAATTCCATAAATTCTCCAAATCAACGGGCCCATCGGAACTCGATGGGAAATCGACGGGTCTCCGACTGATGTCGTAATTCGAAACGACAGACGATATTTCAGCATTCATGTCACTGCTTAAACCAGTATCCTGTGATGCACTATAATTACCCACTTCAGTTTTCATCTCTTTTCCATGATTACCAAGAATTGACCTTAAAATAATATCTTCAGACATCAAATAATTAGGGTTTGTAGGAGATTGAAAGTAAGAATTACCACTTTCTATTTTAGGAAAGTAATTGTTGTTAGAATTCAAAGGAATTGAATTGAATGGATTAGTGATAAACCCATCATAGATTAGTTGATCATTGTTATTATAATTGCTTGTTTGAGGATAATTATTTGAAATATTCATGGGATTGGAGAAGCAGGGCACGTGTGATACACCATTGTTATTAGTAGTAGTAGTATTGTATGGTGAGCTTTCCATCAATGGTGGCAAATTTCCGGAAGGATTATACTCGGTTTCGTATGATTCCGGTCTCGTCAATCCCGGAAATGGGAGCTTCTTTCCTGCATCATTCTTCTGGAATACCCTGCAAATTGTCCATTCATTCTGCAAGTAATAAAATTTACCATTCATATTAGTCTAACAATTTTACCAAAAAAACAGGGGAAATTCAGGGGAATTGATTTATTATTTTACATGATTTTACATTTCAGATGAATTGACAAAAGTCGATTATATTAAATACCGGAATTCGAACCTCACACGAATTCTACTCAATTTTCAAAGGAATTGTAATTTCATATGAACTGGATCAACCAAACAACACGTAATACCAACTTGAATAATGCACGCGAATAAAAACTCGTGTACTTATTATTTATCAGGGACAACCAAACGACTACTAATCGAAAAAGGAATAAAGGGAAGAAGGAATGATTGAGCTTACTTTAGCATGAGAAGGGAGATTTTGAAGCGAAGCTTTACCCTCGAGTCGATATTCATGCATAACCCAATTTGATTTTTCGCCTTTTGGAGCTCGACCTTTGTAAAACACCAAAGTTTTCTTCATACCAACAAGAGATTTGTCCCTAAAAATGTCCTTGTCTTTCCCAGTGGCTTTCCAATACCCGGCCTCGGTTGCCCTATTCGTTCTTAGCCCTGTCGGGTATTTTCTGTCTCTTACACAAAAGAAGTACCATTCCTTTTCTCCCATTTTTGCCTGCCCTATATAATCAACCAAACATACTATTCCATTAACAAAAATACTCTCAATTTAGTCCATACAATAATAACAAACTAAACGCGGGATTTTAGACTGTTTCTGAACGTCTCATAATAAAAAATAAATAAATAAACAATTATTTCGAATTTATTTCATTTATCTACAACAGGTGGGTAGCTATATATCGAAAAAATACTAAGATTAAGAAGTTTTACTTGGTAATTCCCATGGCTCGCACTTGTTCAAATCAACATCGCCAATAGCTCTAGCAGAGAAATTACTATCGAGAACCTTAGGGTAAAGGTAACTAGTAATTAACTCCTCGTCAGTCGGGTGAAATCGAAACCCTGGAGGTAAATCCATAGCTTCATGATGATGATCACCTAGAAGAACTTCCATGTTTTCCATATTATCTTCTCCTATACTTGTTTACAAATTAAACTTACTAAATACTTAAGAAACTTTTGTAGTAAAAGTATTAACTTGTTGTCTGAATTTAAACACCTCTTTTTCAGTAACTAGTGTTGTATTTGATCAACCAACAACTTCTACAATTTCCAAAAGACAGCTATTATCTCTTTAAGGAAAATAAATTTCAACACCAAATTTAATCAAGGAATGCTTAGAAATAATGAATTATTACAAGTGGGATTTATTTGATAAAGTCAATGTTGTGTATAAATAATGATGAACAAAGTTTTAGGTGAGGAAATTATGAAATGGATGAATGAATTTGTTAGAAATTATGGTAGATTATTACTAGAGGCTAGAGAATGAAGAAGATTAGAAGAGTAATATATATAAGAAGATGTTTAAATGAAATATTATGATGATTTGTTTTTTGTTTAGAGGATTAAGAGATGGAAATGGTTGTATAAAAGTTTTGCATAATTGGGTAGCATACGTCCATAAATACTGGTGGCCTAGGAAGAAAGAGACGTGGGATGCAAGGAAACATTGCCATTTGCGATCACATTTTTAACCCATTCTCCTTAGGAATATATCGTTTTGATCATCGCGTGGTATCCAATTTCGGTCCTTTTTTGCACTTAATTATAGTTTTTTTCTTTTTTTATTTTTTTTATTTCAGCTCTATAAATTCATTTCAATTCAGTTAATTTTCACATTTTAATTTAGTTCCACTCTTATAAATTCAATTTAGTTAAATAATTTTGGAAAATGAGATAGCAATACCCGGTGTCGTCGAGATTCAGCGATACATTCTCACATGTATATGTAAAGGACAACTAAAAACGATAGGCCTATGTGCAAAGGACCACTAAAATGATGAATCTACATAAAAACTTGCAAGAGGGTGTCGCTATATCATTATCCTAAAAGTTTTGTATAAAAGAATGGGGCATTACATATATGTATCCCACATTATTTACATATATAGAACTTTTATAAATGTTATTTAAAATTTAATAAAACACACTCCAACTCAATATTTAAACGCTATTCAACAATTAAAAGTAACCCCAACTATTATTAAGATGTGAATTCATTCAAATTAAAATGACGACTCATTCAAATAAACAATTGCTCTCTCTTAAAACATATACATTTGTCTTAAGGTAAAGTGGGTTAAATATCATCTCATTTTTACATCAATAGGACACCCATTTTGCTACATTTAGACATTGTGTTATCTATGTATGATCAAACCCGTCTTAAGTTTATAACGGATACTTTCGTTTTAAACGAGAATTTGAGCAAAACAAATCGAGCCAATCAGGACAAACTGAATAAAGAAACAGTCATGTGTCATCCACCCTAATCTCGTCCACCATCAAATTTGGCTTTCATAACAATCTTCGTCAAGGCCTAAACACCCGATATGTTGTTTTGTTGGTTAGTAACGCCACTTGTCACAAACAAACAACAATATTAACCAACTGTCTTTCCGATCCTCACTAATACACACATAGATAGTTCATATACAAGAGTATATATGTAAAATTACAAATTTATTATTAAATGCTCCGTAGTTTGTTTGCAAATAATACAATTAAAAATAATAAAATTAAGATTCAATATTTACTACTCGTATTTTACAATAAATAAAAACAAACATATATATGCTCTCAAGAGCAATCTCATTATCTCAAATTCTTATTTACCACTGTTGTAAACAAAAATAATTTGTCACAAGAATATAAATCCATCCAAGCTAACACTTTTTTTTAGCCGAGGGTGATGATGTTTTCTATCCTCTCATTGTAATATACAACAGTTATAAGCGAGACTTACTGATTCGTTAAATTCTACAACCAAACAATAATAAGTCTACTTTATTGAAACTAAAAAATGCACCAATTAGGAAAACCATAAATTTGACTTTTAGTGTCCAAATGGCCAATGATAGTTGTTCTTTAATGCATTAAAAAAGGCTAAATTGGTGGAATAAAAAATGATGGCAATATATAATGCATGGACCAAGACAAAAGGAAGGAAGCTTTCCAAGCACTTTTATTGGTTATTTTGATTTATGTAATGAAGCTAGAATCATCCAAAATTCTTCCCATCAAATTAGGATAATTCCAAAACAAGCCTCAATCTAAGCTACTAGTAGTATAACAAACATGAATGCATAATTTAAAATAAATAAAAATAAGGACAAATAAAGAGTATTCTAAGTGAAGCTTCAAAGTCTTTATCAATATAATATTTTACTAAAGTAGCTTTATATTATTTTCAAAGTTATCTTGACCATTTAGCCTTCTAAGTGTGCTTTCAATCTTGTTAGTGTTGAAATCAACTGACATGCGACTGTTTAACTTCAAGCTAAGATTGGGACTCAGTCGTTTGATTCCACCAAAGTTAGTCGGCCGGGAAAAGATCCTCTCCATTACCCTCTTATCCTTATTATGAATGCGATTAAGGTAACAAGTCACACTGAATTATATAATAATCTCACAACTTTGAGGGTATTATTTTTTCGGCAGTAGGTCTTGCTTAAGACGGGTCGGATCTTGCAACGAGTATTTTGTGAGAGGAAATGGGTAGAGGGGACAAGGTGGGCTCCCCCCATGTGCTCTCCACTCACCCTTAATGGGTATTTTGTGAGAGAATATGGTATCCGTCTTAAGCTTAAGACGGATACCTCCGTCTTAAATAAGAATTTGTGTTTTTTCGGAGATTATCTTAGGAACAAAATTATAAAGTTATTAATTATCTCCTAGATATTATATATATGTATTGATATTTTTGCTCGAGATGGGTCATTATTAAATATATTGGCAAATTAAAAGTAAATACTCCCTCCAAGTCGGTCATTTCTTCCCTCTTTCCTTATTGGGCAAGTCGGGTTTTCTTCCCTCTTTCCCTTTTTGGATGTGGGGTTGTGTGTTTTGTGTGGTCTAAATTCATTTGTATGTGGGGTAGTGTATTTTGTGTGGTCCAAATTCATTTCCTTAATTTTTGTGTAATAGGGAAAGGGGAAAAAATGAGTGACTAGGAGGGAGTAATTAATAACATAATGAAATAATCTAGTTCAAAATTAAGGTGACAAATTACTACATTTAAAACCTAAGGGGTTATTAAACAAATTTAGGGAACTAATTACCACTTTCATACTAAACTAGTTACATATGACTTATGAGACAGGGTTGAGATAATTTTATCGCGAGACCTCTCACATATATTACTTTTAAACTTCATTTTTTCTTCATTTTTTAGCGTTTTGTGTATATGTATTTTATATCAAATTATTATATGTGAGACGATCTTTACTCGTTATATTAATATCGTAGACCAATTGTGAGCCGTGTAATTTATGATCATTTATCCCGGAGATGGTGGCGTAAAACAAGTAAAAATAATTTACGATGCATTTGACAGCCATCTTTGATTTATTCTTACTAATAGATTCCCCTTAATATAGCAATTTTACCATATTTAGGTGTTGTACGGTCCTTGGAAGAACGTTGTCAAATTTAGTTGAATTCTATCTTCTTATGACTCCACCGACCTATATTTATAGACACTCAAAATCAGGTATAATATCAAATACTAGTTTTACCCCGTGCAAATTGCACGGGTTTGTATTTAGAACATTGTTTTTGTCAATATTTAATAAAATGAATAATAATGTTAACTTTTGGAATTAACATACGCAAACATAGGATGTTTCATATAAAATATTAAACCCAACATATGAACATCCTTGTATCGAACATGAAATAAGTATAAAAAAATTTAATTCAAACATTCTAAATAACATTATGAATTAAAAAATTATAAAAAAAAACTTGATGTTTATAATTACTACATTAGAATTGATGTAAGTACTGATATGAATAGATTAATAATAACAAACTTGATTTATTTTTTAGGCAAATTATATTTTTCAATCTTAAAACAGTTAGCATACACCAATATTGACTTGTTTTCTAAGCATGTTCCGATGCGAGTCACCCGACTTATTTCCAACATGACCAGTATTATAAACTAACCCGTTTGACAAATTTACGTAGAAATAACTCATGTAATCCCAACGAATGTGTTAAATTGAACTACATATTAATAAAATGAATATTTAATAAATTGATACTTTTTCACCAATTAGTATTCACTTTATTAAACTGTAATTTATTTTGTTGATTTTTTATTTATAATGTTGTAAACTGTTGTGATTATAAATATATTACTCCTGCCATTCATTTCTTTTCTTTTTTCACAGACTCCAAGACGGAACTTTGACCAAACATTTCCGTCCTGTAAATGTTACTTTTTGTCTCGGAAAAATATATATTGTGAAAGATGATTTGATAATAAATGTAAATATTTGAGTTTTGTGTATCAATAATTTTTATTCTTCATTATATTTACGATAAAAGTTAGGTAACTTTGATCCTCAAAAATGAAATGGGAAGAAAATAGGTGGATGAAAGGAGTATATAATTTAATTTAAAAGTATATCTATATTATTGTTAATATTATTTTCCAATAAAACTGACATGACTAATCAACACCAATTTACGATTATACTTCGTATCATCTTTCAATATAAGGAGAGTATTTTTAGTTACATGATTATTTTCTTAATAATTTGTGTAAAAGTGGGGAAAAATATATATGAAGTACATTTTTAATTTATATTTGGTACAAAATCAATAATCCCTAAAAAAATGTGTACTAAATTTTCACTGGAATTATTCGTAAGGATGGAAATAAAAAACCATTCAAGCATTTTATAAAGATTACTCATATCTTACTTCAAAAAAATAAAATATTAATCATATGTTAGAATGTGTATTTTAATTAAATGAAGTTAGAAAGTTGGTAGGGCCTTGTGTGTATGATAAGGTGGCTTCACCAAATGGCTCTAAATGTTTGTGCTTTAATACAAGGAAGATGTTTGAATTCCACTCTCCTTTGTAACTCTATTGACTTCATGCCTTTTTTTTCCCAAGTGATCAAACGCGTGTTTGGGTCGGATATGGACTGGGCTTAGGTTACACTTTTGGCACTCGGACAAGCGGATAAACGGGTTTAGAGTGGGTTAGAGGGTCGGACTTTTGTAATTTTTTAAAATTTTCCTTATCCGAACCTTTCGTGGGCTGGAGGACCGGCTCAATGGACGATACAACTCATAAACAACTCTGATCCCTGTTATCTTAATCATTTATTTATCTTAATAATTAAGAGGGTACGACCCAAATAACCAAATTAGAGCTTCATCTCTCAGTTTCTTAATTGATTATTTATCTTTGATTAAATAATCATCTAAATGAATAAAAAGGTAAAAAGATTGGAACAGACTGAGTAACGTTTTGTATAACGGATCTCAACTACCTAAATTATAACTCTTAGACGTTGCAATAAATATCGTTTTACAATATACTCCGTACTTGCGTTAAGTCACCTTACAAAACTACTCACTCTATTTCACTTTTATTGTACTACTTTTTATTTTGATAAGAATTTAAGTAACATGGGTAAAACTACTACTATTATATCCCTTTAATTAAGAAAATTGGGGAAAAAGTCGAGTGTGTGGTAGCTAAAAGATAAAGGGTAATAAATAATTAGAGATAGTCCACCTATTTACCATACAAAATTTAGAAAGTGAACAATTATTTTGGAATAAATTTTGAAGAAAAAAAAAGACAATAAAAATGAAACGAAGCGAGTACTATTTAAATTTTCTAATGTTTGTTTCACAGTATTTTCGACCAAAAGTTTCTGACAATTGCATAAAAATATTTTTATCGAAAAATCTAAAGATAAAACTGGTTTTCACTATATATATGCTTTTTCAAGTGAAACAATTTGATAATTAACAAGGATAAATGAAATTATATTGTTTATAATTAAGGTACGTCCCCCCTAGCTTTGACCCAATAATATGGGACACATAAAATGAATAGTAACATGACAAATACATGATCCATTTATGGAAAGGCGTCTAACACCTTTCTATCACACTATTACAGAAACGTCGACGTTTTATGGCCTTCTAAACTTCTTCACCCGTACATGCATGCTTTGATAATCGATTGTTTGTTGAATGATTATGATACACTTTATACTTTGTTATATGCATGAACCCAAACTCTTCGGTTGGTTGTGAGTCTTGTGACTAACTCTTTGATTAGATAACGAGATTCTATTAAGTGTTAAGGCTAAAATTTATTATTATGGATATTAAATTAATAATATTATGCGTATTTGTATATATGGTTTCAAGAATATAGGGTGGCCCAAATATATGTAATATGTGTGTTAAATGGTCATGTTTAATGAAGCAAGCGCTATGATGAGATAATCTACACAGATGTTAAAACAAAAAGTTAAGAATTGAAAGAAGCGAGTATTTAAATGTTATCTGCTAAGTGCTAAGGATGTTATTTATAAGTTATAAAACTACCCAAAAGGGATATACTAGTTGATAGGCTCATATTAATACTAGTTTATTTAACGGTTTTAGTGAAATAAAGCGGTGTTTGGATGGGGTTTTGTATGCTTATCGTCACAATTGTCCACTTTCCAAATGTCGGTATAATAATAGAGTTTTGAGCTATGACTGGAAGAAATGGAGTATCTTGAAGTCTACCATGTTACAAGTCATCTACAAGCAAGAATGAAGATTAGTCAAGGCATGAAGAAGTGCAATGGTGAAGCGAAATGAAGATTTCTAGCATCTCTTGCATATGGATCGACTTCAAAAGGTCATATCTTGATTTCTAGAGCTCCTATCGATACAAGACCAATTGGAGGTGAAAGATGGTGATCTTAGCTTTCCAACGACAGGTCACACGCCTTGTTTGGCCAAGAAACGAGAGAGATATGACCTTCGCAAAACAGTGATGTCATGCCCAAAAGCGCACCGTGATGCGCCCAGTATAGGCGCACCGTGCGCCTTTAGCTCTGATCTGTTTTCGCCATTTCGCCTTTAGCAACTATTCAAAGCCCATTACTCTACATTATCTTTAGACTATAAATAGATGAGAACATTAGGTTTTCATCATCTTATCTCATCTTTTATCTATGTCTTGTTGAACAATTAATCAAAGTTGTAATCTTTGGATTTTTCATCTATTTTGGGTTTAGATCTAGAATGGGTAACTAATCTTATTTCTTAATCCAATCCTCAAAGGTGTAATCTTTTGGTTGTAAGACTCCTAATCTTTCCCTAATTATTGTTATTATTGTTAATCCCTTGTGTTTTATGTTGTTGGATTTGGAAACTTGTTTGATTAAAGTAATTAAGTGTGATTTCCTTGTTATCTTAATCTTACCATTTTCCTAATCTATTGTTGTTAGAATCATTAAGTGTGATTTCCTTGTGATTCTGTTTTTGCAACTCCTTGTAATTGAATTAGTGAGTGTGATTTCCTCCTAACTTGACTTACAAGAAAGGGATTAACTTGCAATTTGGTATTAATTGTGTTCATTGTGCCTAATTGCTCTTATTGAACCTCTCATGCTTTTATCTTCTTATTAGTTGAATCAATGTATGTGATTTCTACTTGGAATGATTAATAAGTTGGGTTGATGATTAAGTGTGATTTCCTTGTCATTTACCACTATTAAGGAGGTTTATAAGATTAATCTTCACAATAAGATTATAATAATTAATTGGGGAATTGATTGAATCTAGGATCAACCATTTGAGGACCATCTATAGGATTGGGTTAAGTTTTTCTCAACTTGATTATTTTCATCCTCTAATTGCTTTCTTGTGTTGCACTCTTGTTTGAATTTACATGTTTTTGAATCAAAATCAAAACCCCCCCTTTTTTACATATTGTTTGTTACTTGCACAATTAGGCCCTGTTCTTTTGGACTTAAATTCAGCTCTTATAAGTTCAGTTCAGTTCAGTTCAGTTCAGCTCCAATAAGTTCAGTTCAGTTCAGTTCAGTTCAGTTCAGTTCAGCTCTATTAAGTTCAGTTCAGTTCAGTTCAGTTCAGTTCAGTTCAGCTCAACTTACTTTATTTCAACATTATTATTATTACTATTATCATTGTTATTATTATATTAATTAATTTTTTATTATTATATTAATATATTTTTTAAAATTTATTATGTCACTATTATTTATTATTATAATTTTTATTTTTATTATTATATTTATATTTAATTAATTAATTTATTATTATATTATTACGATTAATTAATGGAAATATTAGTATTACTAACATTTATTATTATTATTATTATTATTATTTTGTTATATTTTATTTAATATTTTATTAATATCTTCACAATATTATTATTATTATTATTATTATTATTATTACTATTATTATTATTTATATTTACTATTATTAGTATTTATATCATTTATATTATTATATTATACTTGATCTTATTAATTCTTTAGATACTTTTGTTAATATATTTATTACTATATTATATTATTACTAATAATGTTATCATTTATATTAATATTTTATAATATTATTATTATATTATATTAATATAGTATTATACTAATGTTTAATATATTATTATTATTATTATTATTTATAATATTATATTATTAAATTATACTTATCATATTTATTTTAATTACTATTTTTAATTTATTTATTACTATATTATATTATTATTAATAATTAGATAAGTAATATAACTATTTTACTATTATTATTACTATTATATTATTATTTTATTTTTATATATCTTATTATATTATTATTTTATTATATTAAATTATACTAATGATTAAATTATTATAATATTTGTTATTGTATTATTATTGTCATAATCTTTTTATTAGTTCAGTTAAGTTCAGATCAGTTCAGTTCAGTTCAGTTCAGTTCAGTTCAGTTCAGTTCAGTTCAGGTCAGGTCCATTAAGTTAAGTTCAGCTCAGTTCAGATCCAATAAGTTCAGTTCAGTTCAGTTCAGACGATTTCAGTCCAAAAGAACAGAGCCTTAGGCCCTGTTCTTTTGGGCTGAATAGGAGCTGAACTGAACTGAACTGAACTTATAGGAGCTGAACTGAACTTATAAGAGCTGAACTGAACTGAACTGAACTTATAGGAGCTGAACTGAACTGAACTTATAGGAGCTGAACTGAACTTATAGGAGCTGAACTGAACTGAACTGAACTTATAAGAGCTGAACTGAACTTATAGGAGCTGAATTGAACTTAAAGGGCTGAGTTTAAGTCCAAAAGAACATGGTCTTATTCTAGTTACTCTTTTAATTACACAATTGCATTCCCTCTTCCCTTGGGTTCGACCCTTGCTTTCCACTCTACTTTAGTTTAATTAGTAGGTAATTAGTAAGGTTATAAATTGTTAATTTGACCGCCTTTAATAGCGACGTTTTAGGCGAGTCACTAGTCCTGTATAAATAGGAGGGTAAAGTCAACGAGAAAAAAAATAACAAATACAACCAATACAACTATAACAATCGATCTATTTTTTGAGGATGTATATCCTAGATCCGGTAAGTATCTTAGTATTACTTATTTCATTTTAAGTATCAACAAAGCATTTCCTTCCAACAATAAAGGTAATTAATCTATTCTTTAGCATGTATTGTCTTAGTTACAAGTATCCCTTTTATGAAGTTTTAGCACAAATTCTCATTTGTCTCATTTGTGACGGGCACTTTTCGTCACAAGCTTGTGACGGAGCAAATGTGACCATTTTTATGGAAAATGTAACCATTATATGACTGGTAACATTTTATGGATGATTTTTTTATATCATAAAATGGTCACATTTAGTCCGTCACAAGCTTGTGACCGTGTTTTAGTATGGTTGTATGTACATTTGATATTTGTGGTGTATAAGTACCTTTACAAAAGATTTGAAGTGTTTTGTTAGTCTAGATTCATATCATCTTTTAATTTTCGGAAAATTCACATGGTACCCTCGAGGTTTGCCATTTTGCACGAAATACCCAAAATTTTGATCTAGAAAACTTTTAGAGGTCATAACTCGTGTTTACGAAATCAGAAAGTGACGATTTTTTTTTTCAAATCGATCGTATTTCCAAGTACTACGATTTGAAAAAAAAAATTGTCGAGTTCGGAATTCGTAACCAAGAGATATGCTCGCTCAAAGTTTGTTCGGTCAAAAAAACTTTGACATGCAATAACTCCTAGCTACGGGATCCAAATACAATAATTTTTTTTTTCAAATCGTAGTTCTTGGAAAGATGATCGATTTGAAAAAAAAAATTGTCACTTTATCATCTCGTAAACACGAGTTATGACCTCTTAAAGTTTTCTAAATCAAAATTTTGGGTATTTCGTGCAAAATGGCAAATCTCGGGGGTACCACGTGAATTTTCCGGTTTAATTTTTGTTACTTGTATAAATAAGTAATCGCAAGCCCAACACATTTGGGACGACTCACAAAGTGTAGGAGAGTAATTCGACTTTCAGGTTACCTTAAGTATTGTGCTTGTTTCAATACATTCATTAGGATAAGTATAACCCGAATTTATGTTAAAAAATGAAATGGCGTAATACTATTACTGGTAATGGATCTTACATGCTACAACCGCTTTTATTACAACCAGATTAGTTCTGTTGACGGTAGTTATGACTTATGAGTTAGCTAATAGCTACAAAGCTAGCTCGGTAACCGTAAAGCTAACTAAAAAGCTTCACAAATCGGGTCATTTAACGTTAGCCTTTACAATGTTTAATCAAGTATTGGATATGCTTTAGCCTTTAGCCCGATAATATATAGCTCTTTCTAGTAAGAATACATTGATTATCAAGTTACAACTTACAAGTCTGCAACGGTCAATTGAGACCAATATGGATCTCGATTTGGGTCAGTTAACGTTAATAATAAGAACTGAAGACATATCAAGTACCGAAGAGTCGAGTCTACTAGTTTTAAATGAAGACATGGCTAGTGCATATTCTCGCCTTCATAACATGTTTCTACTTGTCTTTTCCTAGTTTCTTAGTTTATACTCCGTAATAAAGAGTATTATCAATGAAGAAATCCGACAACAAACTACAAACAAATTTCTTGGATTGTACAATATAAATTTATCAATATGTCCAGATGTTATTTTTCAGGAGTGAATCATTTACAGAACTATAGAGACAGTGAGGGATACATGTATAACCTCCAAACTGAGTCAGTCTAGCATTGCTAATATTCTGGACTTGAATATTTAAGATGATTTTTTATGCTTTTTTTCTTGCCATTCTTTAATATTGGCATCCACCATAATTTTCACCTTTGCATGAAACCCGGGATACGGCTCGTACCCGACTGAATACTGAAGAGCCTGCAAAAGATCCATTAGGCATAAACGGCATAAGTCGAATTTCATGATGCCATGTATGAATTTCATGATGACAAATACTCTAGTAGACTAGTACGCCAAGTTCCAGAACTAATTTCCAAATTCTTATCCTTCGTAAAAGTCGTATTGACTTATTTCTAACGGATTGATCTTTCACTAATAAAAATACTGAGATTGACAAACGGTTCACAAAATGCATACCTCGAGTAAGACAAAGAATGGAGCCATCAAGAAAGCTTGTAGAAGATTGTCCAGAAGAGCAGGGGCTCGTTTCTGTCAAAAATTGATAA
Organism: Heliosperma pusillum; assembly: GCA_022085475.1. Classification (NCBI taxonomy): domain Eukaryota; kingdom Viridiplantae; phylum Streptophyta; class Magnoliopsida; order Caryophyllales; family Caryophyllaceae; genus Heliosperma; species Heliosperma pusillum. Next base: position 301,440 of record JAIUZE010073257.1, read on the forward strand.
AAAATGTTAAGAATGACACCTAAAATCGTTTGAGTTAGCATACAGCCTTCTTAGAAGCGATTTCTTATACTGAATCAACTAATCGAGTAAAGCACCTCAAAAACTCCATGACCAAGGAACTGAGCTGTCCAGCAAATAAGTTGAGCTGCTAAAACAACCTGAAATATATGCATAATGAACAAAACTATTACAGTAAATCATGAACCCATAATTATTTTTAACTCTTATGATTGTAATCCTGACAGAAGAATTAGAAGTAAAAAATTGATTCATAGAAAGGCAGGGAATCAAATACATGAGAAAAAAAAAAGGGAAAAAGTTATATATGGAGTACTAAATATACAAAGATACATCTTGTTAATGTTTCTGATGAATCCATCGCATAAAATTTCAGAGGCCATATCATAAAAGAAACACGGCAATATCATGAATTTGATACGAGAATAACTATAATCTGCAGATTATCTATACAAGTTTTGAACTGTGGTGGTAACCTATGTTACTCATACTTTGGTACGGACATCATATAGAGCAGGCAGATAGAGATATGTATCCAAGTAACAGGGTCGTGAATACTCAATTTCGAAACACAAGAACTCCTAAACTGAGGATAGGGGTATTAGGACATGGGGATAGTCCCAGGATTATGGTGTCGTACTGCGGCATGGGAGCAGTCGAGCAGACTCTTACAAGCTAATACGAGAACCAGGTTGGACATCATCGTGACAGATTACTTTGAAAGCTAGTATCTGGCTGCCAAGGTCTCTTACAACAATTCCCGTTAAACGACTGTAATTGTGACAGACTTTTTCTCGTTTTTCTTATAGCACATTCACCCTCACTTGACATGATGAGGCAGGGGTCAAGATCACTGATCGCTTGTAGCGGGAGGAGAAGAATAACAGGAAAAACAAAGAAAAGAAGCAAGAAAGTTGATAAAATTAAGATAAACATGAGACAGCTCCTTGGCATTGTAGCCTTGATAAAATATTAATCGAAAAGCAACATGACGACAACACACAATGGCATGACAATCTACTAACTGAAGCAGCAGAAAAGATTGAGGGGAAAAGTGACCATCTGAGCAAGTAACAACTCACCTCAAATATCTTGCTACATTCCCTTATAATAATAGCAAAAATTTAACAATCATGCAACATCAGAAAGATGATAATCATCATAACCAAGTACATTAGTTCTCTAGCAAGCTGATTTTTGAGGTCCAATAAATGGTTTTTACTTTTAATACACCACACCAACATGCGGACATCCATGGCCCATGGGGATTGAGTCATCGACAATGCACAATTGTACTGAAAAACTCCTTTGTTAAGGTATAACTTATTCAGTTCCCAAAATTTCATGTAAAGACTTGTAAAGCTAAAGAATCTTTCTACTACGACGTCATATGAACTATACAATCAATCCGTTGGAGTTTGTTATTGAACATCAATACCAAAAAGAAGAAGTAAATATGAATACAAATTTCATGAGCATTTAAAATGTGACCATTTTATCCGAGATTGCTCGATATAAAAACATTTGCAGAAACAAGATATGAATTTAGGTCTTATCCTCCTGTCGCCCTAAGCTCCTAAGTATCATTACCAAAAAACTAATTGTCTATCAGAGTCACCAAATGCTAATGTGGTATTGTTGAACCAACGCCTCAAAAATAATAACCATCTAGAATTCAGAACTCCATGAAACTAAATGAACATCCATTTACAGAAGCACATTTAACATCACCATTTTGTCTTGATGACCCCTTTCCCAAAGACTTCCAACCCCCGTATATGAATTTTGGCCTTACTCTCACGGTCCACTACTACCAACTGCTGGGTTTTGGCACAACACCATAGTTTCACATCACATACCAAAACGAAACACTTGTAGAGATTGCCTAGCATCATTACTCAAAGAGACATTAGCAATATCAACACCTTATCCCAACAAGAATCTGGGTTTAACTACTATACTAACATGAAGTTATAATTCTAGTTTAGTCCCGACATATATCATTAAACAACATATAAACAATGCAACCATCTCACAAACCCTATCCGAGTATCCGATATCATCCATTAAGAAAAAATACCGAGCATGTTTCAGCCTCTAGGCTGAGATAAAGGTATCACAAGTTCGAATCCCCTTTTTCCGTACACTGTGTTAGCTTTGTGGCTCCTCTAACCCAAAAATTAGATATTTCAACTAACCCATTATATGAGACTACAAATTCTTGTGTAAGTTGCACAAAAAGTATTATTAACTTTTCAATTAAAAAATGGGTCATGATATTTGTATTAGTGGATCCATTTTTGAGCAATCTTTGTTCAGAAAGTCTCGCTTGTGACCGTCAGAAGATTGTGACGAAAAGTAACCGTCACAAATGAGAATTTGCCATCTTTGTATAAGGCAATCCTATTTGAGAATCACTAGTAGTATATGAGAAAAGCATAACTTTGCTCAAAACAAGAGTTGAGGTCAGCTAATTAAAACCCTTCAAGAGAAATCCTAACAAACAACTTTACAAGTAAAAAATAATATAATAAATCAATTAGAACTTAAAAACTGAAAAATAAACACAATTAGAAAATAGAAAAAAGGGCAAAAAAACAACCTTCCAAGTGATAGACCACCCAAGATGAACAGCTAAGGAAGAAGCTCCAAACCAGCAAAGAAAACATAATAAAGCACCCAAAGATCCAGCTTTTTTATCCATACATACATATGATACAGAAAATACAATAGTTGTAAACAATCCTTGATTAGGGAAGAACACCATTGGTAAATAAAACCCTAACATTAACCCAGAAAATAAAATTGGCCAAACAAACACCATATGTATCATAATATTAATTGGGTTACTATGATATGCACCATAGAATGCAAAATGCTTCTCAAGATTAAATATTTCCATTGATTTACAGTTGGGTTTGTTTGATTTTGGTTCAAAGATTGAAACTTTAGGGTTAAATTATGGGTTTATTTGGGGATAAAGTTAGGTGGAGTTTGAATTGGACAAATTGAAGGAAATATAATTTCTGGGGTTTTGGTTAATTTGAGAGGAAATTATGGGAAAGTCAGCAGATACGGCATTGATGACGTCTTGTTGAAAAATTAATAGGAATGAAATGGAACATGCAGATCCTGAGTATTGTGGAGTAACTGAAATATCACTAATATCACAAATTATCCATTTTCTCTCGAGTCTTTCCACAATCAATATCTATCTATCTATATTATTAAAGGAAGCTTTTTTCGAGCGATTATAGAGTCTCCAACTTTTGCGAAACTCTTTGAGCAATTCTAAGCATAGTACAGTTTCAACTTTTGTGAAATACAACAAAAGTTAATAGAGTCCTACAAGAAAAGTTAATATAGTCCTACTCAATTTCTAAGGTTGTGCACGATGTTAATAGTCTTTCAGTTGGATTTGTTTACTTAAAGTCTTTATAAACAAAAATTTATGTCATGTTCTGCCGTATGTATCCTAATTGTTTCCCAATCTTTTTTGTCACTTTTGTAGCTGATATTACATGTTTGGTGTATTAATTTATTATGTATTCATGGTGATTTTATTGTTCATTCGGTTATTGTAATATTTTGGTAGCTTTTTTTTTCCATATGATGCATTCCTTTCATTGAATAATAATTACTAGATGTACAATTTTAATTTCTTATAAAGTATATATGTATGTTCATTAATACTTCGTACTATTTATCACAAATATTTTTTTTTTGTTTTCTTGTGCAGAACAATTTTTGTAAGGTTATTACATGAGGATGGAAAAGACGTTTTGCAGGCTCGAGTCGAATTATACTAAAGTATGTTGTTAAGTGAAATATGTAAACAAGCAACCTGAACATTGACATGCGTTAAAGGCCATACTATTTCATACTACGTAGTAAGTACGGAGTAGTGACCAACATGCTACACGAGTACTTTCAATAGAGTAATACCGAGTTAAACAAATTTTATGGTAAGTCTCGACAAGCACAGGTAATGATATCAACGAATTGCATTAGTTAAATAACGTCTTTTTCATTAAATTAAAGGTAAAGAGGCTATTTACAGAGAATTAGTATAGATATGTCAATGAGCGGGGGGGAATTAGGGATCAACTTGAATTACACAAAAAGAATTAAATATCGAATGTAGTACCTCATACCTTTTTATTTGTTTTGAGTTTACACATATTTTTTCCAAGTATATACAATTTGCAAGTTATATAATAATTTTTGGATGGAAAAACTCAAAATTAATTTAATTTATGAGTATAGTTTTTGAGCAATGTAGTATTTTTTTAGCTTAATATTTAAATAAACATGCTCAAAAATTTTATTGTAAAAATTTAAATTCTTTAACAGAAAACTCAAAATGTTTTTCATAAAACTCAGAAAGTACATAATCAGATGTACTACCTCTGATGTATAATATATGAATTGGTCCCCAATGCTTTGATATTTTAAAGTTTTTAATTCCATTTTCTAATGTCAAGTCCGTCCTCAAAGTATTTATGAACATTGACAATATCTTTTTTTGGATATTTTTGCCGCCTATCCATTACGAGTAATTACTAATTATGTGGTGAAGTATAAGTTGTTAATGAGAAGAATTGACCATATCTCACAGACATAAAATTTCTTTATGATTGATTAATGACATGATTTGTAGATTTTTCCTATCAAAATAGGGTAAGAGACGTAAGACTAACTTTTATTTTTGAAGAGAACATTCACTATCTATAATTTGATTAGTCTATTAGTTTGGTTATATCCTATATAAATTATTTTGTTAGACTTCAAACAACTAACATTAGTACATTACATAGTTATGGTTTAGTATATGCTTACAAGTTGACTCTACATATAAGTATTAGGGTGCTTTTAGGTGATTTGGTAGCATGTTACTCACGGAGTCAAGGGAGAGCAGTAGTGCCACAAAAGACCATCATATAATATTTCATGTACAAATTAATGATTTTCTTACAAATTACTAATAGTGGCATATCTAAAGACATTAACTTCTGACCATATGTTATTAGAGTATGTCATTTACCAAATACAATGACCAAAGAAATAAATTTTTAGGTCTCTGATTTTCACACACTCAAAATTCTAACTAACACTTTTACCGTCTCAAATATGAGACGTACCATATAACTCTTTGCCTTTATGATCCATTGTTACATCCGTCAGAAGATGTGAGATAGAAAAATGAAAGACGTAACTATTTCACTCAATACGAAATGTATGAATCTATGTAAGAAAAATTGAGCAAAAATAAATAAATTATAAACAAGAAATTTAGATTATACTATCTTGAATCTCTGAAAAATACCACATTTGGTTTTTGCACAAGAAGTACGGTTGTGAGTGGTGATTCCTCATCAATAAAGTAGAGTGATTTTGTCAAATAAAAATGAAAATGAGGCAATTATATTGAGTAAGTAAAGAGTGTAATATTTGACATTAGAATTAGAAGCAAGCTTTACCATTGAACAATTACTACTTACTACTACAATAAAACACTACAAACATACCCGTGCATTGCACGGGCATTAAATCTAGTATATATATAAAAGAGGCTTTTTTCAGGCAACGAGAGAGTCTCCAACTATTTCAAAACACTATTTTATTTTTTATTGATAAAACTACCTTACACATAATTTTATTAGGCTAATTAAATATTAAATAAAATATATTATATTATATAAAGATTGAGTTTTAATATTATCAACTTTTATTCATACATATACTTTCCAAGTTATGGTTAAACTCTTAAATTTTGTTTATATTTTTTAAATTAATTATTTTTCTAATAATATTATCAACTTTTCAACTTTTTAGAAACTCTTTAAATAAAAGTTAAATTCATAACTATTATTTGTCCCACATTGGAAAATAATGTAGATGTGCTAAAAATATTACATATAAATAATAGAATTTTCCCACATTAGAAAAATAATAAAGTGGGTAATCCTATGATTATAAATATGAGTCATCCTTAAACCTTATGTATCAACCCAAAAATTTTGAATCTCTTAAATATTGTCTAGAGATCTTTTAAAAGTTAAGTTTGTAGATGTGATGAATATACTATGTATAAATAGTAAAATTGTCACACATCATAAAATTAACATAAGGTGAGTGATCCTATGATTAAATATAGGAATCATTCTTGGATCTTATATAACAAACTAAAATTTTTTAAATCTCTTAAGTATTGTCTTAGAGATCTCTTAAAAGTTTGTCTATTATTATCTTCACAATTGTTAAATTTACATCATCAAAAATTAATTTTAAAAGGTATTATTAAAAAAATTGAAGTATTGTAAAGAAAATTATGAAGATAATATAATTAGATTCGTGGTGAAAAAAAAACCCTGAAAAGTATAGAAACTCATATTATTTGAACATATTTGGTGTAATTTTTAGTATATTATTTGTCATACATTGAAAAATAATGTAGTTGTGGTAAATATATTACCTATACATAGTAGAGTTGTCTCACATCAGAAAATCATCATAAGGTGGGTGATCTTATGATTACAAATAGGAATCATATTTGGAACTAAAGTTTCAACCCAAAATTTTTTGAGCCTCTTACATATTGTCTTACAATACTCTTAAAATTTGTATTATAATTTTCACTATAGTGAAATTTACATCATTAAAAATTAATTTAGAAAAGTATCATAAATAATAATTTTGATGGTAAACTATTTAATGTGTTATTTGTTCCACATTGAAAAAAACAATGTAGGTATCGTGACTTGTGAATTTATACTACGTATAAATATCAAAATTTGTAGGAATTTAAAATATTATCATAAAGTGGAGTGATCATAAATATGATCATCGTACGAGCTTTTAAACTGTTTTTTTATATTGTTATGTTAATAAATGACTTTAAAAATTTAATAAATGACATTTAAAATATTTTTTTATTATTCTAATATTAATATAACAGTTTAGTAACAGTTAAGAAATAAATATTATATGAAAAAAGATGGTGTAATACTTAGTTTGTTATTAGTCCCACATTGAAGAATAATGTATGTGTGGTGAATATATTACTTATAAATTGGAAATTGTTCCACATTGAAAAATTATTATAACATAGGGTGATCCTATGATTAAAAATATGAGTCATCCTTGAACTTAGGTATAAACCTACGATTTTTTAAGTCTCTTAATTATTGTTTTGGAGAGCTCTTAACAAAATGGAATTATAATACTCACAATAGTTAAATTTACATCATTAAAAATTAATTTAGAAAATTATCATAAATAATAATTTTGATGATAAACTACTTAATGTGTTATTAGTCTCACATTGAAAAATAATGTATTTGTAGAAAATATATATACTAATCATGATTATAAATAGGAGTCATTTAGTCTCTTAAGTATTGATTTAATGAACCTTTAAAAGTTTGTATTATTAATTCCACAATAGTAAAATTTACATAATCAAACTTAATTTAGAAAATTTAGGAAAATATCCTATATAAGTAATAATTTTGATGGTGTACTACTTAATAAGTTATTTGTCCCACATTGAAATTAAATACGAGTGTGGTAAATATATTACGTATAAATTGTATATTGTCCCATATCAGAAAAATATCATAAGTTAGGGTGATCCTATAATTATAAATAAGATTCATCCTTGGAACTTAGATATCAACCCATAATCTTTAGAGTCTCTTAAATACTATCTTAGAGAGCTCTTAAAAATTTGTATCCACATTAGTGAAACTTACATCATCAAAAATTAATTTAGGAAAATATCATTAAAAAATAAAGTGAAAAATATTTTATTTATCTCAATATACATTCCCTATATTATATTCAAGTGGTGTTTATAATTTGTATATAAATTTTTTTACATTTAATTCACAAAAACTATTGTGAAAATGAGTCATCTTTCAACTTAGATATTCACCCAAAATCTTTTGAATCTTTTAAGTATTATCTTTCAGATATTTTAAAATTTTGTATTATTATTTCTACCTTAATGAAATTTACATCATCAAAATTAATTTAGGAAACATATATAATAATTTTAATGGTAACTACCAAATTTGTTATTTGTCTCACATTGAAAAGTAATGTAAGTGTGGTGAATATACTATGTGTAAATTAATAGAAGAATTGTCCCACATCGGAGAAATATCATAAGCTGGGATGATCACGCGATTATAAATAAGAGTCGCCCTTGAAACTTAGAGATAAACTCAAAGTCATTTAAATCTCTCAAATACTCCCTTTGAATAAAAGGCAAACAAATGATTAAGACGGAGAGAGTATTATTTTAGAGAGCTCTTAAAATTTTGTATTAGTTATGAAAATAATATAATTAGATTCGTGGTAAAAAATGCTATCATTATAGTATAGAATTTCATATTATTTGCATATACTTTGTGTAATTCTTAGTATGTTATATATCTCACATTGAAAAACAATATATGTGTGGCGAATATACTAATAACTATAAATAATAGAATTGCTCAATATCGAACAATTAGCATAAGGTGAGGTGATCAACCCAAAATCTTTTGAGTTTCTTAAACATTGTCTTAAAGAGCTTAATTCTTAGGTAATTTGAATCATTTTTCGAGTCATAATATAGATCAAATATAACTTGAGTCCCGATAAGGTTGGTAACATATGTTTAAAATAGAATAAGTTGAATCAATATATCAATATTATTTTTTAAAAAATTACGGAGTATATTTTATTATAATCTTAAAACTTCAAAAGTTTATTTTTATAAGTTAACTGTTATAGGAAAATTACAAAAATGACATTAACGTAGACCCGTGCATCGCACGGGCATGAAATCTAGTATATATATAAAACAGGCTTTTTTCGAGCAATTCTATTGGTCAACATCATCTTTTTTAATTTTTGGAAAGTACTCCCTCCTAGTTTGATTGTTGTTCCCTTCACATAAAACACACTACCCCACCTACAATTGAATTTGGACCACACAAAAACTTTCAAATAAGGAAAGAGGGAACAACACCAAACTAAACTCAATAAGGAAATAGGGAACAACAATCAAACTAAGAGGGAGTATATTTTAAGATCTTCCTAGATTACGAAAAAGATATTATGTAATATTTTTAACATCACAACTATTATTTACGTAAGAAAAAAATTGATTATCACTCTGACAAAAAAATTATAATGCAAAACATTTCGAAACTTATATATTTGGATTCTTAACGAAAAATGCTTTCATTAGAGTATAAATTTTGTATTTTTTTACTACCATATCATTTAAAATATCATATAACTATAACCTATGTATATGAAAATTAAATAAATGACTTTTAAAATATTTTTTATTATTCTAATATTAGTATAATGGTTTAGTAGTATTCAAGAAATAATTAATTTATAGAAAAATATGATGTAGTACTTAGTATGTTATTTGTCCCACATTGAAAAATAACGTAGGTGTGGTGAATATACTACATATAAAAAGTAGAATTGTCCCACATCGAAAATTTACCTTAAGATATGGTGATCCTATGATTATAAATAGGAGTCATAATTGAAACTTATGTATCCACTTAAAATCTTTTGAGTCTCTTAAGTATTGTCTTAGAAATCTCTTACAAGTTTGTATTATTACCTTTACAATAGTGAAATTTACATCATAAAAAAATAATTTAGGAAAGTTTCATAAATAATACTTTGGATATAAAAAATTAAGTGGATAATTTTTTAATTATTATATAAAATAAAAATAATAGAAATATACTTATATTTTAAAGAAAAAGATGGTGTACTACTTAATATATTATTTTTCTCACATTGAAAAATAATGTAGATGTGGTAAACATATTACGTATAAATTGTAGAATTATCCCACATCGAAAAAATAACATAAAGTGGCTAATCCTATGATTATAAATAGGTGTCGCCCTTAACCCTTAGGTATTAACCCAATTTTTTTTTAATCTCTTAAAAATTGTCTTAGAGATCTCTTAAAAGTTTGTAGATGTGATGAATATACGTACTATGTATAAATAGTAAAATTGTCTCACATCGTAAAATTAACATAAGGTGAGTGATCCTATAATTATATATGAGAATCATCATTTAACCTTATATATCAAAGTGAAACAAACGGCAAATAATAGAAATATACTTATATTTTAAAGAAAAAGATGGTGTACTACTTAATATATTATTTTTCTCACATTGAAAAATAATGTAGATGTGATAAACATATTACGTATAAATTGTAGAATTATCCCACATCGGAAAAATAACATAAGGCTAATCCTATGATTATAAATAGGTGTCGTCCTTAAACCTTAGGTATTAACCCAAATTTTTTTAAATCTCTTAAAAATTGTCTTAGAGATCTCTTAAAAGTTTGTAGATTTGATGAATATACTTTGTATAAATAGTAAAATTGTCCCACATCGTAAAATTAACATAAGGTGGGTGATCCTATAATTATATATAGGAATCATCTTTTGACCTTATATATCAAAGTAAAATCTCCTATAATTATATATAGGAATCCTCCTTTGACCTTATATATCAAAGTAAAATCTTTTAAGTCTCTTAAATATTGTCTTAGAGATCTCTTAAAAGTTTGTGTATTATTATCTCCACAATTGTTAAATTTACATCATCAAAAAATAATTTAGAAAAGTATAATTAAAACATTTAAGTATCGTAACAAAAATTATGAAGATAATATAGCTACATTCGTGGTAAAAAAACCCTCGAAAGTATATAAACTCATACTATTTATTTGCACATACTTGGTGTAATTTTTAGTATATTATTTGTCCCACATTGAATAAAAATGTAGGTATGGTGCATATATTACTTATAAACAGTAGAATTATCCCACATCAGAAAATTATCATAAGGTGGGTGATCTTATATTTACAAATAAGAATCATATTTGGAAATAAAGTTTCAACCCAAAATCTTTTGAGCCTCTTACATATTGTCTTAAATATCTCTTCAAAGTTTGTATTATAATCTAAACTATAGTTAAATTAATATCATTAAAAATTAATTTAGAAAAGTGTCATAAATAATAATTTTGATGATAAATTATTTAATGTGTTATTTGAAAAACAATGTCGGTATGGTGAAAAATTGTAAATAGTAAAATTATAAATAGTAAAATTGTCTCACATTGAAAAATTATCATAAGGTGGTGTGATCATAAATATGATCATATTTTTTATATTGTTAATAAAAGACTTTTAGAATATAATAAGTGACCTTTAAAATATTTTTTATTATTCTAATATTAATATAACAGTTTAGTAACAGTTACGAAATAAATATTACTCCCTCCGTCCCGGTCATTTGTTTACCTTTGCTTTTGGCACAAAGACCAAGGAAAGGGGAGGGGACCATTTGTGGGTAGTGTCATAAGATGACAAGTGGACAATAGTCCCATTGGGTGATGAAATTACTCATCAAAAGTCTTCCCAATATAGAAAGGTAAACAAATGAATGAGACACCCAAATATGGAAATGGTAAACAAATGACCGGGACGGAGGGAGTATATAGAAAAAGATGGTGTACTACTTAGTTTTTTATTAGTCCCACATTGAAGAATTATGTATGTATGGTGAATATATTACATATAAATAATAAATTGTCTCACATCAGAAAAATTACTATAACATATGGTGATTCTATGATTATAAATAGTAGTCATCCTTGAACTTAGGTATAAACCCACAATTTTTTAAGTCTCTTAAGTATTGTGTTGAAGAGTTCTAAAAATTTGTATTATAATCGTCACAATAGTGAAATTTACATTATTAAAAATTAATGTAAAAAAGTATCATAAATAATAATTTTGATGATAAACTACTTAATGTGTTATTAGTCTCACGTTGAAAAATAGTGTATTTGTGATAAATATATATACTAAGTATGATTATAAATAGGAGTTATTTTAGTCTCTTAAGTATTACTTTAATGAACATTTAAAATTTTGTATTATTAACTCCACAATAGTGAAATTTACATCATCAAACATAATTTAGAAAATTTAGGTAATTATTATATAAGTAATAATTTTGATGGTGTACTACTTAATAAGTTATTTGTCCCACATTGAAATATAATACAAGTGTGGTAAATATATTACGTATAAATAATATATTGTCCCACATCAGAAAATTATCATAAGTTGGGGTGATCATATAATTAGAAATAAGATTCATCCTTGGAACTTAAATATCAACCCAAAATCTTTAATTTTGAGTCTCTTAAATATTGTTTTAGAGTTCTCTTAAAAATTTGTATCCACATTAGTGAAACTTACATCATCCAAAATTAATTTAGGAAAATATCATTAAATAATAAAGTGAAAAATATTTTATTTATCAATATACATTTCCTATATTATATTCAAGTGGTGTTTATAATTTTTATATACAAATTTTTAACATTCATTTCACAAAAAAAATATTGGGAAAATGAGTATCTTTCAACTTAGATATTCACCCATAATCTTTTGAATCTCTTAAGTATTATCTTACAGAGATCTTAAAAGTTTGTATTATTATCTCCACCTTAATGAAATTTACATCATCAAAATTTATTTCGGAAAGTTATCATATATAATTATTTTAATGGTAACTACTAAGTATGTTATTTGTCTCACATTGAAAAGTAATGTAAGTGTGGTGAATATATTATGTATAAATAGAAGAATTGTCCCACATCGGAGAAATATCATAAGATGACATGATCACGCGATTATAAATAAGAGTCGTCCTTGAAACTTAGAGATGAACCCAAAGTTCTATAAATCTCTCAAATACTCCCTTCATCCCGGTCATTTGTTTGCCTTTTTTTAAGAGTATTTTAATCAAAGACAAACAAATGTTTAAGACAGAGAGAGTATTATTTTAGAGAGCTCTTAAAATTTTGTATTAATTATGAAAATAATATAATTAGATTCGTGGTAAAAAAAATGCTATCATTACAGTATAGAATTTCATATTATTTGCATATACTTTGTGTAATTCTTAATATGTTATATATCTCACATTGAAAAATAATGTATGTGTGGAGAATATACTAATAACTATAAATAGTAGAATTGACTCATATCGAACAATTAGCATAAGGTGAGGTGATCAACCCAAAATCTTTTGAGTTTCTTAAACATTGTCTTAGAAAACTTAATTCTTAGTTACTTTGGATAATTTTTCGAGTCATAATATAGATCAAATATAACTTGATTCCCGACAAGGTTGGTAACATATGTTTAAAATAGAAGTTGAATCAATATATCAATATTATTTTAAAAAAAAAATTACGGAGTATATTTTATTTTAGTCTTAAAACTTCAAAAGTTTATTTTTATAAGTTAACTGTTATAGGAAAATTACGAAAATGAAATTAACGTAGACCCGTGCATCGCACGGGCATGAAATCTAGTATTGTGATAAGAGTAAAAAAGAACTTGAACAGGTAAACGGGTTAATCGGGTCGGGTATAGACGGGTCAAATTTAGGTCGGGTTGATTTCGTGTTTGTTGGTTTCAGCTCGGGTTGGGTTGGGTTATTTTGGGTTCGAAACATTTGTGGTCTATTATTATCAAGTTATTCATGGATAATAATCTGTTTTCAACAATAAACATTCAAATCCGGTAATAATGGGTTGGGTCAATCCGGGTTTCGGGTTGGGTAATTTGGGTTTCGGGTCAAGCCTGAATCTTGAGTTCGGGTGTCGAGTCAGGTAAATTTTGACATGTCTACATATATCTCATGTCCTACTACACCTGACAAATGGTCAACCGGGCCGGGTTTGGGTCGTGTCAGTTTCAGGTTTGCTGGTTTTGGGTCGAGTCGGGTCATGTGGAATACACGAACTGGCCATGGATGGTTCAAACCACATGTCGGCCTATGCCAATTCGTGTGTTTTACACAAATGGACCATGTCACAACTTTTTATTTTCCATTGCATTCGTCTCGTCGAAATAAACGATTTGAAAAATAAATTGTCGAAAAGGGACACCTGAATCACAAATTTATGGCCGTTTAAAGTTTTTTTCGTTCCTAGTCGTCAATTTTTCATTCCAATTTAAATCGCTATTACTTGTCGTTCACTTTGTCAATCATCGCCTAACATAGGTAAAAGGAGAGTGTGGGTGGTAACTTGAGTTTTAATTAGTAGTTAAGAGCAGAAATGTAATATTTAGGGGAGATACAAGTAATTTAGGGCGGATCTTTAGCAATTTTGTTAAATATCTTGGTACTAGTCAATGTGTTCTACATGTTTGCCTTAACATTGCCAGTTCGTCAATGCTTGGAATTCGGAACAGTTTCAATTGTACTATAACTCATTTTCAACGCCATCAGTATGAGCGTTCTGAAATGGATTAGAATAGAGTAATTTTATTCTAAGTTTAGTTGGAACTTTTTGAAATGGAGTTACACTTAATACTAACTTCATTCTAATCCCTTGAATTCACATACTCAATTCAAAGATGGAACCAAACAACTACGAGCAAATATGAGGTTTAAACTTCATACTCTATATATAGTTTCAGACTTCAATTTATTTCATTCAAACAATTTGAACAAAACGACTCCTTAATATAATGTATTCGTATGTATATGGAAGAGTGTTTATAGAATAAAATGGGGTATTTTTATTTTAAATAGTAGAAACAACGTTTTTTTTTTACTGTTTATGCCTCGTTGCCCCAATACGACGGTCGCATATAAAACTTGATGTGTGACACGGTTTTATTTAACATCGCAAGCGTACGAGTGATCGTTGAGTATTGCGAGGGTCGAATCCCTAGGGACAGAATTATGGCTCTAAGACGGTTTGAATAGATTCTAGTTTAATTAGTTCTAGCAAGTTGCAAGTTGATTGAAGATTAATAGTGACGAATTCTAAACAAGAAGGTAATGATATAACTAAAATCAAGAATTAAAAGTAACTAAGGCGGATGGGTTCACAAGCGTGGTTAAGGTCAATTATGGTAAGGGTTAAGATCGGTCTATTGGTGAGTCAAGGTATGTCTCCACCTCTCGGTGCGAGACGGACCCTAGCCTAAGGTTTGGTTGGGTTCTTGCCCTAACCTCCCCTTAAATGTTCAACAAACACACACATTACAATACAAGCCCAAGCTCTTGCTCAAACTAGTAATTAGATATGGAAATAACTCAAATTACTTATTCAAGTATATCATCAAACACCTTGTGGGTGCACAAAAAAAGAGACTACCAAAATACTCAATCTTTGTATATACCAAACACCACAATCAAACCATGAACCTACACAAGCTCCCCCGTCTAATACCTTAGTAATACACTACTCACACATGCTAATATGAATAAACATCAATGATTAAGACTTTAAATTGAAACAAGTAAGAAAAAAACATGTTCAATAATGTAACTACTTAGACAAGTATGAAAATGTAATTAAAGGACAAGTAAATGAAATTAATTAATATGAGAATTATACAAACATGTATCAAAGTTGCAACTTGGATTAATAAATAAAGAAGGAGTCTCTTCCAATCTTCTTATTATAACCAAACTAGTAGGAAGACTACATCTAACAATAACTTACTAGGAATGAAGAGTAACTAATGCTAATTATACGGAAGGATTAGAGTATTAATTAGAAATTATTGAAAGCTTAATTTAGGGTTTTTCTATCTAGGGTACTGTATGAAAAAAGGGTTAACAATGAGGTATTTATAGTATCTCATATATTAGGTCTCAAAATAAGAAAGAAAGAACAAAGAGGGGAGAAATCCGGCCTGGGGTGGCTGCCGGCCGCCCGCTCGACACCGAGGCCAAACATTTTTCAACCAAAATTTGGAATTGACCTATGTGAGGATTCCATGTCGGTGGACCGGCGACCGAACGACCGACACCTTCTCCTTACTTTTGTCGCTTCTGTGGGAGGGCTGGTACCCCATGCCGGTAAGGACATCTTTCTTCCTTTGTCTTCTTTCTTGGGGTGGTTTGGTACTCCGAGCCGGCAGATCGGTTGGGGTCCCTGACTACATTTTTTTCACTCTTCTACCCTCATGCTATCACGCTATTCGACGATATCTTGTTACTCATTTCGTCTTGCCTTTTTCTCGGCCTATTACCTAAAAGACGAGGTGGTAATTTATATTAAGGGATCACATGAAATAAGAGGCAAAATGCAAGTAAATCGACGCTAAAACCGTGTCAAATAGAGTCAAAATGCAAAAGAATGAGGAAAGAAAATGGTCTAAATTCATTGTATATCAATGTGCGTTATCTATATATTTTTTTTAAACAAATTAAATAATCATCGATTCTAATACCAATGCATCAGATCGTCCAAAGCATATTCAATTATTCATTTTGGGTATATAAATGCACTATATATATTATGCTATCTTTCGAATAAGATTTTATCTCCAAATCAATTGATTATAAAATAGTGTTATCACTTTTTTTCGTGAACACAGAGACATGCATACAGGACAATACATATTTTACTTTGAGTTAGTAAGCACATCATAGATGTCTTATTCTAGTAGTTAAGATAGAGGTATTATGATAATAGCAGGTTCCAAGTTCGAACCCCCTTCCTAATATATTGTCCGATGATAGGTTTGCTGGTGCTAGTGGTTGCCCTGCCAATTTTATAGGCATGGGCAGTTGGGGGTTCAATATGCTTGATGATGATGGGGGTGATGATGATGGGTACGACCGTACAAGGTAGTTTGGGGGTGATATGGCTGCTGGTCAAAAGAGCGGACTCGCCACTGGCCCGCCCAACTCGCCCCCCGCCCAAAGCCCACCCCACCCCTAGCCCGTCTATATATTGGGCTCCCCTTTACCCATCCTGTCGAGCTCGCCCCCATCCAGAGCCGATTGTGGGCCGCCCTGGCTTGACCCAACTCGCCCCACCTGCCTTAGTGGGTGATAAGATGAATGGGGAACGAGAATGAGAAATCCTTGGAGTGCAAGGATTAGGGGAGGTAACGAAATGATTGATTGGCCTTAAGAATCACTAATAAAGAGAATACAAGCCAATGAAGCTGGTTGTTCGAAAGTTGTTCAGAATTCCCTGTTTCATTTCCTTTCCCTTTTCTAACATCCCAATACCAAACGTCTCTTGAATATGTCCTAAACTGTTGTAAACTAGATAGTTACCTAAGTGCAATTCTTAGATGAAAAAAAAAAATGTACGTACACTCGTACTCTTCTCCTTAGGTAGAACAAACAATTATAGAGGGAGCCCATCAAATTGAACTTCTCTTCCTTTGATACGTGAATAAAGGAGGCACCATCCAACATCCATACTAAACGTCCTTTATTTTAATATGTTGAATTGAAAACTGATGTAAACCACAGTAGTTGCCTAAGTTTGTATTGATCCGATGATAAAATTATCCATGTTGCATTTACACCACAAATTGGCTATTTAATGTGTTGCACACTGGGTTGCACGAAAACGGACACGGACACGGACACGGACACGGGACACGGCACTTCAAAATTTTTAGGACACGGACACGGACACGGCAAAAAAAAATCAATATTATTAGAGATATATTATCATATTAGGAATATTATCATTAGATATATATTATCATTAGATAATATATTATCAGTTAGGAAAGATTATCTTTAGGAATATCTTTAGATTATTCCCTAAGGTAACTCTACTATATAATGTAACCGTCTCATCAATAATAATCACGTCATTCAGTTATAATCTCCCTTTCATATTCTGACATGGTATCAGCCTAAAGAAAAATCGATCCCTAAAACTTTTCCGCTTGTCACAACCTACCGTATATTTTACCGGCCGGAGATGACGGTGTTACTTCCATCTCCGGCTGGCCGATAGTCTACGTCTATTAATCCTCTAGTATACTCCCTCCATTCAACTCCACACTACACTTATCTTTTTTCACGTTTGCCAACGCGCGTTTTGCATCGTAAATATAGTTCGCTACGTATTTGCAAAAATTATACAAGTTAGATATTTTTAATATACTCTTAAAGACGAATCAAACAAGATCCCACATGAATATATTTTCTCTTATGCATTAGCCGGAAATTGAAAGATTCTTCCGACTTGTGAATAGTGTCAAAAATAGAAAACTACAATGTGGAGTTGAATGGAGGTAGTATTAGTTTATTATCATTAGTAAAATAAAGTGGTTTTTGGTTTTTGCAAAGCCTTCATGTGTCCCTTTCCCATGCCCTACGTCACTCTTCCTCACCATTACCCAGACAAACCCAAACAAAATAAACCAGCTACCCCAATCCCATTCCCGACAACCACCATCCTAACCAATCCAACCCATTACTCTTCTACTGAGCCTCCGCCTTTCACAGCCACCACTCTCCGACTGTCCAACACCTCTGTTGCCCTTACCCACAAAACCCAACGCTCTCCCTGCCACCCTTTTCCGCCTGACCGGTATTCCTCCTCTGACCCCACCATACCACCGTTTCCAACACCCTCCGTACACCGAAACCCAACGCTCTCCGGACACGGGAAAGGAGGGTTTCTTTTGAAAGGAATTGATGCTTTTGGAGTTTTGGTAAAGTGGTGAGTTTTCAGTTTTTGGAATAAAAATTAGGGTTTATTGTTTCATTTGGCATAACTGCCGTGTCCCACCAAAGACGGGCCGTGTCCAATTTTTTTTGAACCGTGTCCGACACACTTTTTAAAAAAAAAAACCAAGGACACAATTTTTGAGGTGTCGGACACGTTTTCAGCCGTGTCGTAGGCGTGTCCGTGTCCGACACGGTGTCGGACACGCGGAGGGCAAAATAGTGCCGTGTCCGTGCAACCCAGGTTGCACATGCTTGTCATATCCATGTGATGGGTTTTAAAGCTCAACCAGTATACCACATTACTCCATTATTACAGAATATTATTATTAGTAATATAATAAAATTATTTGGATCCGTCTCAAATATTCTTATAGGTTCCTTTTACTCGTTGAAGAGCGCGACCCAGACCCATAAGTAGACTCCTCCTTCATCGATACGGACATAAGGTACGTATATTTTACGTAATCTTATTCAACATGCATGTTAACCCATGTGAAATAGTATTCCAAACTATGATATCAAATAATACAATCAATATATAATGACAGGAGTAGTTATATAGTTTCATCTAAAAATGGAGGAAATGAGCTTATCGCCAAGCCAAGAATCGCCGATAAAGCTAATTGAGGGAGATGGAGGGAGTTACTACGTATGGAATACCACCATTTTTCCATTTCTCGGTGCAGCCGAGGTTGGTGCAGCCACCCTGGTCATGAACCCTGGCGGGTTCTCTTTGCCTCACTATGCTGATTGCAGTAAGATTGGTTATGTCATCCAAGGTATTTTACGAGTATCACCTCTCAATTATATTAGCAACTAACATTAGTACGTGCTATATTCTTGTAACTAGAAAACTAGTAAGATTACACTAACATTCGTTTCTTATTCATTTGTTTATCTTTCTATGTTAGGATAATTATTTATAAGTATTTTGATCACGCAATTAGACTATTGTCCACATGTCATCCCACAAGTAGCACCACAAATGATCCCCTACAATTTTCATAATAATTGTGCCAAAAACAAAGGTAAACAAATGACCGGGACAGAGGAAGTACTTAATATATATCTCGTGCAATACATGTACAATAATAGAATTTTCAAAAATTCTCACTTGTTCCCCTATGGTATGTGTTAATCCTACTTGTACCCTTACTTTTAAGGAAAGTCCAATTGGTCCCTCTAATTTTCTAATTATTCTCACTTATACTCCCTCAGTTATAGACTAATCTCACTTTTACCCTACTTTTTTTACATGTGCGTTCAAACTTTCCAGTAACGTAGTTATCATGACCATAAATAAGCACCGTCTAAGTAAGACGTTAAATGTTACTCCCTTCGCCCCGGTCATATTTTTGTAGCGAAAATTTAATGGGAGCGATTGACTTTGAAACCATCTCGAAAGAGTTGAACAAGAGTGTCCAACTGAAGTCATATAGTCCGCGACTTTGTTAGCCTCACGGTAGCAGTGTTTAACTACCACCTCCTCGAAGCATCGAAGATCGAACTTCATATCTTTGACAATACTTGGAATTTCCCACGAAATTTGCCAACTGCTACGGATCGAGTTGATAACGCATAAATTGTCACCTTCAATTATATATCAACTTTGTAATTCCCAGTGATTTTGCAGCTATCAATCTATAATACCGTCTTTTAGTGCAAGAGCTTCTGCCCCGGTCGTCATTTGTTTACCTTTACTTTTGGCACAATTATTAAGAAAATGGTGGGGGACCATTTGTGGTTGTACTTGGTGTCTGGCGGATGACAAGTGAACAATAATCTCATTGAGTGATCAAATTACTCATAAATTACTTTCCTAATATAAAAAGGTAAACAAATGAATATGAAACGCCCCAAAATGGAAAATGTAAACAAATAACCGAGACGGAAGGAGTAATTATGTTTTTCAAAATTCTTTACTTGACATCTCTAACCCTTTAAGTTTTACTTTAGCATTTGAAACACCCTTAAAACTTTATTTTCTGTTTTCATAACTTATTTTTATATCTTCTAACAAACTCCTAAATTTACATGACATTTTTTTGCCTTATTTACCAAATTTGTTTTTTTTCCTTATATAACCAATTACCTTACTCATGTTAAGGGATCAAATTCTTTTTCTTGAATATTACCAATTCGTACATATACTTAATAGGGAAAATCATTTCTTTAACTAAGCTAAATCATCATCATCACGGTTTTCATAGTGGTTTTCATAGCTTGAGGGTAAAATATTAAAATGTACATGATCAAATAATAGCAATTGAGTATAGATAAAGAAGAAGAGGGGAAGAATAGTAAATACTGAATGTCGAGTATGAATTGTGACATAAAATAAATTTGGAGGGAAAAATGATTTTTATTGGAAAAAAAACAAATATTTCATGTAGGGTACTTTTTTAGTACTTCCTCCAATTCTCTAAGATCTTCCACATTTCCTAAAACGGCAAATTCACAAAGATCTTCCACTTTCCTTATTTGTCTATCATTAGTGGTTATAATAACTTGTGACCCCACATTCTCTCTCCTACTTTCATTTACATCCACATATTACTCTTCCACTAAATTTTTGTCAAAAACAAATGTGGAAGATCATATAGAATAGGAGGGAGTATTGTTTACAGCATTTAACATATTATTTGACGTTAATCAATATTATGGTCATGGTTAGTGTGTAATCAAAGAGTTTGATGATATAAGTGGACTTTCTTGAAAAGCAGGGGGTACAACTGTACAAGTGAGATTAGCCCATATCAGAGGGGTACATGTCAGAATTTCTCTAGATTTTTTTTTTTCTGATATTATATATAGATATTATGGATATTTTATATGACATCCTGTATTTTTTTGTTTTCTAAAGGGTACCCTTTTTTTCTATTAAAAAACTTTGACCGTGAATAATTCATGGTAATGAATTTGGAACATGTCGACTCTTTTTTTCTTTTTTAAAAATTGATCGTCTTCTCGAGATCTTTGATTTGAAAAAGAAATTTGTCACTTTATGAACGTGACGCAAGAGTTATGCCCTGTCAAACGTTTTTAAGAAAATAACTTTGACCGACTATATCTCATGGTTATGAGTTCATATAGTCACGATATTTTTTTTTCAAATGGCGAGATGTTTGGTTTTAAAAAAAGATTTGTCGTTTTTTGAGTTCGTAAACTAAAATTAGAGACAGTCAAAATTATTTTTGCTCAAAAAGAGGGTATCATGTAAAATTTGCAAAAACAGAGGGGTACTATCCCTAAATTTTAAATTAACAGCCCATCTTCTGTTCTACTTAATTTTCTTTAGACGATGCAATGTAAGTTCGACCAACTGTAAGAATTATGTTTGGTTATTTTTTAGTTATTTTTGCGAGATTTGTGCAGGAACTGAAGGCATAGCGGGAATAATAGACGCTGCAACATCAAAAGAGAAGGTGGTGAAGCTCAAAAAGGGAGACGCCATAGCGGTCCCAGGCGGGGGTGTTTCGTGGTGGTCCAATGCCGGGGATGATGACCTTCAGATCGTATTCCTAGGCGAAAGTGTCAACGATCTCGGTCAGTTCACTTACTGCATCATGACCGGACCTATGGGAATTCTTAAAGCATTCCCAACCACAACCATATGCAAAGCTTTTGACATGAACCAAGAGCAAGCAGATGTGCTTGTCAATAGCCAAAAACAACCCTTGATCATTAAGCTTGAAGACCCGAAGACAATGCAAAGCTTGTCGAAAAGGGAACATACAAAAGCCCTGTGTTATAACTTTGATGAGAAACCGGCTCCTATAAATGTCGAAAATGGTGGATCGTACTTTAGTTTGACAAAAGAGAAGTACCCTCTTCTTGAAGGGATTGAACTTTCGGCAAACTATTTGAGGCTTGAGCCTAATGCTATGTTTGGACCTGTTTATTATGCAAGGGATTCAGGGGTTCAGCTCACTTATGTGGTTAAAGGGGGTGGTTGGGTCCAAGTCGTTTCGTTGTCCGGAAAGCTTGTGTTAGATATTCCACTCAAGGCTAGGGATGGCAACGGATCCTGGATCCGGTCCAGATCCGCTGGACCCGACCCTGATGGATAGGATATGGATCCCAAATTTTTGGACCCTGTGGATATGGATCGGATACGGATCCACTGATTTGAAAACGGGTCTGGATATGGATCTGATTGTCAAGATCCGGATCCGACCCTAGGACCCGTTTTAACATTACTAATAAAAAAAAAGCAAAATTTTTGTGGGATTTTAATTGAGCTTGATTGTAGAACTTCGTATTTGTTGGAGTTTGTTATTTTTTAAGTTGTATTTTGTAAGACGACTTTTATTTTGTGGGATTTTCATTTTATAAGACTTTGGTTTGTAAAATTGTAACTCTTGGATTTGTAAGAAAGGTTTTAAAGCTAGTGTCATTCAAAGTGGCATTGCCAAATTGCCTATGTGTTGAATTCATGAATATTAAGATGGTAAATTTGCTACTGGACTATCACTCTTTTGTTTTTTTTTTCATTTAAATATTTGTATAGAAGATCCGTAGGGTAACCCGGATCCTACCCGGATCCGTAGGGTACGGATCTGGATCTGGAAAATTTAGACCCGCCGGATCAGGGTCGGATCTGGATCCAGTGTTCATGTCGTGGATCTGGATCTGGATCCTATTGGACCCTGTCCAGATCCGGCCCGTTGCCATCCCTACTCAAGGCTGGTCAAGTTTTTGGTGTCCCCAAGCTGTATCTTGTTTCCATTGGCGCTGGTGATGAAGGAATCGAGTGTTTCTCCACTGTTAAGACCTCCAAGTAAGTTGGATCCGCCTTTTTTCTCATCGTTACAGAATAACTCAGTAATACTCCCTCCTAGTTTCCCTGTTGTTCCCTCTTTCCTATTTGAGCTTAGTTTGATGTTCTTCCCTCTTTCCTTATTCGGAAGCTTTTGTGTGGTCCAAATTCAATTGTATGTGGGGTAGTATGTTTTATGTGGTCCAAATTCACTTTTTTAATCATTGTGTACTGTTAAATTCCATGTTAGATGAGAATTCTAACTGTATTACTCAAGTTTATTTGAGAGAATTGTTTAACAACTTGAGTAAATAAAAGAGGAATTTTATTGATTGTAAAAAAAGATAACTTACAAATGAAGCTAGCTATCTATATATATACAGGTTTTCTATTCACAAAATATCTGTAACAAACTTCAAAGTTTGTTACACTAACAGAAAGTTGTTACGTGCTGATGTGGCAGGAGCCAGAGGACTGAATTAGAGAAGAGGAGAAAGCAATGGAAACAGAGGAGGATAGAAGCAAAACAGAGTCAGCTGATATCCTCAACATCCCCTCCTCAAGGTGGGACTAGGGTGGTTGCAGCACAAGACCCAGCTTGGCAATAAGATAGGCATGCTGCTTCTCATTCAAAGCCTTAGTGAACACATCAGCTAGTTGTTGAGATGTAGGAACATGAATAGTGTTGATTAAACCTGATGTTATCTGTTCTCGAATGTAGTGACAATCAAGCTTGATGTGTTTAGTCCGCTCATGGAACACAGGGTTCTCAGCAATGTGCTGAGCAGCCTTGTTATCACAGTGAAGTGTAATAGGAGTAGGAACATGAACTTGTAACTCCTTTAATAGTTCATTTATCCAAACGATTTCACTAGCTGTTTGACTCATGCTTCTGTATTCTGATTCTGCTGAAGATTTACTTACTGTGGCTTGCTTTTTAGTTTTCCATGATATAAGAGAACCACCAAGAGAAATGCAATAGCCTGTGAGTGACCTGCCTGAGAACACACAAGAACCCCAGTCTGCATCACAGAAACTGTGCAGGGTGAAATCAGACTGTGCTGGATAGTAGAGGCCCATGTTTAATGTTCCCTTCAGATATCTAATAAGATGGAGGGCAGCATTGAAATGTGGGTGCCTGGGTTCAGTCATAAACTGACTCAATTGCTGAACACTGTAACTGATATCAGGCCTAGTCAAATTCAGGTATAAGAGACGACCAATTAATCGCCTGTAGAGTTCTGGTTTTTCCAAAACCTTGCCCTCATCAACTGATAGTTTAAGGCCTGTGGGAAGAGGAAATTTTGCAGGTTTGGAGTCACTCATAGCAGAGTCTTTCAGGATATCAACAATATACTTC
Source organism: Heliosperma pusillum (assembly GCA_022085475.1). Taxonomy (NCBI): domain Eukaryota; kingdom Viridiplantae; phylum Streptophyta; class Magnoliopsida; order Caryophyllales; family Caryophyllaceae; genus Heliosperma; species Heliosperma pusillum. The sequence continues at coordinate 326,159 of JAIUZE010073257.1, forward strand.
CTTTGATTGAGTAATATACCAGTATCAGATCTGGATACTTCAATGCCAAGAAAATATCGCAGCTGACCTAAATCCTTAATGGTGAAAGCCTTATGTAAAAGATGCTTAATAGCACTGATTTCCAAGTTATTGTTCCCAGTGATCAATAGATCATCAACATAAACCACTATGGCAACAAAAGATCCTGAAGAACCTCCTTTGGTAAACAAGGAATAGTCAGATTTGGCTTTTATATAACCATGCTGAATAAGGAACTTAGACAACTCAAAATTCCATTGTCTAGAGGCCTGCTTGAGACCATATAAAGATCTTTTTAGCAGGCATACATCTGTTGGGTGCCCTTTATTATACCCTTCTGGCTTTCTCATGTAGACCTCCTCATCAAGAAACCCATGCAAGAATGCATTATTAATGTCCAACTGATGTAAGGGCCATGCCTTTGCAGCAGCAAGTGCAATAATGCATCTTACTGTAGTAAACTTGGCCACAGGACTGAATGTGTGCTTGTAATCTTTGCCTTCAATCTGATTGTAACCCTTAGCTACCAACCTTGCCTTGTACCTCTCTACAGTTCCATTTGGGTTAAATTTGATTTTGTAAACCCATTTGGCTCCAATTGCTGTCTTTCCAGGAGGTAATGGAGTCAGAACCCAGGTATTGTTATGCTCAAGGGCTGTCAACTCCTTATCCATGGCAAGTAACCAATTAGGATCAGTTTTGGCTTGTTTATATGTGGATGGTTCATACAGCTGAAGAACATTGTTGCAGGAAACCTGGTAATCTTGAGAATAACCATGAAAGTGCACCATGTTCAGTAAGGAATTAGAAGTGGCAATGGCATTGGCCTCATGTCTTGAAGGAATATCTCCAATTGAACTTGGCAACCCTCTACAGTCATAACCATGGAGGTTAGAATTGAAGAATCTTGACCTTGTAGACTTTCTGGACTGATCAGTAGCAGTACAATGAGGAGATGATGTAGAAGCTGGTGTATTAGAAACAGGAATGACAACCTGATCTCCAGAAATAGTGTCAACAGGGGGAGAAGGAGAGATAGAGTGAAGGTCATGCTGGGTAACATCATCAACCTCATCCAAAAGAGAAGCTGATGGTACCTTGTTAGGAATAGAAGGACTACCATAGGCGCTGAAAGTGGGTGAGAAAGGAAACAAGGTCTCCCTGAAGACTACATCCCTGCTATACAAGACTCTATGAGTGTCCAAGCTATATAGTCTGTAACCTTTCTTACCCATGGGATATCCCAAAAAAATACACCTTAGAGCTCTGTCTGCAAACTTATCACCTTCATGTTTAGCAGCATAACATAGACACCCTATTACTTTCAAATGAGAATAATTAGGTTTAGTACCAAATAAGCACTCATGTGGAGTCTTCCACTTCAAAACAGCAGTAGGAAGAAGGTTTATTATGTGAGTAGCAGCCAGAATCAAATCCCCCCAAAACCTTTTTGGCAAATGAGCTTGAATTCTTAAAGCCCTAGCCACTTCAAGAAGATGCCTATGCTTGCGTTCAACCCTCCCATTTTGTTGAGGATTGCCAGGAATAGAAGTTTGATGAACTATTCCATGGTCTGCAAAAATTTTATTGCAGTCTAGTTGCAATATTTCAGTACCATTATCAGATCTCAAAACTTTGACAGTGGTACCAAATTGATTCTTGACATAGGCTAAGAAATGTGCCATGGTCTGGGATACTAGATGCTTATGTTTCAGCAACATAGTCCAAGTGGTCCTACTAAAATCATCAACCACAGTCAAAAAATAAGAAGCACCATTGAGGGCTAATACTCTGTAAGGCCCCCACAAATCCACATGTATTAGGGCAAAAGGAGTAAAAGTGACAGAAGAACTGAGGGGAAAGGGAGTTTTATGATGCTTAGCCATCAAACAAGTATCACAATGAAAATCCTTGGTATTAACAATGGAACAATCTTGAGGCATTACATGTTTTATTGTGGAGAGAGCACTATGGCCCAATCTAGCATGTAATAAAAAAACACTAGTAGAGGCTGCATTAGCAGTGACAACTTGCTTTCTAGATGCAGGAATTGAAAAGCTATTTAGGGAAAAGCTATGTAGGTGATAAATGCCAGCTTTCTTCAAGCCAGAGCAAATGACCTCCTTAGTTAAATTGTCCTGAATAACACAATTAATAGCAGTAAATTTAGCACATAATTTGGCATCATTTAACAGCTTGCCAAGAGACATCAGATTGTGTTTAAAATCAGGCAAATATAGAACATTATGGAGAATTAATTTGGCAGTGATTTGGACACGACCAATGTACTTAACATGTTTTGTTTGACCATCAGGCAAAGTGACAGCTAGAGGAGTGGTTAGCTGACTGACAGAAAGAAAAATAGACAAATCATATGTCATATGATCTGACGCACCAGAATCAATTATCCAATTCATACTAGCCAAAGAACTTGTGAATAGATGAGCACTAGCAGCCAAGTGTATACCTGGATACTGAGAGGAACTAGCAGTATCAGGCAAACCTTGAGATTGTAGTTTGAACAATTCCTTTGCAACAGCCTGCACAAAGGTTGCATCAATCATAGGCTTGGCAGCAGGGACATCAAATGGAGTATCAGCAGTAGGATCCTGGAGCTCCTCTACATTAGCAGCAAATTTCTTGCCTGAAGTCGCAGAGACAGCAGAATTATATTTGTGGCCATAAGCTGACCTTTTAGCCTGTTCCCTCTTGTGTACCCAGCAAAAGTCAAGCGTGTGACCAGGTTTCTCACAGCGTGTGCAATAATACACAGGTTTTTCTGTCCTTTCTGCTTGATCCCCAGCTTTCTCATATCTGAACTTCTTGTTATCACGTCTCCACACATTCTTTGGACCACCAGATGCAGCAACCAAAGCAATAGCATCAGTATTAGGTATAGTAGCAGTAGAATTCATGTTAAATTGTACTTCTGCTTGATGTAGTTTGGCATATACTTGATTGATGCCTGGTATAGGATCCAAAGCAAGGATATGATCACGAATTGTGTCATATTTCTTGTCTAAACCCATCAAAAAATCCAAAATGTGATGAACATTCTCCCTATCAACAATCCTCTTGAGAATATTGCAAGTGCAAGTGGAAAGAACTCCACAATCACATTCAGGCAATGGATCTAAAGACCTGATATCCTCCCAACCAGAACGAAGCTTAGCATAATACTCAGCAATAGAAAGATCATCTTGTTTGATGTGATTCACTTCCTGACGCAATTGGTACAAAAAAGGAGCATTTGACTGATTGAATCTTTCATTCAATTCCTCCCACAGCTGTTTACTTGAGGTTACATAGGAGAAACTTCTTGAAATTTCTTCTGAAAGAGAGAATTGAATCCACCTGAGAACTGTATAATCAGTCCGAATCCAGTCTTGATGACGCGCATCAGTTACTTCAGGTTGAGAACAAGCGCCATTTATGAAACCGAGCTTATTCTTCGAGATAAGAGCCACACGCATATTTCTGGACCAATGAAGAAATGATTTACCAGAGAAAACTTGCGGAAGAAGCTGCAACAATGACTGATCACCAGGCGTGAGATAAAGAGGATCCTTGTAAACTGAAGAAGCAGTAGGAGCAGGCATAGCGAAAAATTGATGAAAACAGCGGAAGATTTGTAAACAAAGAGGTAATTTGATGCAAATAAAGCAACAAAAAACAAGTTTTTTTTTGTGATTTTGATGAAGATATAAACACAGACTGCAGAAATCAGAAAGAAACTGGAAAAAAAATGATTAATGCAAGCAAAACATCAGATTTGATGAGAAATCATCAATATAGGATCGATTTTGACGATGATACCATGTTAAATTCCATGTTAGATGAGAATTCTAACTGTATTACTCAAGTTTATTTGAGAGAATTGTTTAACAACTTGAGTAAATAAAAGAGGAATTTTATTGATTGTAAAAAAAGATAACTTACAAATGAAGCTAGCTATCTATATATATACAGGTTTTCTATTCACAAAATATCTGTAACAAACTTCAAAGTTTGTTACACTAACAGAAAGTTGTTACGTGCTGATGTGGCAGGAGCCAGAGGACTGAATTAGAGAAGAGGAGAAAGCAATGGAAACAGAGGAGGATAGAAGCAAAACAGAGTCAGCTGATATCCTCAACATGTACAAATGAAAAGAGAAGAACATGTAAACTAGGAGGGAGTATAATGCAGATGTCAGCTAGCTTAGCCGGTAACATTTTTGTTTGTGAATGCAGGCCTATACTTGGTGAAGTAGCTGGAATGAAATCAGTCTGGAATGCTTTATCCCCTGCAGTACTACAAGCTTCTCTGAATATCAACACCGACTTTTGCAAAATGTTCATCGAAAAGCTTGACAAGTCACCCATCATCAGGCCGTCGCAGTGAGATTTCAATGTTAAGTCTAAAAATATATATTATAAACTTTAAAGATTGAACTCAAATTATTCCTATGCTACCAAAAAGCTTTTGAATAAATGATTTTATGAATCAATAGTTTATGTTGGTTTGTTAAAATGATGATATGAATCAATGTGCTGTTTTCTTGGTGTTTTAATTTATTCTCCAAGTTTTTCTTAGAGATCATTATGGTCCGCAGACAACTCATTAATCGGCTTGTTTAAAATTTAAGTCAGAAAGAACATGGCCTTAAACTTTAGAAGTATTTGACTTACGTGGATGTTAATACTTTAGAATATGCTACCTAAGCATGTGATTGTGTTTCTAATCTTTAATGCATTTATTTAAGCTTATGATCATAGTTGTTTAGCATGGGAGGTTGATTCGAAAGCATAAAAAGAATTTAAAAATAAGAAGCAAAAATGTTTACAAGCTTACAACTAGAACATCATCGCCACAAATCGACTCTGTTACAGAAATGTAAAGATATAACCAGATCTATATACATTTGTTCTAGATTATTGACAAGACCTTGTCAATGCATAAGAGTCGTTTTACAACGCAATATACCATTGACTACATTATCGTGTGCATATAGGAGCATCACCCGTTACGAACAACCTCATATAATGCTCTCCTATTGTTTGCACTTTGCACCTACTTTGTTTGATTAAAACGTGATAAAAAAGCAAAGTAAATAATAACATAAACCGGGCTTATATAACGAGAAAAGCGTTATACAGATTATTGCATGCGGTAATAAATTCGACACCATTCACTCGTGTTGTCAAATGGAAGAAAGGGTTTTTGAAAGCGGTTTTGACCTTTAAATAAGAACTGTAGATGTCACTCTGTAAGGGTAATAAGTCCTCATCAACCAAATGACATGTACACTAAAGCACCAAATAGTCCACAGCATCATTTGTTACAATTCAAGTTGGGGATGTTGCAAATACCCTCCAACTTGAGGGGAGGTGTTGAGTACATGGTTCAAGTTAATTAAAGTTAGTTATTGCTAGCTATTATGTTACTCCCGACATCCTAGTCAATAAATTACACTTGCTTTATTTTCCCCTCAGAAAGGGATCGAGTAGTTAAACACGCTATTTAAGATGCAATAGGATTAGTCAAGAATGCTATCTAAGGAGATCACCTTATGCTTTGTAATACACAATTCCAGAAATATAATTACATACAAATTCTTTCAATCAAATACTATCCAATTCTCTCTCAATTTCTCAAACTTTTTTTTATTATGTTTACTTACAAAATCCAACAAATACTTCACTTACTCAACTCTTCTATAAATTTATTGACATATTTCTCAGAAGATCCATCAACTTCATGTGCACTTTGGAACATATCTCTTTTCTCTTTAATATTTTTCTTAAGAACTTCTCTAGGCTTTTGACTCATAAAGCTCTTTATTTGTGCTGCAATTTCATCCCTTTGAATGGTACTTCCATTGCACAAATTAACTCCAATCTTCCAATCATCAACGATTAATTTCCGATTAGTAATTTGATCAGTAAACACCGGAAAACACAACATCGGTACTTCATACCAAATGCTTTCTAATACCGAGTTCCAACCACAATGAGTCAAAAATCCACCAGTCGCTTGATGAGATAATATCAATATTTGGTCAGTCCAAGGTACAACTAACCCACGACCACGAACCTCATCCTCAAACCCGAGGGGGAAGATATCATTCGAATCATCTACCACGGTACGAGGACGTAGCACCCAAATGAAATCAACATGACTATCCATAAGACCATAAGCAATTTCCATAACATCATTCTTGGAAAAATTTGCGAGACTACCAAATGAGACATATAAAACCGAGCCACGTGACTTGGATTTGAGCCACTCTGAGCAATCGGACTCGGCCCATAAACTTGTCGAAAAACGGGTTTTGGTGGGTGCAGAGAAGAGTATTGGGCCAATGGGATAAAAAGGCATCAATGTTTGTAAGGTCGATATAGTATGTGGCTCAAGCTCTTGGATAGTATTGCATAGTACATAATCAACTAACCGTATATCTTGAAATGCCTGAAAAATGAGCTTGTGCATGTCTGTGGATGTATCTTTGTCTTGAAGATATGACATTAAGTCCTTTGGATCAATGGAACTTACTCCTGGTATGTAATCAATTGGATCCTTCCGATTATCTACGTAAAGACAAGTTGTTATCAAGGTAAAACAATAATCACAAAATTCACAAATTAGGGGTGTTTATTAGTCCGGCTTCAGGATTGGATTGGATCAAAAATAGGCGCCCCGAATAGTGGCGAATATATACCACACTAAGGAAAATAGGATTTGTTTACCCAAAATCGGGTGCTTTGAATTTCCCATGAATTGTCAACTTCCCCATAATGGAGTAGGCCTTGTTGACCTGTCGGGACGGGCCGGTTTGGGGGCGGGTCTGGCGACCTAAAACCGGCCCTAGGTGGGAGCGGGCTGGGCCGGAATGAGAAAATGAAGACCCCGGGCGGGCTTGGTGCGGGTTGGGCGGGCTGGGTAAATGGGGACCCGATGGCCGGACTGGTCCGATCTTTCGACCAGCCTTGTAATGGAGGAAATTAACTACCTAACCACCTAGATAATCGAATGCATACATTTAATTCTGGTATGCCAACCAAAAGAATACTAAGAAATAGAGTAAACCTGAAACAATGGTATTGAAACTCGGTATTACTAAATGGCTAAAACTAAAACGACTCATAACAGTTTTTAGCTTACCAGGACAATCGAAATGTCCATGCTGACGGAGGAGATGAACATGGTAATATAGACTGAAAACAATAGCAGGTTCAGTCCAAAACGTCGCGATACGAACCCCAAACTTGTTAGCAATCTTAGATGCCCATGGATAAAACGTATCAAAAATCAACACATTAACTTTAGGCTTGGACTCCAAAATGATCTTACCAACACCATTTTCAATTTGATCATACAAACCTCCTACCAAAAACCATTTTAAGTACTCAAATAATCTACCAGTCCTATCATAATCCAAGGGCATCCCATCGGATATGAGTCGATAACGTATGTCACCAACGAGGTTCGACCCGTGGTTTAGTGCCTCAAATGGGTTGTCTGAGTGACACCCTGAAGCCTTGGCGATATCATGTTGTATATGTTGGAAGGTTAAGAACGTGACCGTGAGACCTTTGGATGCAAGGTCAAGGGATAATTTTGTAAATGGGTTTATGTGTCCTTGAAGATGAAGAGGGCATAATATTGCATGATTATTATGATTTTTGATGGAGTTTTCTTCCATGTTTATGAGGTATACTAGTTTGAAAAAAATGAAAGAAGAGACAAATTAAAAAATCTTGAGGAAAATTTAATTTGTGTGGTGGAATATAATAGTGGTAGTAAATTGAAGTTTAGGTAGGACGATGTCATTTTGTCCATTATAAGATTTGTAAGACCAATAGACCAAGTTTATAGTGATTTTCAGTAGTAAAAGACAAAAAAAAAACCATGTGAAGATAATAATAAGCAAAAGCAAAAGAAAAAAAGAAATCATATTTTACTGATTTAAATTAATCTAAACAACTCAAATTTTGTCTCTTCTTTGTTCTAGTCTTCACCAACAGTCATAATACAAGGATAAAATAATCCTATGTGATCATTTGATGATTCAAATGATATCAACTCATTTTCAAATTGAGTTGATTACTAAATTACCCATTCTCTAACAATAACTTACCGTCAAACAAATTATGATCATCTAAAATAAACAAGCAATTTCCAACTAATAACATTTACAAATTTAATGTAAGAGTTATGTCCTATTCTTTTGGACTTAATTTTACTTCAGTTTAGTTTAGTTCGGACAGGTAGGGCTGAGCAAAAATATACGATACGGTTTTATTATACGTATCCGATATGATATACGGTTTCAATTATACGGATTTCCGTATATCCGATACGAATTTCCGTATATACGATACGGTTTATAAAAAACCGTATCGGATACGTATCGGCAAAATTTGAAACCGGATATACGGTTTCCGATACGGTTCCTATTTTTAATATAAAATATAAAAATAAAATCATAAAACCACTAAACGTCGAGTATATCCGTGACTCAATCTTATTACTTTTATACAGTTTTAAGTTATTTATTCTTATAATATGTGATACTCTTTTAACTTATTAAGAAAAATCATAAAATCACAAAAAAATTAAAATAAGACATAAAATTTTACATAATTAAATGAAAAACCGGATACCGGATATACGGAAAAACCGGATATACGGTTTCCGGATATACGGAAAATCCGTATCGGATAAGGATACTCAAAATTGAGATTTTTAAAACCGGATATCCGATACGGTTTTCAAAACCGTATCGGATATACGGTTTTGCTCACCCCTACGGACAGGTCCATTAAATTAAGCTAACTTCACTTCAGTTTAGTACATTCAGTTCAACATTATTATTGTTATTATTTTAGTTCAAGTTCATTAAGTTAAATTAATTTTAGTTCAGACAATTTTAGTGCAAAACAATAAGATCTTGGTCTTGGGTTTTATACTAGCATAGCTGTGATATAGTTGTAAAAGGAGTCCAAACACAATCCTATCAAATATATAAGAGAAAAGTGGTTGCTAAAACACCCTTTTTGTGGATAAATTTGTATAAACCATCTTATACAAACACTAAACAAATCTCTGCAAACTCTAGGACAAAAGCCATCATTTTTTTAGCCAAAATACAACAAACCGAACTCCAAAAGTAGAGCTGGCAAAAATGGCACGACCAGAAAATATGAAACAAACCCGACACGAAATTAACCGGTTTGAGTTGAAGTTTAATGACCATTTATGTAAATGGGTCGACAAAACCACAACACGAGATTTAGTTAGCTCGGGTTTGGGTTGAGCACTCAAAACACGTACGCAACACAAACGACCTATATATTAAAATAATCCTAAATTTTATTAATCCCCTATCAAATAAATATATTTAAACTGTCCAAATATTGACACGACAAGAAACACAACACGGGTCCGAAAAACAAAATTTAACCGGGTTAACCAGGTTTAAGTTGAGGTTTCATGACCAATTTAACATATGACCAAATAAGACAAAGGAAGTAACAATTGTTAATCATACTGATCCTCTATAATACTCTACTCAGACAATTCTTCTATAAACTTGTTGACATATTTTTCGGAAGACCCGTCAACTTTCAGTGCACTTTGGAACAAGTTTTTCGTTTCTCTGATATTCTTCTTCAAAACCTCCTTAGGCTTTTGACTCATAAAACTCTTAATTTCTGCTGCAATTTCACCCCTTTGAATGATTCTTCCATCGCACAAATTAACTCCGATCTTCCAATCATCAACGACTAATTTCCGATTAGTGATTTGATCCGCAAAAACAGGAAAACATAACATCGGAACTTCATGCCATATGCTTTCTAATACAGAGTTCCAACCACAATGTGTCAAAAATCCACCAGTTGCTTGATGAGATAACACCGAGACTTGGTCGGTCCATGGTACAACAATCCCACGACCACGAACTTGATTCTCGAATCCAAATGGTAATATGTCACTAGGCTCGTCTAGCACGGTACGAGGGCGTAGCACCCAAATGAAATCAACATGACTATCCATAAGACCATAAGCTATTTCCATAACATCATTCTTGGAAAAATTAGCTAGACTACCAAATGAAACATATAAAACCGAGCCACATGACTTGGGCTTGAGCCACTCAGAGCAATCAGACTCGGCCCAAAAACTTGTCGGAAATCGGGTTTTGGTGGGCCCAGAGAGCAAAATTGGCCCAATAGGATAAAATGGTATCAATTTTTGTAATGTTGATATGGTGTCATGCTCAAGCTCTTGGACAGTATTGCATAGTACATAATCCACAGATCTAACATCTTGAAATGCCTGAAAAATGTGTTTATGCATTTTGGTTTATGTATCTTTGTCTTGAAGAAATGACATTAGGTCATTTGGATCAATGGACTTCACTCCTGGTATGTAGTCAATCGGATCTATCCGTTTATCTACGTGAACAAAAGTAGTTAAGTTAAAAACAACTCAAATGCATAAGTATGGAGCCTAATAATAAGTATGCATAAGTAGTTCAGTTCGTGTCAGGTCAGTTTAAACAACTCAATTACACTTAATAATAATTCCATCGTTCAAGCCAGACGACCTTAACTTAACTATAGGCACAAATCCGCGTTTAAAATGAGTATATCCATCTTAAACTTAAGACGGTACAGATTGTAAGTATGACAACTTAGTTTGAGTATAACCCTCTAAGGCCCTGCTCTTTTCGACTTAATTTCAGCTCGGTTCTATTCAACACAGTTTAGTTTAGCTTTAGCCAGTTTTATTCAACTAATCATCTTCACAAAATTAAGTCTTATTTCAACTCCATTCACTTCAACTCAGCTCCATTGAATTTAGTTCAATCAAGCTCACCTTCATTTAACTCAATTCAGCTCATTTCAGCCGAAAATAACAGGGGCTAAGAAAACGCAACGTAGATAAAATCGGAATAAATATGAATGACATTTAAACTTAAAGAAAATATTAGATATTTATTGGAAAAAAAAAGACATTACCAAGGCAATCCAAATGTCCATAATGACGGAGGAGATGAAGATGGTAGTAAAGATTGAAAACAATAGCTGGCTGAGTCCAAAACGACGCGCAAAGAAGCCCAAATTTCTTAGCAAGTTTAGAGGCCCATGGATAAAACGTGTCAATAATCAACACGTTGACTTTAGGCGTTGACTCCAAAACTATATTACCAATAGCCTTTTCAAGTTGATAATACATTCCCCCACTCATATACCAATCCAAGTACTCCATTAATTTACCAGTCCTATCATAATCCATGGGTAACCCGTCCGATACGAGTCGATATCGTATGTCACCAACGATAGTCGAACTCGAGTTTACTACATTAAATAGGTTACTATTGGACTGACAACATGAAGCTTTGGTGATCTCTTGTTGTACATGCTCGAAATTTAAGAAGGTAATTGTGACACCTTTGGATGCGAGGTTTAGGGATAGTTGAGTAGATGGATTTATGTGTCCTTGACGATGAAAGGGGCACACTATTGCATGATTGATATTAATTTGAGTGGAGTTTGCTTCCATGTTTATGGGATGAGATGCAAGTATAAAGAAAACTAATCTTAAGAGTGCTTTTTTATGTGGTAAATAAACAACTACTTTTAGGATATACTGTACATTGGTTAAACCATCCGGTTAAATTTTAGTCTTCAACACATCAACTATGTTGACTATTATTGAGCATCATAATTCACAAAAATATTATCCAAAAAAAACAGTTGTTACTGACAAGAGTCCAAATCAGCCACATATAGTTGAGGTGTTAAATGGCAGGAGATGACAATGCATGTGGATATACCCACAAATAACGCATCTCCAAGATCACATTATCCATTTAACCTTCCTCTTTCACTCATTTTCTATGTCACCACTCATGCACCTTCACCCTCCACCATTTAAATTTGAGCAAATCTTATGAAGAAGCGGCTCGTCTCGTTAAAGACGGGCAAGGGCAAGTAAAGGGTAAATGGAGCCCCCACTTGCATATTATATTATAAAAGGAACATTATCGTTTTCAGCTTGTAATGAAAAGTGCTTGTATAGTATTCGGTGAGAATTTGTGATGAATAAGAGTGCTTCAATAAGTTGTTGTGAATTAAATGATTAACTGCATTATATAAAGACCCAATGACCATTATTTTGACCCCGGTAGTCTTAAAATCCGGTAGTCTCTTTAAGACGGAAGTATTTTTTGATAGCTAAAACAAGTCAAGTACAATTCCATTAGATGAAGTTTTGCTTTTTCCTAGATATAATATTTTTTTTATCTTCATCTTCGTCTTAAAGAAGAATTTGTGTTATTTAGTACCAAAAGAAAACCTCCAACTTACGATATACTTCCTCCATTCCATAGAATAGTTTACCTTTGCTTTTTGCACAAATATTAAGAATGGGTGAAAATAAGTGGCGTACCTACTTTTACATATGTTAGTTTACCAAATTGCCCTCTTATAAGTTGCTTTTGTTTGTTGTATTAGAATAGTTTACGTTTGCTTTTTGCACAAATATTAAGAATGGGTGAAAATAAGTGGGGTACCTACTTTTACATATGTTAGTTTACCAAATTGCCCTCTTATAAGTTGTTTTTGTTTGTTGTATTAAGAATGGGTGAAAACAAGTGGGGTACCCACTTTTACAAGGATAGTATGGTAATTTAACATAACTATTGATGTCCATAAAAAGAAACGTAAAGAACTAAGTGGAACGGCCTAAAATGGAATACGTAAACTATTCTATGGAACGGAGGAAGTAACTAACAAGGAGAGTTAAAGATAATCACTAAAGGTAAAAGTTGACAAAAATTAGAAAACAGCCATCATCTAGGATGATCGCTAAGGATAAGTAATTTGATCTCATGTAAGTGATCCAAAATTCTCTAATTCAAAAAAGTAAATATTTGATCTTGCACGAATTAAATCTTGATAAATAGAAATTGAAGTTTTCTCGTGGCACCAAAGATTAACTTGATAAATAAAAATTGAACTCTTAATCCCATTTATATATAAGATATAAAAAAACTCATTGCCGCCAATTTAGTCATTTATCGAATATTATTATGAATTATAAGTCTATAAACCATCTCCATCACAAATTCTTTTTTCAAACATGGCGATCTGTCTTATTGTTTTCGACGAGTCAAGCCTCCAGACAAAAGAACAAGTGGGGCAAGTAATTTCTAAGTTACTCTTTTATGAGGAGGCTTGACCCGTCTAAAACAATAAAACGAATCGCCCCATTTGAAGCAACACATATCCCTAGCATCTACGTATATCTATCACACATTGAGTAGTTTACATGATTTCATACCTACCATTTTTTTTGTCCACTATAATTTTGTTTGTCACTCATTTCATCATTTAAAGCCTCCATTTTGGCCTAAAAAATATCCCAAACACCTCACTCTTTCAATTGTCTCTTGTTGGCATTTTCCTTTCAAAATTTGTAGTGGGGTTTCCTTTGAATTTTCAATTAACAAAAGTGAAAACCTTTTTGTGCTTTTTAATCCAAAGTTTGAAGTGGGTCTATGTTTTTGTGCCATATTATCCATTAAAAAACACATCTTTTTTCCTCATAATTTATCATCTTAGATAATGGATTCTTGTACTTTGAAACTTGGTGCATCTATTTCTATGTATAATGATACATTTATTAAGCCTAAATCTTCTCATCAATTGTCTAATTCTTCCCAATTTCATGACCCTAATAAACACAAAGAATTCATAGGACAATCCCTCATTATCTCAAATAATAGGTCTCTACAAATGTGTAACAACCAATCCTCTCCCAAATTCTCTATTCAGGTATGCATTACTTCAATTGAATTTCGATTATATATTCGTCGTGAATTATTTAGGTACCCCCTCGTTCTCAAACATATTAAACATTTTGAGACGTAGGGAGGAATATTAATACTACTTAAAGAGTTAGATGTATGCAACCTTATATTTAGCGAATTTCGAATGATGTGTAGGCACAAGCATCATTATGTGTAAGCAAAGCATTGAGATGGTGGGACAAGACATTAAAACCGAACATGGTAGAAATTCATTCAGCTCAACAATTTGTTGATACATTAAAAAATGCTGGTGATAAACTTGTTATTGTAGATTTTTATTCTCCTGGTTGTGGTGGTTGCAAATCTCTTCACCCTAAGGTAACAATAACTTTACCCAATTTTCAATCTTTCAATATTACAAAAACACTAGAGCATCTGTCTTATTTTTGTGTAGCGTCTCATGTTACCTCCCTATATTTACGTATTTATTATCTTTCGAATGGGACAGATGATCCATATTCAATCTTTAGTCTAACAAGATTAATTGTTTTGTTTTTGAAATTTATTATTAAAACATAATGATTAATTGTGCAGATTTGTCAACTGGCTGAATTAAATCCAGATACAATAATTGTCAAAGTAAATTATGAAGAGCTAAAACCAATGTGCCATGCCCTACATATTCATGTTCTTCCCTTTTTTAGATTCTATAGAGGTGCAGAAGGTCGAGTTTGTAGCTTCAGTTGTACTATTTCTACAGTACGAGTTCTCATCCTAATTATTTAATACTTCTTACGTCTCAGTCAATTATTTTAAACACGGTTTTTACTAGAGGGTTCGGGTTAATTATGTGTTTTATGATTTCATTTACAGATTAAGAAATTTAAGGATGCATTGGCTAAACATAGTACAGAAAGATGCAGCCTTGGACCAGCAAAGGGATTAGATGAATCAGAGATACATAAATTGGCATCAATAGGTGAATTATCATTAAATCCGTCGTCGACGTCTACGACGTCTTTGATTAAGGAGGATGCATTGAAGGAATTTGATTTAGGGAGCATTGGTATCTTTAATCCATTGGAAAAGGCAGGAAATAATGCAATGCTAGTAGCATAAAAATTAATTGCTAAAACTTAAGAATTATATTAGCTAATGTACTATGACTCTATGAGTAATATTCTTGGTGCACTCATTTTTCCAATATTCTAATATGTCAAATGTAAATATTGCAAATTTTGTTACCATACTAATACATAAATATAATAAATTAGTTCAATTATTTGTTATTTGGATTTGGATGTTATATTGTTTAATTGAAACTCAAATAATTGAAACTCAAATGTTGTGGATAAGATTATCTAAAACTAGCTGTATATTTCTATGAATTTATGATTGTCACTATCAAGATTCAAAGTACTTAGTTGTTACATGATCACAACTTTTGACGATTTTGGATAAAGCTTATTTACTGAACTCTGAAGTACCAAATTATTAGTTCATCACTTCATCCACATTCTTCTATCAACAATCCCCTTGTGAGAAAAATTACCTCCGAGTTATGAAAGCTTTCTATCGTCTCCACATGTTCTAAAGTTTTTCCTTTACAACATGTGAAATAAGAGTTGGTCTAAAAGAAAGACGGGTTTTTGGTCACCATTTTACAACAAAATGTAACCGGAAGTTGTAATATTAGCTGGAGAATATTGGTTATAATGTTACATCTGAGTGATCTGACCATAAAATGGTATAATTAAGTCAAAATTTTGGGTTCTAATACCATATTAGAAGATGGAAACGGGCTGAGCCACACACAAATGAATGAAGTAAATTGGTGTTAGTGAATAACATAGGAAAGAAAGGCACTAGTGACAAATGAGACAATTAGATGCACAATTGAGGGTACTACTAGGGCTGAGCAAAAATATACGATACGGTTTTAATATACGGATACGATACGGTATACGGTTTTAATTACACGGATTACCGGGTACACGATACGAATTTCCGGGTATACGATACGGTTTTTAAAAAAACCGTACCGGGTCCGGGTCGGGGAGAATCAAAACCGGGTATACGGTTTTGACCCGGTTTAATTAAAAATAACCAAAAAAAAAGTTGTATGTAAAATTTTGTTTTCTATTTTGATTATATGGGTGAAATTTTGAGCACCAATCATTTTATGTGAAACTTGTAATATACGCAACTCACTTTATCAGTGACAAATTTCTGTGTGAAGTTTTGCAAATTTGTATTTTGCTATTTAACCTACTTACTTTGCAAGTAATTGTGTTATGTAATAATGATCCTAGTAGATTATATAAGCATCTTATTTATTGGTCCTTACTAATCTTGTGGACTCGAATTCTAGGTTTAAGCATTATCAATTAAACCGGATCCGGATATACGGTTTTCGGGTACCCGGTTTAACCGGGTATACGAAAACCGGGTACCCGGTTAAACCGGGTCAGATCCGGGTATTAATTTTTGGCCTTCCAAAAACCGGGTACCCGATACGGTTATTAAAACCGTACCGGGTACCCGGTTTTGCTCACCCCTAGGTACTACTAGTATTTGTCTACAAGACATGAGGGTAGCCAATTAGGAAGTGTAGGGTCCATAAAATTCCTAAAAATGTAAATAAATCGTAGTCAAATTCGTAACATGCCGTGGCAGTGACGAGGAATTATGTCCCTAATCATCCATAATTTAGTGACCAAGTTTACCGTACTAGTGACCAATAATTCAGTAATTGATGTCTCACCCAACTTTAATCAATACTCCGTATATATTTATATTTACGTTTGGGGACTGATAACGTTAGTACATTTTTGTTAATACCACAAAATTACAATATAGAGAACAAGAGGTAGCTCAAGTGGTAAGAGCACTTTTACTCCAACCATGAAGTTGGGGGTTCGATTCTCACCCGCGACATTGTGCGCTCATTTGAACCAAAAAAAAAAAAAAAAAAAAAACAAAAAACAAAATTACAATATAAGTCTTAGAGCATTTTACTATTTACCGTCTCACACATATGAATGACATTAATAATTTCGGAGTACCATTATGCCTTCCATTTACTTTACACTCTACATGGAGTCTTTCTGTCCATAATGTAGTTGGCACTGAAACTGATATTCTGTCATTCAAATTCATTATACTCTTCTACTCCTTATATAACTTGAGATATAATCGAAATTATAGTGTACGGTATACCATTCCTAAAATTTGATCACAGAACGTAACAATTATAAAGTTATAAACAAGATTCAAATTTAAGTCTTTTCAGATCATGGGTCAAGTTAATAGATTCATAACTCCTAAAATATAATCAGGATAAATGAACTCCGTATCTAGTTTCAAGTTAATATCGCCGTCCTAGCTTGATTTTACTTAGCATACACGGAGACACGGAGTACTGTTAATTCCGAGGTATCAGTAGTCTCGGTTAACTTCGATATATAGTCTATCAATCAAAAATATAATGAAGTCATTTCTCGTCTCATTTACAGAACATTTTTTTGTATTTTTGTAAGTATTTACATAAACCTATATGTATATTCTAATAACATATGAATATACAATAATAAAAGCGGAAGCGGTAAAATAGATCGTATTATTTACCTCCAGCCATTGCTTATAAATCTGAAATAATGAATAAAGAACTCAACAGATTGATACCCAAATAGTTGATGCGTAAACCTGTATTCCGATTGTAGGTTCTAACTCTTCACTTCTCACTTTTTAGATGGTGTAAAAATAAATACTTAATGGAGGAGTAGAATTAGTGACCTTTATTAATTAAGGATGTTGTTTATATATACACTGTTTTGCCATCAAAAACAGTTGAAACAACTTGAGAATGAAGTGGGCGAGTGTTTACTGAAGTTTAGAAGAATTAAAAGGTCAGTTAAAACAAATGTTGACTGACTAATAAATGGGCCACAATGACTTTCTAATATTATCTTAATAAATATAAATACTTGTATTAATATTAATTATTAGAAAAGTCCTACATTCTCCCACTTGGCTCATTTATAACAAGCGAGACCGTATATACGAATCATAGCGACAAATTCTCTTAGAACGAGAATTAGTCTTCCATGTATCACAATATATTTGGTCACACATCACTCACTTAACTGTAGTGAATAAACCATATGTTTATTCAAGGTCAAACATAATGATAAATCTCAATAAACTGAAATAACTAAAATAGTACGTACATAATTTCAAATGAGAAAATGTGCTTACATCGACTTCCACTTTTATTATTCTTAGCCAAGAACACCGCAAGATCATTATCACAATACATTTTAATCGGCCGACTAATTGAGTCAACAAGTCTTAGCCCAGAAATGAAACTTTTCAGCCATACACCATGTGAGGTAGCCTCAAAACAAGAAACGAACTCAGCCTCCATAGTAGAAGTAGCAATCAAGGTCTGCTTCTTACTACTCCAAGATATAGCCCCGTCAGCCAACATAAACACATATCCTGAAGTGGATTTACGTGAATCAATGCACCCAGCGAAGTCCGAGTCGGAGTAGCCTACCACTTCAAGACTATCAGTCCGTCTATACATAAGCATGAAATCTTTAGTACCCTTAAGGTACCTAAGCACTTTCTTTGCAGCCTTCCAGTGTTCGATTCCTGGGTTACTCTGATATCTGCCTAATACTCCAACAACATATGCAATGTCAGGCCTGGTACAGACCTGAGCATACATAATGCTGCCAACAGCTGAAGCATAAGGAACATTTTTCATTTGTTCCTTCTCAAGATCATTCCTGGGGCACTGGTCCAAACTGAACCGATCACCCTTTATAATCGGTGCTACATTTGGTGAACAATCTTTCATTCTGAATCTATCAAGTACTTTGTCAATGTAGGCCTCCTGAGACAAACCCAAAATGCCTCGGGATCTGTCTCTATGGATCTTAATGCCAATGACATAAGATGCCTCACCCATATCTTTCATATCAAAGTTACTTGAAAGAAATTGTTTCACCTCATATAGCAACCCCTTATCATTGGTTGCTAGCAAAATGTCATCCACATACAATACAAGAAAACAAATCTTACTCCCACTGACCTTAAGATATATGCATTGATCCATGATATTTTCTTCAAAACCGAATGAAGTAATAACATCATGGAATTTCATATACCATTGTCGGGAAGCTTGTTTCAAATCGTATATGGATTTATTAAGCTTACAAACCAAATGCTCACGATCTTTAGAGGGGAATCCTTCAGGTTGTTTCATAAAAACCTCTTCCTCTAAATCACCATTGAGAAATGCCGTTTTCACATCCATCTGATGTAGCTCGAAGTCAAAATGAGCTACTAATGCCATTACAACACGGAGAGAATCTTTCTTTGAAACAGGAGAAAAGGTCTCCGTGTAATCAATTCCCTTTCGTTGAGTGAACCCTTTGGCAACGAGCCTAGCTTTGTGTCTCTCGATGTTGCCATGTGAGTCTTTCTTAGTCTTAAAGACCCACCTGCATCCAATGGCTTTTACACCACTGGGCAACTCAACGAGATCCCAAACTCGATTAGATGCCATAGAATCCATCTCATATTTCATAGCATTCATCCATAAGTTTGAATCAATAGAACTTATGGCCTGTGAAAATGACGTGGGATCGTTATCAGCTTCAACATTATAATCTGATTCTTGCAGATACACTAAATAATCACCAGGAATAACTGATCGTCTTGGTCTTGTAGATCTTCTTAATGGGTTTTCTTCACCCTCATGAGGAATTGTTTGTTCCTCATTAACTTCATGATCTACATTATCAGCTTGTGGAATCTCAACGGTTGGTTGTCTAATACTCGGTTGGACTAAAGGAGTGTGAACGACAATCAACCTATCACTTGAAACTGAAGGTGGAAGTTCATTATGATCTTTTTCAGAAATAATTTCTTGAAATTGATTACTCCCACTAATCAAGTCATTCTCAAGAAATTTAGCATTCCTTGATTCCACAATTCTGGTACTGTGAGAAGGACAATAGAATCTATAACCCTTAGACTTTTCGGCATATCCAATGAAATACCCACTAATAGTCCTTGGGTCAAGCTTCTTTTCTTGTGGATTATACACTCTTACTTCGGAAGGGCATCCCCAAATGCGTATATGTCGCAAACTCGGTTTCCATCCCTTAAATAACTCAAATGGTGTTTTTGAGACAGCTTTGGAAGAAACTCGATTTAATATATACGCTGCCGTTTTAAGAGCATCAGTCCACAAAAAAGAAGGAAGTTTAGTGTTACTTCGCATACACCGCACCATATCCATTAATGTTCGATTTCTTCTTTCTGCTACACCATTCATGTCTGGAGAACCAGGCATAGTGTATTGGGCAACAATCCCATGCTCTTGAAGAAATTTAGCAAATGGACCTGGTGCTTGTCCGTTCTCATATCTACCATAGTATTCACCACCTCGATCTGATCTCACGATTTTAATGTGCTTACCACATTGTTTCTCTACTTCTGCCTTGAACAATTTATAGGCATCTAAAGCTTCGTCTTTTGAACGAAGTAAGTAGAGATACATGTATCGTGAAAAATCGTCAATGAAGGTGATAAAATATTTTGGATCATTAGCATTCATGTCTGGACAACAAATATCTGTGTGTATGATCTCTAATAGGCCCGAACTCCTGTTAGCACCTTTCTTAGATGTATTAGTTTGCTTCCCCTTTATGCAACTAATACAAGTATCAAAGTCAGTAAAGTCTAAAGTATCAAGTACTCCATCCTTTACTAATCTTTTTACCCTCTCAATGGAGATATGTCCCAATCTCCGGTGCCATAATATAGAGGAATCCTCTTTTATAATACATCGTTTTAAACCAGTATTAACATGCATAATACTTTGAGTGGTTTCATTTTGCAAACAAAGACGATATAAATTCTCAGACAAAATACCAAAACCAATAATTTCATAATTCTTGCAAATATTAAAACCAGAATCCAAAAAATTAAAAGTAAATCCAAACGGTACAAGTCTTGAAATAGAAATTAAATTCCTAGCAAAATTGGGAACATAAAAAGTCTTTTCCAAAATCAAAGTAAAACCACTACTAAGAATTAAGCTGCATGTCCCAACGGCTTCCACATGTGATCCTATCTGATTGCCTGAATAGATAGATGCTTCACTGCCCACTGGTTTCCTTAGGTTTGTCATACCCTGCAAGGTATTCGAAACATGGATTGTAGTGCCAGAGTCAATCCACCATGTATTATGATTCATAACCATATTAGATTCATAACAAACAAATGAAAGAAAAATACCTTTCTTTTTGAGCCAAGCCTTGAACTTAACGCAATCTTTCTTTATGTGCCCCTTCTTTTTACAGAAGAAACACGAGGACTCCTTCTTAATGACTTGTTCAGCTGAAATCTTACCCTTTCCCTTATCTTTAGAGCGACCCTTACTCATTCTAGCACAAGCTGATTCCTTATTTGTGCCAGTAGTAAGGTTCACTTTTTCTCCTTCCTCCATCAACAATCTACCCTCCTCTTGAACACACATGGTCATAAGTTCATTAATTGACCATTTATCCTTATGTGTGTTATAGGATATCTTAAAGGGAGCATATTGTGCAGAAAGTGTGCATAAGATGAAGTGCACAAGGAAAGCATCAGACATGGTAACTTCCAGACCCTTAAGTTGAGCTGCAATATCCCGCATGCGCATGATATAAGCACGCACCCCTTTAGTCTCTGTGAGCCTCATGGATGAGAATTTCATAATTAAGGTACTAGCAAGAGCTTTATCAGAAGTCACAAACTGCTCATCGATGGCCTTAAGAAGAACTTTGACTTTAGTATGCTGGTCGACCGAACCCCGAGTACTAGCGCACAATTTGGTCTTTATGAACATAATGGAGAGACGGTTAGATCTCTCCCACTTTTCATAAAGATCAACAGCATCAGGCTCGCTAGTCTCCGTAGTAATCGGAGGCTCGTCCTTCCGAATAGCATAGTCAATGTCCATCCATCCCAACTGCAGTAAGACTCTCTCTTTCCAAACCTTATAATTCTCACCACTTAATTCAGGAATGTCAAACTTGACATCAGTAGAACTACCAGGTAAAATAACTGCAGAAATAAAATAAATAACATGCTTATCAAAAATTTGAGACTTAAAATTTATCATAATTCACCAATGTCAATCATGCTCATATAAATCTAGTGACATAAAACTTGCCTGTGGGCTAAAGTCATACTCAAATTAGATTCATTAAATATATCCATATGATGAAACTACTAAATCATTATTTCTTAACTCCTGTGGGTAAATCAAGAAACATAATCTAATACTTCACCCCATTTAATCATACAAATACAATAAAATTTCCTGTGGGCATATTTCATCATATCACATACAATTAATTACAACGAAATGTGTAGTTTCCACATGTGATTCTAAAACAAAATTTTTAAATAATTAGATATGCTATGGCTACTCTCCGATTAACAAAAATTTACAAATCACTCGACATTTATATGAATCTGTATACTATAAGACAACAAATTGTATGTGATATACATGTAACATAGGTCATAATCATTCCAAAAGACCATATGTATCACGTAACATTCAACTGTCTCACACATATATAGCAGTACAGTGACAAATTAAGAGTAAGGTCATTAAAATTTGCTGCCTAAAAGAAATAATTCCCACCTAAAAGACTAATCCATGCGCAGTAGTCCAATATGGGATAAAAATCAACAAGATTCTCATAAAAGCTAAAAACACTACAAGAAAACAACATTCAGGCGACTGATATTGGCGACTAATTTCAGTCGCTAAAATGAATTTGGCGACTGAAATCAGTCGCCAAGACCCAGTCGCAGTCATTAGTCGCCAAAAAAAATTCGGGCGACTACTTTCAGTCGCCAAATTTGGCGACTGAAAAAAACGTCGCCAATTTGGGGAAATGGCGACTGAAATCAGTCGCTCAAATTGGCGACTGAAAGATTAAGTAGTCGCCATCAGTCGCCATTTTGGCGACTACCATAGTATCAGTCGCCAAGCAGTCGCAAATGGATTTTCACTTTGCAAAAATACAGGGGTTTTGGCGACTGAAAATAGTCGCCAAATGAACATTTCAGTCGCCCAAATACCTGTGATATTGCATGAAAATTTCTGTTTTCATCCTACCATACCATACCATCATACCATACCTGCAAGTATACAAGAAAACACAAAGATTTCACACATTTACAACAACACGATGTGCAACCAACATCCTCATATAGATAAAAAGAATTGTTTCAAGTTTACAAATTTTCTTAAACGGAATTGTTTCAACCATAAATTGTTTCAAGTAACAAGTTTCTAAACTATATCAGAAGCCAAGGTTTATATTGGATTCGGCCTGGAATCCACCACTTCCATTGCCTTCATCATAATCCCGCCGATAGGGAGGGGAACCTTGGTTGCAATTGTCAAACCTGCTTTCCCAAGCCTTGAATTTCTCTTTCATTATCCTTAATTCTTCATCCCTTTCCGCGTTTTTTCTTTTTTCCTCGTCAAGTGCGGCTTGGAGTCTTCCCACGACTGTCGGAGTTTGTTGGTGAGGACGGTGGTGATATCGGTGGAGCTAGTGTCGGAGTGCTGGTCGGAGAGGTGGTTAAGGGAATGGAGTAGTGGTGGCGATTATGTAAAGGAAATGGGGATTTTCGGGTGTTTGAAGAAATTGGTAAAGTAAGAGTGACGGATGAGGTTTGCGTTTTCTGGAATAATACACAAATTGGCGACTGATCTGACAGTCGCCAAAATGGCGACTGAAATCAGTCGCCAAATGGCTTATCAGTCGCCAATTTGGCGACTGATTTCAGTCGCTCGAGTTTTTTTAATTAAAATCTGAGGGTTGTTTCAGTCGCCAAATTGGCGACTGATTTCAGTCGCCTTATTCTATTTTCAGTCGCTAAATTGGCGACTACTTTTATCAGTCGCCTTATAACAGTCGCCTGAAACAAGATTTCTTGTAGTGAAAGGGCGCAAAGGGTTATACAAAGGCTGACAAGAATTGACATTTCAATGCACAACAGTATTTTTTTTTTTTTTTTTTTTTGGCAGCAGTAAAATTAGTAGCTTACAAGGTACAAACCCGACTCTCTGAGTCGGATTTTATAATTATTACAACATTCGAATAACAAATTAAACTAATGACTGAGTTGGTAAATAGAGCCGCCTTCATGAAGGGACAATTTGAGCTTGCCAAATGCACGGTCATTTCTTTACTCTTCCTAATTTGTTGAGCTTCGGAGGAGTACCTACAACAAGACACACTTACGCCACGAAGACGTAGAAATTTATGGGGGAAATATCTACTTGAAAAACAAGTAGACATGCTGTGTCTCGGAGATTCATCCTCTTGGCTATTATCTTTTTTAGGAGTGATCCAAAAAACCACCAGGTAAGCAAACCATAACATAATATGCCCCACGACTAATCTTTTGACCGTAGATGCAATAGAGCATCGTCTGAAGGCGGATCCAACCCAGCCCATACACGAATCAACCATAAAGGCTTCATAAAAGCCATTATTTCTTTGAACAATAAGAAACTTGACAATACGAACTATCGCCACAAAGTATAAGGGACAGGACACCCTTAACCAATTTGATGGCGACATAAGAAAGCTAATCCCATCGGAAAGAATCCAATATAGGGAAATTATTAATATTATTAGGAATAATAATACAACTAAAGCTAATTTAAGGGAGTGCATTGAGATTTATTGAGAACCACCACATCCAGACCACCCAACACCACAAACCAACCCATACCCACACAAACCAACCCGTCATGACCACACACCATTTAACACACCCCAACCAACTAGAGTCACACACAACCGGGAACAGCCCTCCGAAAGATAAAACGTAAACAGACCAATTGAACCTCCAGCTCCACCATCAACACCTAGAACCAAAGACATAGGGAACAAGACGGACCGAACCGCAATCCGACCCCGAACTAACCGACAAAGCCCAAGGATGCCACACAAGACCACAAAAAACTACAAAAAAAACTACATGCAAAGTCAATAAGACCCCTAAACGAACATGCATAGACTAAACGGTGGGGGAAGGGGCGAGGGGAAGGGGGAACACCAGACTAAGACATGCAAAGACGCCAAGGGAATGACTGACCAGAAAAGACCACCAATAAACAACTGACGGACTTACCTTCGAAGGTGGGGAAAGGGGCGAGGGGGAGGGGAACACCTTCTAGATAAGTCCTCGACGAAGGCACTTGGATAGCGACGGCGACGACGACGGCGACGGAGTACTGGAACGAGCGACGATCGGAATCCCCACAAGAAACTAACGAAACAGCCCACAATCGGACTAAATGGAGGAAGCCGGAAAGCTCAAGACGATCAACGAAAGCCGGAAATGGGTCATTTTATCCCGGAGATAGGACCATAAATCGGAGATTAGTGTGTTAAATGATAGGGAAATGAATCGTTCGCCGGAGATGGGGCTTGTTACAACCTCATCTCCGACGAACTGAGTGGAGTAGGGGAGGAGAAATGGGCGGGTGGTGGCTGTGGTGGAGCAATAGATTAGATTTTCGGGGGGTTTTTTTGGGGAAAAGTTATGAGAGAGAGAAAGTGGGCACTAGAGAGAGAAAGTTGTTATTCGTGTGTTTTATAGTTGAGACGGTGTATACTAACACATAAGAATTTCAATGCACAACAGTACAAACTTTGGAATCTTAATAAAGTTTTGACTATAAAAACCACACATTGAAAAACCATAAAGTCATTCAAGTCAATAAAACTCATCTCCTTCATTAAAACACCGAAAAGAACTCCATTGTCTCCATTTTAACAGTTAACCAAAAATCATTTCAGTTCCACCCAAAACACCGAAATAAATCCAAAAGAGGAACCAACATTAAAAAAAAGCAAATCCAAAATAAAAAGCCAAGATGAAAAACGGGTATTGTTTCCAAAACGGAAGACGAGCAACAAGATGTGTATTACATCTCAGTTCAAAACAGAAACTCCGAAACTCCAATGGAGTCGGAAAAACAACAAGCAAGACAGAGGCAATATGGCTCTGATACCAAATGTAAGTATTTACATAAACCTATATGTATATTCTAATAACATATGAATATACAATAATAAAAGCGGAAGCGGTAAAATAGATCGTATTATTTACCTCCAGCCATTGCTTATAAATCTGAAATAATGAATAAAGAACTCAACAGATTGATACCCAAATAGTTGCTGCGTAAACCCGTATTCCGATTGTAGGTTCTAACTCTTCACTTCTCACTTTTTAGATGGTGTAAAAATAAATACTTAATGGAGGAGTAGATTTTAGTGACCTTTATTAATTAAGGATGTTGTTTATATATACACTGTTTTGCCATCAAAAACAGTTGAAACAACTTGAGAATGAAGTGGGCGAGTGTTTCCTGAAGAATAGGAGAATTAAAAGGTCAGTTAAAACAAATGTTGACTGACTAATAAATGGGCCACAATGACTTTATAATATTATCTTAATAAATATAAATACTTGTATTAATATTAATTATTAGAAAAGTCCTACAATTTCACCAACTTCAATTCTTATGTTAAGTTTTAAGTCAGTTTGGTATGTTGTTTTGCAGGGGAATAATCGTTGATCCATACCCTCTAATCTCTTAATCACTTCGTAAAACATATCGCAAATAGTATGTTTCGTATTCTTATCTAAGTAGACAACTACATATATGGTTATTAAGTCATGCTCATAACCGAAAAACAGGTAGTAGTTGATCAAGGAAAACTAGTATACAGGGCTGACAGCAGCAGAAGGAGGCAGAGCCACCAGCGAGGCGCATTGGCCTAGACACTTGATATCAACTTCGCCGCAAGTGGAAATGCAGGCTATCATGCCTTGCCGCGGCATCCCATCCAGACATCTCCCTGCGCACCCCACAAAAGTACCAATGCAATCGCTGAGGCATGTCGTCATGGGCACCGCCGAGCACATTCTTGCAGTAGCGGCTATTAGAATAACACAGATTAATATTGTAGATGAATTGTTCATGTTATCTACTGCTCTTTTGTTATGTGTTTGGTCTTGTTATGTTGTCTTCCCATTTTATATGCTCCTCTATTGTGTAAGGCGATTAACAGATTAAGAAGTTGCTTATAGGACAATCCCCTTATAGTTATAGGTCATTTGGATTGTGTGACCAAGGCGTCTTATTAAGGATTTCACTCTTTCTTACGTCTTGACCTGATCTATTGGTTTGGTATTCAGTATTCTACGACCCCAAAATATAAACAACTCGTCTTACTGAAGACGGGCACTATGCGTCACAATCTAAAGACGGATAATGATCATCCCACAATATGCAAGTGGGGAAGGCAAGTAGAGGGAGCTCCCCAAACTTACGTTCGTATGTGGAAAGCCTTTTTAATCTTTAATGATTACAAATACATATAACTTACAACTAGGTTTGAGGATCGACTCTGTTCGGACTACCTTTATTTACATTTAAATTTTATTTTATATGAAATATAAGTGCTTTTAATTTGTCTAACTCATACATTTATCATTTATAATATATACTTTTTTATATGACATATATTGAAATTATGATGAGAGGTTAAACTATGAACTATGAGACACATTTAATACTTCATATGTCAGTACTATTACATTCAGATCATCTCATGTTAATAGTCTTACATTCACAACTCTTGTTATTATGGTTTCTTTTATTACTCTCGTTATTATTTTTGCGGTTAAATTTATTATTCCAGTTAATTTTATCAAACTTATATATTCAAATAAATAAAATATTTGTAGGTACTATAGATCCGTCGTACCATACGATCATAATAATTTAATCAATTTTTATCTGATAGTAACTACTCCCTCCTAGTCGGTCATTTCTTCCCTCTTTCCTTATTGGGTAAGTCGGGTTTTCTTCCCTCTTTCCCTTTTTGGATGTGAGGTTGTGTGTTTTGTGTGGTCTAAATTCATTTGTATGTGGTGGAGTGTGTTTTGTGTGGTCCAAATTCATTTCCTTAATTTTTGTGTAAAAGGGAAAAGGGAAGAAATGAGTGACTAGGAGAGAGTATTTTTTATGATTAAAAACTGATTACTTTTTCAAAGTGGTCACAATTTACTCAAAAAGGGCCATATTTTGCAAAACCACCCGAAATGAGACAGTGGCATGCCAGACTTACTGGGCTGGCGAAGTACTGGGCCGGTGTGCAACATTCAGAAAGCCCAATAAGCAGCCGGCAACAAGAGCAATTAAACCCTACTTAACATTGCATTATTCACCAAATCACCTTAAACCCTACTATATAACCTCCCTCTCTCTTCATCTAAAGACCTACTCCTCTTGTAATTCTTCTTCCACCTCTTTCTTTTACTTAATCCTGATTATCTAATAAATAATCTCTTTCATTAAAGCTCTACTCTTATTTCTTTTACGGGTTATCATTATTTACGTTTCAGTTTTTTCTTTGGTTCAAATGAGCGGACTATGTCGCCAGTGAGAATCGAACTCCCTATTTTTTAGTTGGGTAAAAGATCTCTTAGCACTCGAACTAACTCTTGTTCTCATTATTAACGTTTCATTGGCAAATATTATTTTGGTCCAATTATTTCAGTTAGTTTTGTGTGAGACGATTGTACTTGTATAATCAAGTTCGAGCTAGTTTTTTAAAAGTTTTAATTTTATTTTCACATAAAGTAAAAACATTGTTACTTTTTTTTTCAAAGCTTCAGTATGTATGAGTTTCATATCAAAAATTAATGTTGGTGCAAGTGACGATAAAGCTAGACAGGGACATCAGAAACTCTTAAGGGAGCAATGTGATGATTTGTCTTAGATGGGAATCTCTCTGATGCACCTTTCCAATTATTACTCCTAAAACTAAATATTTTTCTCATACAATTTTAATTTGGTTAATAATGCTCATAGGAACCGTTTCATACTTGCAACAATCCTTTTTACAACTGTTCGATTATCACGGAGATACCGCTTGAAATTATAGGAAATATGAAGTAACTAAGAAAATAGAGTTGATAGAGGAAGAAAATGATGATAATACTTAAACTTTAACAAATTCTTATTTAAGATGATAATATCCGTTTTAAACTTAAGACGAGTCAAATACATATCAAATTGCACATATGATAGTATTTGACTCATTTTAGTCTTGTCTTAAAAAATTGGATCAATTTTTGAAAACACTCTTATATTAACAACGGGATTATTGAATGTTCTCATTACTATTTGATAAATTTTACATCTCGTTATAATTTAAAAATATTTCCTATAAAAGAATATTACAAATGATAAATGTACGAGTTAGACAAATCAAACGCAATTAATTTCATCTAAAATATATTTAAATGGTAAATAAAGGCAGCATGGACATGGCCGGGCACGAAACCTATTTGACTAATAAAGAATAGAGAAGTTAACAATTTAAGCCAGTAATATGAGACTTATTTATTTGAAAAATAGAAAAGATTGTGATAATATAACTCAGTCTGTCTTTTCTCATGTTCGCCATGATCAACCTTTGTTTCCTTTATTATATGGAATATGTTCGTGATGAAGAAAGTAAAAATATTGTATCTTTGTATTAGTTGCGTTATTTATAATCTTAGGTAAAATCCTATATTTACCAAATTAAAGAACACAAACTTGTCGAATATGGAATATTAAATTTAGTTGTATTATTATATATCGTATAATAATTATAATTTAATCATATTATATTATATATTAAATGCTGAAACTAAGGAACTTTTATTAAATCCTATCCTTATTTAAGAACCACAAAGCTGAGTTGTCAGCTTGTGGTTGAAAGTCAATTTTTCAAAGATCAAACTTTTTCTCCACAATTTACTCACCCACGTTCTCTACCTCCTTTAATTTCCTTGCCTTATGATAATTTGCATGCTTCAGTATACAAGACATTTTTGTAATTTACAAATTTTATAACATTGATCAAAATCGAAAATAAAAAAAACTATTTTCTTCGCACTTTGTCAAAAAATTAACTCAAATAAAAATTCTATAGGCACCATTTAAGAAATAAATGACCTTTGGTTATCTGATGATATGTAAATCTACAATTGCAAAATTTGATATCGAGATATACAATCGATATCACATAAATGTTTATGATTAATTACAAGCCATATTAAAATTAAATGACGGAAAAAAACGACCAGAGAAACCCGTATCTAAAAAAATAAATCCAAAATAATTCCGTCTGTAAAATTATCCGCAAAAAGATCCATACAATTGAAATAATCCTTATAATCTACACTTCATGCATGGATATTAAATTTTGTTGAAGATTTGAAAGTGGTATTGTGCGAGAGGGAGAGGCTTAAGAGGATTGAGAAAGAGGCACAAAAATATTGAGTTTTTTTTTTTACTTTGTTTTAGTGAAACAATTATTAAAATTTAAAAAAAAAGCAATGAATGAGTTGCGTAAGTGTTTATTTAAGGTGAATGGATAATATATTGGTGTGTGAGTAAGGGTGGAGAGAGGCGCACAAGGTAATTTATCTTATGGGTAGCATTTATATGGTAATGTTATTTATCATGGGCCACTCATTTATATGGGTAGGGTTACTTTTATAGTTATATGAATCATATTGGATTCTCATATTCTCTTTGTGACGGGCTATATTCGTTACAAGTTTGTGACGGGTTAAATAAAATTCAGATGAGTCAAATAAGTTGGGCAAGTCAAGTGTCGGGTTGGTCGTACAAGTCAGGTTAGAATAGGGATCTGGTCAAATCATATGGGTTTTAGGGTCATAATATGAGTTAGGAAAGTGTTAACTATTTCTATTTATCTTTTACAAAACGGGTCAAATCTTACCTTTTTATTTATCTTTGACAAAACGGGTCGATTGGTCTGGCCTTAAAAAATAACGTGTTATTTCGGATTTAGGACAATCGATCGGCCCGCGAGTCGAGATTTACAAATCTTTGATCACGAACAAAGGGATTGGGTTTACAGGCCGGGATAGGTTTTGACAGGTTTACATCGAGTACATGGCTTAACCCAAATACAAATAATCATAATAATAATAATAATAATAATAAATAATAATAATAATTAATGTGATAATGAATATCGACCAACATTCGAATTATTATTCTATGATACCCAAAATGTATAACTCCATAAGTTCATATGTTGTATGATAAACCAATATATCTGATACAGTTTTATTACACATAAACGATGGTATACTGCTTAATGAAATTTCATGACATGTAAAACTACGGAGTATTATTTTAAAACTGAATTATTTGATAAATATATTTTTACATAATCTTTTATATTTAAATACTGTTATATTTTAAATAATATGTAAAAAAATAAATGCAGTGGTTATATTTGAAATAATGTTATATGTTCACAATCTATAAATTTGCTGATGCAAATGAATTACAATACAAATCTAACTATTAAATATGACTAATAAAAATTTAAATCATTACTTTTTTCGCATTTTTAATAATAACAAAAATATAAAACAGCGACCCGTACAATTTGTACGGGTTTAAAACTAGTTATACTATATATTAAAGCCTCGGCATAGGTGTCACGGTCCGGATTTTTGCTAAATCGTGGTGCGCACCCGTATCCTACTTTTAGGCAAGAATTTAAGCAATTCAACATTCAAGGAAGGGACTCGTGCTAATGAGGGTTCGCATACTAGCACGCAACTCAGGACTCGGGGTGTGTGTCGGGAATCCTATTCACAATTATCACGCCCAGCACACGAAAGCAATAAAAGTAAGCAATACGATTATTGAAAGCAAGAGACAAGCAATATCAAGCTTAAATATGAGAAGTGGTTTTCATCGAGTAGCACCTCTCATAGAGGCTAATTTGATAGTTTCATTCTCATAACAGTAAGCATTACATGTGTAAAATAGCGATACGTTTTCTAAAAACTTAAAAATGTATCTTAAACATAATAATAAGCTCAAAGATTCGACACGCAGGAAGTAATTTTGGATTACTAGTTAAATATAAAAACGAAAATGAAAATACATAAAGGCATGCAAAAAATTTAAGAGGTCGAAGTGAGCGGACCGCGCGTGCAAATATTGAGAATTTGGCGGATCCTTACACCAGGCGTAGCATCGTCCCTGGATAGGTTGCCATCTCTAAAATAAAAACAATCCTTTTGTTACAATTGTTCAATTTCGAAATTGATAGGTTCCATCTCTATAATTTGTAGTGGATTGGGGTGGAGACCGGAGAATACTGCTTGGGATAATATGGAATACTCCCTCCGTCGCGATCAATTGTTGTCATATGTCTTTTTAGAGTATCTCAGTTAATTGTTGTCATTTCTATATTAAGAAGGTTTTCTAGGAGTAATTTGACCACTCAATGAAACTATTGTCCACTTATCATCCACTAAGTAAAACCACAAATGGTCCACCACTCTTTCCTTGGTCTTTGTGGCAAAATGAAAGGACAAGAATTCACCATGACGGAGGGACGGAGTAGGAAATACCAAAGGAAATAGAGGTGATAGAGGAAGAAGTTGATGACAATAGAGTATTCCCTCCGTCCTGGTCATTTATTTACCATTTCCATTTTAGGGTGTCTCATTCATTTGTTTTTCTTTCTATATTAAGTTGGTTTTTTACGAGTAATTTGATCTTCCAATGTGATTATTGTCTACCTGTCATCCACTGAGTATAACAATAAACTGTCCCCTACATTTTCCTTAAAAGGTAAACAAATGACCGAAACGGAGGAAGTACTTCTTAAAAATGATATTCTTGGGTGATTACATTAAAATAAGAAAAGATGCCAACTATTTCGGTGTGTATCATAATTTAAGCAAATGTTATACGAGGTATATAATATGAGACATACTAGTATTAACACAAGGAAGTAATGGTGGTAATAAGTTTTGGGACTACAAGCTTCATAATCCTAATTACTTAGATAAACTACTCTGTGATAGTGTTAAATCATACTCCCTCCGTCCCGGTCATTTGTTTACCTTTGCTTTTGGCACAAAGACCAAGGAAAGGGGAGGGGACCATTTGTGGGTAGTGTCATAAGATGACAAGTGGACAATAGTCCCATTGGGTGATGAAATTACTCATCAAAAGTCTTCCCAATATAGAAAGGTAAACAAATGAATGAGACACCCAAATATGGAAATGGTAAACAAATGACCGGGACGGAGGGAGTATGCTATTGTACGTGAAATAAACAAGTGATCATATAATGCAAAACTATATATAATTGCTATTTTAACGATATAGACCCGGCATATATAAGATTAGTTACTACAAGTCTACAAGTTATCATATGACATAGTCATATTTCCCTGTAAATACAATTTCACATTTTTTCGAAGCCATCGGACATTTAAAGATCTCGTCACGTAACCGATATTTCATTTCTTCATTAAATTCATCATTCCGCGGCGTTTCACCATCTACATTAAAATGTAGGTGTTCCAAACTTGAGGCGGTCGTTAACACGTGCTTTACAAGTTCCAAATAGTACTGGCTATGTTTATAATTGAGGACCCTCGTGTCTATCTCGATCCTCTTGACCCGTCCCAATGTGGTCTCGTATGCAGGCTTTGGAAGGGTCCATGTCCCATCATTTTTCGCGGTGTTCTTAAATTTTAAGATCAGAACATCTAATACCGGACAAAGTGACAAGAATTCCAAAAGCCGATTACAATTTTCATACTGTTTCATACTCAATGTAAGACGAGTCAAATTGGGAAAGGCGGTGATTGTGTCGAGCACATTAAAAGGTCGGCTGAGGTCCGTGAGGATCCGAACATTGGATATCTTTTGGTAAAATTTTGAGATTAATTCGTTTTCATCCTTCGAACTACTAATCTCTTCATTCCGAAACTCAATTTTGGCTTCTTGTAAGCTAACCGGTTTGTCACAAAAGGAAAACGTCGATACGTTGTGAGCGTGAGCATACAAGTACTCCAACTTCGGGGCATCAACAACCACGACTTTACTAAGACTCCATGACTTCAAACTTATCGACAATCGTTTAAAATTAGGGCTCGAACAGTTAACCAAAAAGGCTTCGCTCGTACTAGTAGACCTAACCTTGAAGGACAAATCCTCAAGCAACGGACAAACCGCAATCAAGTTACTCAACCATTCGCATTGCGAAGATGAGATATGTATGTCCAATTTCTTCAAATGAGGAAGTATAATGGGATTGTCGTCGAACACAAACAGGGTTCTCAATTTGATCGACACTAATGAAGTCGTTTGAAAAATACATGCCGTCGCATCAAATGCCTGTTCGTCTAACCTTATTGGGAAACATGATATATTAAGGTGACGAACGTTTCGTTCACAAATTTGACGAATCCAGGAATCGACTAAAACATTGTTTTCGTTCCACGAATATAAAAATCCCCCAAAATCGAGATTGAAAGTATGAATGACGGGTGAGGCAAGTTTGTGCATGATTTTATCAAAAGTATTGAACGAAATAAGGGTAAGATGGTCGACGCAAATGGATATTGAGTGGGTCCAGAGATGACGCCATCTTCGCGATAAAGCCTCGGTTATAATGGCGGATTTGAGAGGAAGAAGGGAGATGATATCGATAAGAATGGCGTCAGGAAGGGAACTCAGTCGGTCTATTCTCATGTCCGCCATGATCGACCTTTGTTTCGATGTAGTGATATACTCCATAGCTACTACGTACTATCTCTGTTGATATTATATGTAATATGTTTGTGATGAAGAAAGTAAAAAATATTGTATCTTTATATATATTAGTTGCGTTATTTATAATCTTAGGTACAATCCTATATTTACCAAACTAAAGAACACAAACTTATCGAATATGGAATATTAAATTTAGTTGTATTATTATATTTTCCTATTATATCAAAGTATCTTATAATAATTATAATAACTTATCGAATATGGAATATTAAATTTAGTTGTATTATTAAATTTTCCTATTATATAGAAGTATCTTATAATATTTATAATAAGTTAAATCATATTATACTTTCCTATTATCTTGTATTTTCCGTTGGCTCAATTAATGAGTAAAGGGTAAGACTAGGACCCGAAGTATGGAAAAAACTCCAGTTAACGACTCGAGATGAAATTCCATTACACATTCAGTTAGTTTTTCCTTAATGCGAGTTACATTATATTGCCTGACTATAAGAAAAACTATTCTTAATTACGGAGTATTTTCTTTTTATTTGTCATACTCCCTATTATTCAGCTCTATATAACAGAATCAGATTAGCCCACATACACATAGTGTCGAGGACCATAATCGATAATGTTCTTCAATTTATGGAACCCAGGTTGCCAGGGAGGGAGATTGGATCAAGTTTTATGCATAAAGATCTAAAAAACTGTGGAATCTCCACTAATTCATAAATAAGAATATTAAGAGTATGAACAACGAAGTCTAGCTGGTACCACTTTGTTGGGAATAAGAGATGTGTAGAGAAACCAACAACCAAGACAACTCCTACCACCTTAAAAGAAACAAAAAGGAACCTACATAGCTCTAAGTAGGCTAGACTTGACTCATAGTGTGTAGAGTCAGCTAATGGTCTTAGTAGTTCTCCTTTACCCGGTTATGGTCTTTTATCCATTGTGTCTTAGCAAAGTTTGGCTGTGTATATACTCATTCAACACTACCATTCAATGTAACTCTTTTTCATATAACAAAAACATATTCAATCAATGGAACTCAACCATAACACATTCAATGTCTTCTACTTCCTGTAGTACATTTAATCAACATGGTATCAGAGCTACTCAGGAATGAGGAGACTGATAACCACCTATGACAAACATTTATTGATTATCAACAACTAAGGTACGAGGCTTTTGCTTATTTAAGAAGCAGTGCTTCAGATCCTTCAAAACATCTTCATTACAATTCACAAACAAACACATCTCTGAAAAATGGCACCTTCAACTTCCTCTGCCTCAACTGACACCACCACAACAAGTTCAACAACAACACTCTCTGCAACACCCTTCTCCATGGATCCCTCAGACCCACTCTATCTGCATCCAGCAGAGAGTACCCATCCTGTCATGGTGGATACCAAACTGTCAGGTATTGAGAACTACCTGGAATGGAAAAGGCAAATGGAGATTTCTATTTGTTCCAAGAGAAAGGTAGGATTCCTGACTGGTGTGGTAAAAAGACCAACCAATGACCCCATCAGGGAATCTGCCTGGGACACTTGCAATTGTCTACTCATTTCTTGGATCCTTCACAATGTGGAGCTTCCCATCAAGAGATCTGTCATGTATACCAAGACAGCAAAGGAAATCTGGGATTATCTCCAAGCTCAATTCTCTGTGAGTAATGGAGCAAGGAAGTTCAGACTCAACAAAGAACTTGATGAACTAACACAAGGTGACAAGTCCATCAGTGAGTATTTCACTGAACTCAGGATTCTGTGGCAGAATCTTGAAATTATGAGTGACTGGCCACCAATTACACAGGTCACTACTGAAGTGAACACCTGGTTGAATGCCCACCTTAAGGAGCAAGAAGAACGGAAGCTATTTCAGTTCCTAAATGGGCTGAACCCATCTTACTCAACCATAAGGAGCAATGTCCTCATGAGGTCACCTCTTCCCTCTGTGGAAGAAGCAGCAGCTCTTTTCCATCAAGAAGAAGCTCAGAGAAAAAACTACAAGAGCTGTGTGAAGATTGAAGCTGATAACTCAGCATTTTATGCTGGACAGAGGAGATCAGAAGCCTTCCATGACCAGCAGGGACCAGAAGCTGTTCCATATTGTCTTGTCTGCACCAAGAAGGGACACACCAAAGAAAAGTGCTGGCGAGTTGTAGGGTACCCCTCTGATCACCATGTGTCCAAAAGGTTTCCAGAGAAATCCCAGGACAACAAACTCAAAGGAGGGTATTCAGGACCAAGATCAAAGAGCTTCAAGTATGGCATGAATAAACCCAAATACAACTCAAGTGCTAAGCAGGGAAAGAGGGCTGCACATGTGACCATTGGAGATGAACAAGGGGACATGAGTATGAGTGGGGCTATCACTCTAACAACACAACAGTTTGAACAACTAATGAACAAAGGAAAGGGAATCAATTACCCTGACACTGATGATGAAATAGAGGTTAATTTTGCAGGTATGATTTCCTTAAACTGCAATTATGTCTGCCATGATTCACATGAGTGGATTGTTGATTATGGGGCCTCTGATCACATGGTATCTAATCTTAACCTCTTGGACAAAGTTGTTGAACTGAAAAATAAACTAAAAATAAATCTACCAAATGGAGAAAAAGCCAGTGTTTCTCACACAGGAACATACAAATGTGCCAATGGTATGCAACTGAAAAATGTCATGTTTGTACCTGCCTTTAAACACAACCTTTTCTCTGTTCAGAAACTAACAAAGGATGAACATTGCATTGTGATCTTTTATGAAAATTGGTGCATGATACATGACTCTCACACCAGGAGGATTAAGGGGCTTGGAAGAGAAAGCAAGGGGGTTTACTACTTATTAAATAAGGATAGGCTATCACAACCTAAAATAGCTAATGTGTCTATCAGGAGAAATAATCCTGATATATGTAATGAGAGTTTAGATGTTATTTCTACAAGACAAGAGAAGGAGTCATGAGGCATAATTTTCAACAAATGTAATGCTCCTGATAAAGTCTGTACCCAGTTATCAAATATTAATGATAATGATATTTGGCATTTGAGACTTGGCCATGCCCCTGACAGCAAAATGAAATTCATTTCTACAATCAATTCATCCTCCTTAAATAATCAAAGGATCTGTCTTACATGCTCAATGGCAAAACAAACTAAGCTTCCTTTCCCTACAAGAACTGATAAAACTGCTGGAACATTTGATTTGGTACATATAGATGTTTGGGGACCATATAGGAAAGAAACAAGACATAGGCATAAGTATTTCTTGACTATTGTAGATGATCACTCTAGAGCTACTTGGGTATATCTCATGAAACACAAGTCAGAAGTACCTCAATTGCTCATTCACTTCTACAAATTCATCAAAAGGCAATTTGGCAAAACCATTAAGACACTAAGATCAGACAATGCCATGGAACTCACAGAAGGGGAGAGCAAGAAATTCCTTCTGACTAAGGAAATTTGGCAACAAACCAGCTGCATAGATAGACCTCAACAGAATGGAGTTGTGGAGAGGAAGCATAGACATCTGCTGGAAGTGAGCAGGGCAATCAGGTTTAGCTCAGGTCTACCCCTTACTTTCTGGGGAGATTGTGTGCTCACTGCTGCCTTTATTATCAACAGACTTCCCACACCTTTATTACAGAATAAATCTCCCTATGAAGTCCTGTTCAACAAAGTACCTAACTATGACATGATGAGGGTCTTTGGCTGTCTGACCATGGTGTACAACCCTAGCAGAGACAAAGACAAGTTTCAACCAAGGGGCATCCCCTGCATTTTCATTGGATACCCTCTATCCCAAAAAGGTTATAGGGTTTATGATATAGCTAAACAAACTGCATTTGTGTCCAGAGATGTGAAATTTCATGAATCAATTTTTCCCTACAAAATCCAAAATTTCAGTCAATTACTTCCATCCCTCCAATCAGAAAATCCACAGTCTCAGTTACCTCCAGTGGTACCAGATGCAACACAAGTCTTTGATGTAGATCCACACATTGCACCACCATCAGGGGACTCAGATTTGAGCAACACTCAGCCCCAAGACCATGGCTCTCCTGACACCAGACCCAGGAGAGAAAGGAGACCCCCAGAATGGGCCAAAGATTTTATTGTGAATAATCATGTCATGGCTCCTACTCCTGTTGCCAATGTTGCTCACCTACATTTGTACAAATCTTATGCTAGCCAAGTTCACTCAGCCAGCACAAGTCCAGTCACTGACCCCCTCACTTTTCAAGAGGCCATTCAGGAGCCTCAGTGGATTCAAGCCATGAACCTAGAACTGAAAGCTCTTCATGATAACAACACTTGGATAATCACTGACTTGCCCAAAGGTCGTAAAGCCATTGGATGCAAATGGATATATAAAAAAAAGTACAATCCCAATGGCTCTATTGAAAGGCACAAGGCAAGACTGGTAATTCAGGGTTTCAGACAAACATATGACATTGACTATGAGGAGACATTTGCCCCAGTAGCCAAGATGTCAACTGTGCGAGCTCTTCTTGCTGTCATCTCCATCAACAACTGGGCAACATGTCAAATGGATGTATCTAATGCATTCCTCCATGGTGATTTAATTGAAGATGTCTACATGAAATTGCCACCAGGATATTGTGATGGAGTTCTAACCACTACTGGTCAGGGGGAGTGCCATGCCAAGGCTGAAGGGAAAGTGTGAAAGTTGATGAAGTCTCTCTATGGCCTAAAGCAGGCCCCCAGACAATGGTTTTCAAAACTATCCCATGCTCTCCTTAGCTGTGGCTTTAGAAAATCCCATGCTGACCACTCACTCTTCATTAAGCAAAAGAGTGGATACACCACAGTTGTTCTTATTTATGTAGATGACATGGTGATTGCAGGATCATCTGAGGATATCCAAGCCCTGAAATCACACATTAATTCTTCCTTTCACATGAAAGACCTTGGGGAATTGTCTTACTTCCTAGGCTTAGAGGTGGAGAGAAGCCCTGCTGGTATATTCATCTCACAAAAGAAATACACTCTGGATCTCCTGAGAACCTTTGGAGTACATCACTCTAGGGCCATCCAACTACCAGTGAACCCAGTCCTTAAGTTGGAACCAGGAAAGGGTACTCCTCTTCCCCATCCTGATACTTACAGAAAACTGGTTGGTAAACTCATTTATCTCACCATCTCTAGGCCTGACATTGCCTTTTCAGTTCAATTGTTAAGCCAGTTCCTCCAAAGCCCCACCTCTGATCATATGCAAGCAGCAAGACGAGTTCTCAGGTACCTCAAATCAGCTCCACATCAAGGTATTCTGTTTGCCAGTAACTCAGCAGCCAAGCTCACTGCCTATTGCGACTCTAATTGGGCCTCATGTGCTTATAGTCGAAAATCTACCACTGGCTATTGTATTCTCCTTGGCAACTCTCCAATCTCCTGGAAATCAAAGAAGCAATCAGTGGTGTCCAGGTCCTCAGCTGAGGCTGAATACAGAGCCATGGCTATGACCACATGTGAGGTCACTTGGCTCTTTCAACTACTTCAGGATTTGGGTCTTAAACACCTAGGACCAGCTCACCTGAAATGTGATAATCAAGCAGCCTTGGCCATTGCAGCCAACCCAGTCTATCATGAACAGACCAAGCACATTGAAGTGGACTGTCATTTCATTAAAGAAAAGATACAGAATGGACTCATGACGACCTCTTATGTCAACACCAAGGATCAAGTTGCAGATATCTTTACTAAATCATGTCCCATATCTCAGCACCATTATCTTCTCTCCAAGATGGGAGTTTCATCTGGATTACACTCTCATCTTGAGGGGGAGTGTAGAGAAACCAACAACCAAGACAACTCCTACCACCTTAAAAGAAACAAAAAGGAACCTACATAGCTCTAAGTAGGCTAGACTTGACTCATAGTGTGTAGAGTCAGCTAATGGTCTTAGTAGTTCTCCTTTACCCGGTTATGGTCTTTTATCCATTGTGTCTTAGCAAAGTTTGGATGTGTATATACTCATTCAACACTACCATTCAATGTAACTCTTTTTCATATAACAAAAACATATTCAATCAATGGAACTCAACCATAACACATTCAATGTCTTCTACTTCCTGTAGTACATTTAATCAACAAGATGAAAGAAGGCAAAACAAAAGAAATATATTTGGAAATGAATAGCTAATGTCTTTGAATTGCAAATAAACCGTACATATTAATGCCTATTATATAGGCTAAGTAGCTAACTAATTCCTAAACTTAAGCTAACTAGTAGGACTACATGCATTGACCATTAACATAGCAACTAACCCATGAAACATGAAACATAATATTAAACGTGGGTATAATGCTAAACCCACTCACACTACATGTAACTAATTAACAAATTAATAGACTAGATAATTTGACTAATTTTGAATCAATAATTCAACAGGTAGTAGTCTCTTGGATTTAGTTCGACAGTTCGAACCCAGGCAAGCCTATCCAAGTTTTTCTTCTACAAGCTTTAGTTACCTTCCTAGAAACATAAACGCTTAATGAACTCGCTAAACTATATTTTTTGGGTTTGTGTAGACTGTAGAACTCGGTATATTCAGATTCGTCTAAAGGCGCGCCTGGCACCGGCCTTTCGAGACATTGCTGTAAACATAAATTATAGGATCTTGATTAAAGCGATAATTACTGAAAGGTACTTACGTGGTGCAGCCATCAGATCTGATAATAAAGTTACTTGAGAAAGATAAAGAATAAACCCTTATTGCTTTGCCTTCTCCTACCTTCCTTATTCTCTAATTCACTTTCTTTTTGTGTGTTGCTGATATGAATGAATTAGGTTAAAGCACAAACAGGTGTACTTATATAGAGAGGTGGCAGGAGGGGCTTTATGGAATAAGTAGTCAGTTATGTAAATAGCCTGTAACTATTTACCATAATCTACTTAAACTAGGACTCCTAATAAAAAACCCGAAACAATATATTTAACCATTATTTAATTAAGGCAACTAATATCAGTAATTAGGTCCACACAATAGAGAATTAAATATTAATATAATAATAATTCTTACATTCTCCCACTTGGACCATATTACTGATTAAAACATAATGTCACACTTAATTATAACATAAGGCGCGTAGACGGTTAAATGAATACATAATGGGTTTATCTTAATTACCCTGATCATCCCTGAACAACTGGTTGAGTCATGGCGGAGACACTACTATAAAAGAGAAGTGGTCCTTCCATGTACTACAGACCAATCACTTAGAATAATCAGTCTGTACAAGGAGCAAACATAATCCCCAAATAATGTCCTTGAGGAAAGGACTAATTCTGTTAATCGTGCAACAATAATGTATACAATAACAATAATACGATACAGAAAAATGTTCGGAAATCATCATCATAATAAAACATAAATCGATTAATCAAAACAAGAGTGTCATTATTACAAAGCACTAGCATGATCCATACATAAACGAAAAGCCTTAATGATTATCCTCCAGACCCATATCAATAGCATGCTTCAAAAATGTCTTTGGAGGTAATCCCTTAGTTAAAGGATCTGCTATATTAGCACTAGTCATAATGTGCTCAATTGACACAGGGTTTTTCCGAACTTCCTCCTTAAGTGACAAGTATTTCATTTCCATGTGCTTTATTCCTTTAGAATACTTGTCATTCTTCGAAAAGAAGACAGCTGCGGCATTATCACAATAAATCCTCAATGGCCTTGCAACAGAATTCATAATGCTAAGCCCTGAGAAAAAATTCCGCAACCATAAAGCTTGAATAGTAGCCTCAAAGCACGCTACAAACTCAGCTTCCATAGTGGACGAGGCAATAATTGTTTGTTTAGCACTTTTTCAGGAGATTGCTCCCCCAGCTAAAACAAACACATAACCAAAAGTGCTTTTCCTTGAGTCCACGCATCCTCCAAAATCTGAGTCAGCATATCCAAGAACCTCGAGCTGATCAGTATGTCTATAAGTGAGCATTTTGTCCCTTGTTCCCTTTAAGTACCTTAAAACTTTCTTAGCCGCACTCCAATGACCCATTCCAGGATTGGACTGATATCGACCCAACATACCTACTGCAAAACTTATGTCAGGTCTTGTACAGACCTGCGCATACATTAAGCTTCCAACCAGAGATGCATAAGGAAAGTTTTTCATGGTATTTTGTTCTAGCTCAGTCTTAGGACACATACTTAAGCTGAACTTATCCCCTTTCTGAATAGGAACATCATTGGGATTACATTTTACCATGTTAAATCTTTCTAAAACTTTACTGATATCGGCTTTCTGAGACAACCCTAATGTCCTTTGTGATCTGTCTCGAGATATTTCCACC